>VHKM01000459.1:600000-877983 GCA_007210695.1 Neogobius melanostomus | reverse complement strand
GTCCAAGCTCACTCCATCCGAGTCTCCCGGGTCGCTTTTACCCTCGCGCAGCTAAGACCCGTGAAACACAGGCTTAACTTGTCGAATGTCACATTTGTCGAAAAAGGGGCCAAAGAGCCACCAGTGTATAAGGGGGATGGCTCCGATGTCCTAGCCATCGACGAGTGGGAGGATTTGATGAAGGTTTACTTAAGGAAAAGCAATATCCCCGTTGAATGCAGAACGGAGGAAATACTTGTACATTTGAGGGGCAAAGCCAGAAATGTCGCTAAGCTGGGTATAAAAAATGGCGGGCTGGATTCCACGCAAGGGCCCGAGGCCATTTTCGGTCTCCTGCGTAAACATTTTGGTGCGGGTTTGTGCTCCTCG
Source organism: Neogobius melanostomus (assembly GCA_007210695.1). Taxonomy (NCBI): domain Eukaryota; kingdom Metazoa; phylum Chordata; class Actinopteri; order Gobiiformes; family Gobiidae; genus Neogobius; species Neogobius melanostomus. The sequence goes on along the minus strand of VHKM01000459.1, from coordinate 877,614 downwards.
GTTCCTCTGGCTGACTTTTATTCCATCCGGCCCACAGCTAATGAGGACCCGTATGATTTTTGGTTACGGTTAAATAATGCTGCGGACACTGCTATTAGCTGCCTTGCGGGGTTGGGGAAATTCTCCGAGGTTCCAGGGAGGATGTCACGCGGTTGTTCATAAGACATTGCCCAAACAAAGAGCTGTCTTACACATTCCGGTCTAAGACCATTGATAAGTGGACGGCTCGTGAGGTTCAGGAGGTGCTGGACGAGTACCACTTAGAAAATAGCTCTAGAAAGACAGGGGTGATGAATATGGTTTCTGTGAATAAAGGTGATATTCCCGCTGTCGTAGCCCCCACTGTTAACGTGCCGACCACTCCGCATTCGAGGAGCTGGCCGCCATGTTGAGAAAGGTTTTGTCGCAGTCCCAAGATGGCGCCCCAGGTTACGCATAGGCCGCGTCGTGACACGCGGTTTCCCAGAGCAGGCGGGTTGAACAGCATGCCGTGCGCGATCTGTTAGAGATGTGTCCCACACCACGTACACACATTGTAGGAAGCATAAACTGTGTTTTCGGTGCCATGAACAGGGCCACATTAGCAATGCGTGTTCCCAGGGCGTTGACACTTCTCCCTCCGGGCCGCAGGGAAACTAATCAGTCTACGTGTAGGGAGGACAGCGTAGATGGGAAATTTTCACCTCCCACAATGGACAGTGTGGTACATCGTGGCTCCAGCCGGGCAACTTGCAGCGACAAAGTGCGCTGGGCAAGACACCGATTGTACAAGTATTACAGAGACTTTCAGAGACTGACTCGTTATTCCCACACGGACGTTATCATGGACAATGGCCATGTCATCAAGGCCTTAGTGGACAGTGGATCTATGGCGTGCACTATTAATGGGGAGACTGATTCATAATGAGGAGGGATTATCCGGAGATTGACAGGAAGCGTGCGGATGAGTACGTCATCGTGGGCTGCGGAGGTCAACAGGTAATGCCCACTGCTTTGTATGACCTCTCTGTTTTAGTGTACGGTATCAGAGTTGTGTCCCGGTCCTAGTGGTGCCCGGCCAGTCTGACAGCATGATACTGGGGAGTAACGTCTTTGAAGTGGCTCATGAGGCGGATCGAAAATGGAGAAATAGACTCAAATAAGATGGGCGCTTTCGGTAATGAGTTACCCCGGCTACTATCACTGTTGTCCCATACAGTGCATCGTACGGACACGTCTTCGCTGGATTTGGGACTGCAAAATTAAAAAGGAGTGTCACGCTGCAGCCCTTGACTGAACATTTGGTGTGGGCTAAATTACCATCCGTGGACGCTTCGGCAGTGGGGAGCTCTGTCATCGTGGAGCCCACTCGATCTAAAACAAGACCAGCGCAGATCTTGGTGGGGAGAGTCGTCACCACTCTGTATGGGACGGATGGGTTCCCGTTAAAATAGTGAACCCAACGGAGAAAGCACTCACACTGAAGAAAAATGCCAAACTAGTGGATGTTTCGCCCAGTTCGTCAGTGCAAGATCTACCGGAGCCACAGCGAGTTCAGTCAAATATCCAGCGCGCGACGGAGACCCCAATTTTGAAAACTGAGGACGAGATTAATAAGGCTCTTATCGACATGGGACTCTCAGAAGTTGACATCACGTCGTGTGAGGTGTCCTTGGAGTGGAAAAACAAGCTACTCAACCTGGTCGAGCGATACGACTCCACGTTCTCCAGGCATAAGATGGATTGTGGAGAGGCGAAAGACTTTGTGCACAGGATACGGTTGATGGATGACAAGCCGTTCAGACTACCATACGGCGTGTCCCTCCGTGTCATTATGAGAAATTGAGGACAGCTTTGAACGAGATGGAGGAAGTCGGGATTATCAAGAAGTCCCAGAGCGAATACGCGTCTCCACTAGTCCTCGTCGTGAACCCAATGGTGACTTACGCATCTGTAACGACTTTCGGTGGCTTAATGCAAGAACTATTAAAGATGCACACCCCTTGCCCCACCAGACTGATGCGCTCGCGGCGCTTGGGGGCAATGTGTTCTTCTCCACCATGGATCTCACCTCGGGGTTTTACAACGTCCCGCTACACGAGGATGACAAACGATACACCGCCTTCTCCTCCCCGTTCGGGCTGCACGAGTATAACAGGATGCCCCAAGGACTGACCAACAGCCCCGCGACGTTCATGCGCATGATGATGTCGATCTTCGGTGATAAAAACTTCACCAGCCTGTTGTGTTACTTGGACGATTTGATGGTGTTTGCGCCGTCCGAACAGATTGCGCTAGAGCGTTTGGAGATGGTATTTTCGCGGTTAGCTGCAAACAATCTTAAGCTTTCCCCCAAGAAATGTCATTTCCTCCGGCGCTCTGTAAAGTTTTGGGCCACATCGTCTGCGAAGAAGGCATGAAAACCGACCCCAGTAAGGTCCAAGCCATCGGGGACATTAGGGAAACAGACCTCATGGAGGCAGACGGTAAAACCCCTGTGCTAAAAAGATTAGTCCTTTTTAGGCATGGCCCTGTATTACCACCATTTTATTGAAGGCTGTTCAGCCAAGGCTAGGCCCTGTTTAGTCTCGTGTCAGAACCCTCCACTTCCAAGAAAAAGGGCAGACCTCCCAAGCCTAAGTTCAAGAAAGGTTTAGTGAGACTGAAACCCGCTGACTGGACTGACGACTGTAGGGTAGCTTTCGAGACCCTCAAACATGATTTGATACACAGTGTGACGTTGGCTCATCCAGATTTCGAGGCCCCTTTTATCCTCGCTGTAGACGCTTCTTTCGACGGGATAGGCGCTGTTCTTTCGCAATTGCCACCTGGTAGTAAGATCGCCAGACCTGTGGCTTTTGCCAGTAAAACTTTGTCTCAAGCCCAGTTGAATTATCCAGCTCACCGCCTGGAGTTTTTAGCTCTTAAGTGGGCTGTATGCGACAAATTTGGCCATTGGTTAAAGGGACGGACCTTCTCTGTTTGGACTGACAATAATCCACTGACGTATATATTGACTAAGCCCAAACTTGACGCTTGCGAACAGAGGTGGGTGGCGAAGTTAGCGGCGTATAGCTTCGATCTTAACTATGTCCCGGGCCCTAAGAATGTGGTTGCTGACGCGCTCAGTAGGGAGCCATTTGTTAAGTCCTGCGTAGCCCACCGTCTAGTGTCTGAACCGTACTCTCACATGCTCGCCCAGGTCAGTGAGTTAGCGGACCAGAGAGTCCAAGACGCGTTTAGGTGCACAAATAACTGCCAACGTGTAGACGAGTCCGGGGATTCCGCCAATTCGCTTTTCCCACAGCCATCTCTGTCCCTCGACGAAGTCCAAGCAGTGTTAAGCGCACAGAGTGAAGGGGGTACCAGTCCGTTGCGTGTTACTTGTGCTGATGTCCCGCAACTAGCGTGTATCACCGACAGTGCTTCGCTCCCGTTGAGCCAGCTTGTGTCCATGCAAGAACAGGACGGCACCCTGAGCCGAGTCTTTTATTACGTGCAAAGGCGTAAAAGACCCACCAAGCGTGAGCGCGCACGTGAACCAGGTGGTGTTAAGAACCTCCTCAAACATTGGGCAAAGTTGTCCATCAAGGACGGGTTGTTGTTCCGGTCGAAAAGAGACAATAAAATGAACGTGACGCTCCATCAGTTCGTCGTTCCAAGCGCTTTGAAACAACAAGTCCTCACTGGCCTCCACGATTCAGCGGGCCACCAGGGCCAAGCGCGGACGCTATCTCTGGCCAGGCAAAGGTTTTTCTGGATAGGGATGGAAAGGGATGTCATCAACCACGTCAAGAAGTGCTTCAGATGCATCGTGGGTAAAACACCTGAACCACACGGACGTGCTCCCTTGGAAAGCATCCAAACCTCGGAGCCAATGGAGTTGGTTTGCATCGACTTCTGGACTGCTGAACAGACGGACAAAAAATGCGTCGATGTCTTGGTCGTCACTGACCATTTTTCGAAAATGGCACACGCATTTCCCTGCAAGAACCAATCGGCTAAACAAGTCGCCCGCCGATTGTGGAATGACTTTTTCTGTGTGTATGGCTTCCCAAAGCGCATCCACTCAGACCAAGGTGCAAATTTCGAGAGCAGTCTTATGAAAGAACTTTTGACGCTGTCTGGGGTCCAGAAATCGCACACGACGCCATACCATCCTATGGGGAATGGCATCACAGAACGGTTCAACAGGACTCTGGGGAACATGATCCGTGCGTTGCCCCCGCAGTCGAAAGCAAGATGGCCCCAGATGTTGCAGATGCTGACTTTTTGTTACAATTGCACTGAACATGAGACTACGGGATTTGCGCCCTTTTATCTCATGTTTGGGAGGGTCCCACGGTTGCCTGTCGATATCGTTTTCCAGCATGTACTAGAGGGTGCACCTGTCGTTGACCACCATGAGTTTATTGCAGCTTTGAGGCGGGATTTAGCTGAGGCATCACGCATTGCTCTCCAGAACAGTAGGACAGCTCAGGCCCGTCAGACGGAAAACTACAATCGTAAGGCAAAAGGCGCGGCCCTCGTCGTGGGTGACCAAGTTTTACTCGCCAATCGAGGAGAGAGAGGGAAGCGGAAAGTTGCGGACAAATGGGTTTCGACAGTGTTTGAAGTTGTCTCCGTGAGACCGGGCGTAAATGTCTATTCTATCAAAGACCCTGACACCCAGAAAGTCAAAACGGTACATAGAAATCTTCTACTCCCTGTCAGTTTCCTCTCGTCGAATGTAGAGGGCCCATGTGCGTCTAATTGCTCCTCATTAGCGAACGACGAACCAGAAATTCCTGTTGAGACACAGGACAGTGAGACTAGGACGATTAATTGGCTTTTGAACACTGAAAATGGTTCTCACCAGAGTGTAGAAGCGAGTCTAGTCGACGAAGAGACCGTGTCTGATCCGTTTGCTGAGTCTGATGTGGATTCTGTGGCGTTGAGTCCGTGTGATAGCGCTTCTATCTGTGCTGAATCTGATGGCGCGCTCTCTCAATTGCCAATTAGCGTGGGTGACCACACCACACCTGAGAACCAATCAGAACTAGCCCCTGCAGAAGTGGTGACGTGTGACGCAGTAGCTGACGCGCAACTGTTACCTGTGCGTACCAGAGCAGGCAGATTGGTTAACCCCCCCGCTCGGTTAATTTGTGAAATGAATGAACAAAATGTGGAGTTAGGGGGACCCTCTATGCCTGTGAGATTTGTTATCTCTTTTGTAAATAGTATGTTCACGCAAGGGAAGGCTTACCAGCTTCCATTGGTTTTGTGTTAGGGAGGTTTTGTAATTCCCATTGAGAGGAAGAGGTGTAAACATTTTTTTTTTCATGAGTATCACTGTAGAACGAGGGGTGTAAACGGCACTCTTCATACCCGCGTGGAGTAGGGCTCTACTCTGTGCGATCCTTTGGGGATGGACTATTCCGGTTTTTAAGGTTACTCTTGTATATATTTTTTTTCTCCTCTTTCTGTGTTTTTGGTTATGCACCCCCGATTACTCAGGATTTTGGGGGGGTGTATGTAACGGTGTTATTATAGACAGGTTAAAATCCTGGTAATGGGTTTTGAGCGCCACGGTGTGGCAGGGTGTGGGAGTGCCCCCGAGTAAATGTTACTCGGGGCTGTGTATATTTTGTCCCACCTTTTTGGTTACATGTTTGTTTTATGTACCTGGATTAGTGTGCGTTAGTCGTCTTGTGTATTTTATTTTGTTGGTCCAACGATGAGAACATCCGGTCTGGGAGAATATAAGGATGGCTCCTCCCTTTTCTCCCCCTCTGATATCTGTGTCTTGAGATAAGGTGAGCGGGTTTAAGGCATCGGTAGCCATCACATTGTTAAAATGTACATGTAACCGGCATAGGATTTGTGCTCTGCGGGGCACCGTATTACGTCATGCCCTCTCCGCTTCCGCATTCCTATGCAGCCGGTGTTTGTATTTAAGCGCCGTGTACGCCGGTAGACGCGACTCTCTCCCTCTGCCATACTGCCGCCCGCTATCACTGCCCTTTCGTAGCGATGGTGCTGTAACTTCGGTAGGTCTGCGTGTTGTAGTGCTTGCGGTGAATTTATATACGGTGTTATGTGGTGCCAATCCCGTGTCTGTATTGTAGATGCTGCCTGAAAGCTTTGGATAGAGGCCCGATGCGTGTCCGCGGCTTGGAGAGCTAATGTGGCTTAAACCTAATGCCCCTTAGGTAGGCTACACAATATGTTGGTCTGCTATGGTCATATCCAGATTGTATGTTTGTCTTTAATATTATTTGTTTACCCCTTAGATGCTGTTGGCCATTGCTGTTTTTATTTGGGTCTAGTTAATGGTTGAGTTACATGTTGGGCTATAGTTTTATGTTTTGTTTCCATTTGACATAGTTATCATCTCCTATTTTTGATACGATTTTGATTTTGGGTTTGTTTCTATCTCTTAAGCTCTGTAACTTACATTGTTTTGTTTTCTGCTCCAGGATCTGGTCCGGGCGTGGTTGTCCCAGACGGTGGGGGGTTTGGTGGTAGTCCCTCACTCCTGCTCCATCACTCTGCGTGTGTTGTGGTATTTTTGCACGTCCCTCACATATTTGCACGTTTAGTTTGCCCTAGTTTTGATGTACTTTTTGTTTGTGTGTGCGTGTGTGTTACACGGAGCGTGGTGAGTACTTCCCCCAACTTATTGTGCCCCCACTAGGTGCATCTGCGGTCGGCCAGTCCTGGGCAATTTTAAGCTAAATTAACTAACTAGTCGTGTACTGCTAGCCATTTTTTTAAAACTTTAGCTTTGCCTAAATAAACAATGAATTAGTAATTATAAAAATAAATGTAATACTTTTAAAACTCCTAAATCGACTGTGTCTCTTTTTGACCATCTACTGCATCCTTTGTATTTGCATTTTTATTGTCAATCCTTACCTCTCGGTTACAAATTCTGGCGTTGTCGGCAGGATTGCAGTGATGGTTAAATTGAGTTTTGAATTTTAGTTGTTTAATCTGATAGACCCAAATAAAACAGCAGTGCGCCCCTCGTGGGACCAGCACGGCTGACCCCTACCCTCGTCCAACATCTGCGCTCCACCCGTGATACTCTACACCCCGATGGCCAACGAACAGGAACTCAGAGACTTGGTCCAGCAACTTCAAACCGAGAATGAACGTCTACAAAATACTGCAAATGCCAGCACTTCTAATGCTGCCAACACTCGTAGCGTTGACGCTGCTCCGATTGGGACATTAACTGAGTCATCAAATGGTAACGCTAATAATGCGGTACCTGCTGAACGGCTACTATACATCCCTCGGGAACGCAAGTGCCCATTTTTCAGGGGGACCTCTGGTATCCCTATAGAGGACTGGATAGATGAAATACGAGCTACTCTGAGAACCAGGCGGTTGGGTATCGTAGACCAAGCATATTTTATTGTTGATCATTTGGAGGGGGAGGCGAAAGATGAAATTCGATACAGAACCAGGACAGAGAGGGAGGACCCTGAAAGGATTCTGTCTATTTTGCAAGACATGTATGGTTGTGCACGTTCCTATGTTTCTTTGCAGCAATGTTTCTTTTCCAGGAAGCAGCAGGAGGGGGAATCATTACAGGAGTTCTCGCATGCATTATGCTGCTTAATGGAGAAAGTTGAGCGTAGCGCCCCAAGGCCAATGACAGATGCGCCTATCCTCCTACGAGACCAGTTTGTGGAGTATGTGTTGGATCCAAGTCTGCGTAGAGAGCTAAAACGGGTTGTAAGGCAGCATCCTGAGCACACGCTTCTAGATGTTCGAGCTGAAGCTATACGTTGGGAGCGGGAGGGTAGACCAGAAGAGCCACGGGGGAGGAGTCACTCGGTCCCATCATTTAGCGCCCTACATTACTCTAGTGCCCAGGCCCCTGGTGTTGCAGCAAATTCAGAATTGGTTGAGCTAAGACAACTGTTAGAGAAGCAGCAAGAACAACTAAACAAGTTAACTCAGGGTATGTTGGCACTGCAAGCCCCCCCTCGGTTAGCACCCAAGTACCCCCGACCCAAAGTGATCGTATGTCTTCGCTGCCAGAAACCGGGGCACTATGCCCGAGAATGTGATAATGAGCGGTTCATTCCCCAGCATAGGGCACCGCATCTGGCGACCGTGACCTCGGCAGTACAGGAGGCGGAAAACTTCAACCCCCTGATGTGAAGAGCCAAGCATCAGGTGGGGCGAATACTGGCTCACAAGCTCAGAGGCGCGCCCTTCATCAAGCGACAGAAACCCTGGTAGCACCATGCCCAGAAGTACTTGTTAGTTTAGGGGGTGTAACCGCCAAACTTCTTTTAGATACGGGGTCCATGGTGACCACTATACCGGAGAGCTTCTTCGACCAACATTTCCAGGGAGCCCCAAAACCGTGTAATTGGCTAGAACTTACCGCCGCCAATGGGTTTGACATCCCGTATGTTGGTTTTGTTGAGTTAGATGTCACCGTTTTTGGGCAGGTGGTACCCAAGAGGGGCATCCTCGTCGTTAAAGATCCCCCTAGAGAGGGTGGGGTAAGAGGGGTTTTGGGGATGAATGTGATCAAAGAGTGTTACCACCAGTTGTTTAATCAGTATGGTCCCAACCTCTTTAACCTTCCCGAAGTACAGCAGGCCTCCATCGCTTTACAGCAGGCATTGCAGTCCTGCCATCAGTCGGAAGCCGAAGGTTCACCATCCAAGAGCGGCATGGCCCGTGTACGAGGTAGGCGCCCTATTATTATCCCGGGGGTTCAATTAAATGGGTTGCTGCTACGTGTTCTGCTCACTTTAGCCAGTCTGCAGGTGCAGCCCTCGCCGAACCTATAGATGGCAGCCAACCCCTTCCCGAGGGTCTATTGGTCTCCCCCGCTATGGTCACAGTCCAGCAAGGTACCGTGTATATTCCAGTTGTAAATGTAGGAGTGATTGATGTAGCCTTATACCCTCACCATCCTATAGCGGTACTCAGTCAGGCCGATGTTGTCAGCTTGCCGGAGGGGTTTCATTCGCTCGGTCGGAATCACATGTTAGGGCCACGGTCTCGTCCCAAACAACCGCTACAGCAGACCCGGTTAGGCGACAGCTTGAAACCTTAGACCTCTCTGCACTATCTGACTCCGAGCAGGAAAAGGTCCGTGCGCTCCTTTTAAAACATCAAGAGGTGTTTGCCTCCTCCGATTTAGATCTAGGGTGTACTTCGCTAATCACTCATGATATCCCATTAGTCGACGACATCCCTATTAGACAGAGGTACAGGCGCATCCCGCCATCTGACTACGACGAGGTTAAGGCACATATACGCAAACTGCTGGATAGCCAAGTTATTCAAGAGAGCTGCAGCCCTTATGCCTCCCCCATAGTCTTGGTAAGGAAAAAGGATGGGACACTGAGGCTGTGTATAGATTACAGGCTCCTTAACGGCAAAACCAGAAAAGATGCCTTTCCACTTCCCCGAATTGAGGAATCTTTAGATTCCCTTTATGGGGCACAGTGGTTCTCTACCATTGACCTCGCAAGTGGATACCATCAGGTGGCAGTAACTGAGAAAGACAAAATGAAAACCGCTTTTTGCACGCCATTTGGCCTATTCGAGTTTCAGAGGATGCCATTTGGCCTTTGCAATGCCCCCAGTACCTTTCAACGGCTAATGGAACGGATATTTGGTGACCAAAATTGCCACACGTTGTTGCTATACCTGGACGATGTTATCGTGTTCTCATCTACCGTTGCTGAGCACCTGGAAAGACTAGATCTTGTCCTGGGGCGATTTGGGAAGGAGTCCCTCAAAGTTAAACTGGGGAAGTGCAAGTTCTTTCAGCAGCAGGTCGGATATTTGGGGCATGTAGTGTCAGCAGCTGGTGTAGCTACGGACCCTGACAAGATAGCTGCAGTCGCTCAATGGCCCACCCCAAGCACAGTAACTGAGCTTAGATCATTCCTAGGGTTTGCCAACTACTACAGACGTTTTGTAGAGGGTTTTTCTAGGCTGGCCTCCCCGCTCCACAAGGTAGTTGCAGCACTGGCTGGAAAGAAGAGCCGCCGTGGCCGTGGGGTGCCCCTGACAGAGGCGTGGAGCCCCCAATGTGATAAAAGCTTTCACGAACTTAAAATGCGGTTAGTATCTTCCCCTGTACTTGCCTATGCCAATTTTAACTTGCCTTTTATTGTAGAGGTCGATGCTAGCCATGAAGGGCTTGGAGCGGTTCTCTCGCAGGACCAAGAGGGTAGAGTTAGGCCCATTGCCTATGCAAGCCGTAGCTTGCATCCGGCAGAGAAGAACTACAGCTCTATGAAGTTAGAGTTCCTGGCCATGAAGTGGGCCATGTCGGAAAAGTTCCGCGAGTACCTGTTGGGCAACAAATGCGTGGTGTGGACTGACAACAACCCCCTTAGCCATCTAGGTTCAGCCAAGTTGGGGGCTACAGAGCAGCGCTGGGTGGCTGAGCTTGCGGTTTTTGACTACGTAGTGAAGTACCGTCCTGGCCGTAACAATCAGAATGCGGACGCCCTCTCGAGACAACTTCCCACTAGTCTTCATGCCATTATGGTTCCGGCCCGTCCTGGAACCTCAATCCCGGAAGCTGTGCACATGGCCGTGCAACCAGAAACGGCAGCAACGCAAGCTGCCGTTTCAGTGCTGCCCGAGCGGACCCCTAGTGATCTGGTACTATTGCAGCAGGCTGACCCAGTGATAGCGTTTGTTTTACCCCATGTAGAAAATAAAAAAATGCCAGGCAGAATGGAAATACAAGCACAGGGCCCAGCAGTTCAGGATTTGCTCCGCCAGTGGGGCCGTTTGCAGGTGAAGGATGGCCTGTTGTATCGAGCCTATCAGAGATCGGATGGAGGCGAGCAGGTGCTACAGCTGGTTCTGCCTGAGAGCCTTCAAGAGGAGGTGTTCCAGCAATTGCACACTCACCATGGACATCAAGGGATTGAGCGTACTACGGAGCTAATTAGGGAGCGATGTTACTGGCCCGGCATGCGAAGGACCATCCGTGACTGGTACCAACAGTGTGAGCGATGCTGTCTGGCTAAACGCACTTTGCCTCAGGTACGTGCCCCTATGGGCCATCTCCTTGCCTCAAAACCTAATGAAATCCTGGCCATTGATTTTTCTTTCTTGGAGCCCGCTAATGATGGTAGGGACCAAGTACTTGTTATGACTGATGTGTTCTCGAAGTTCACCCAGGTTGTCCCTACCCGGGATCAGCGGGCTTCTACGGTGGCAGGCGTTTTGATCAAGGAGTGGTTCTACAAGTACGGGGTCCCTGTCAGGCTACATTCCGACCAAGGCCGTAGTTTTGAGAACAACCTTATATACCAGCTGTGTGACCTATATGGCATTAAAAAGTCCAGAACCACACCCTACCACCCACAAGGTAATGGTCAGTGCGAGCGTTTTAACCGGACTCTCCATGACCTCCTGCGCACACTGTCTATGGAACAAAAGCATCATTGGCCGCAATACTTGCCTCAGCTCTTGTTCAACTATAACACTACTCCACACCAGTCGACCAGCTTTTCCCCATACCTCCTCATGTTCGGCAGAGAACCATTGCTGCCAGTGGACTTTATGTTGGGTCGTACAGAAAACACAGGTTTCGGGGAAGCCAGCCACTGGATTCAGGAGCACCAACGACGGCTGCAGGTTGCTGTGGCGAGTGCTGGAGAACGCATGAGATTGGCGGCGGCACGACGAAAGGAAAGGGCTGACAGGAAGGTAAGAGAGGAGGCCTTGTTAGCGGGGCAGGGTGTATATCTGCGAGATAACTCTCATCGCGGACGGAATAAGATCCAGGATGCATGGTCACCCGACATATTCCTGGTGGTGAGACCCCCTGAGACGGGAGGAGCAGTTTATGCCGTCGCTCCCCGAGGGCGACCTACAGAGGTACGTCACGTTCATCGTAGTATGCTTAGGCCAGTGCCTGCCAGCTTGTTTTCTTCCCCTGTAAGCAGACCGGTACCAAGAGCTAGGAGCCCTGAGTCGGAGGGAGGAGGTGTCTGGGTGGTGAGTCCGGCCCCAGCTGCACCGTTACCCGTACAACACCCGGGCCAGACATTGACTGAAGCAGAAGTGGTAACAACATCTTCAGTACCACCCCCGCCTAATGCCAACCCAACCGTTCCTGGCCCTGCACTGAGGAGGTCCACACGGCAGACCGCTGGCAGGCACCGTAATCCACACAATTTGCCAATGGGGCGTAGAGGTAGAGGTAGGGCATCAAACTTCTAAAGCCAGGCATCCAGCAGTTTGGCAGTAACAGAAAGACCCCCCCCCCCCCCCCCCACCCCACTTTTTGGTGGATATTGAATAATTGTCGGGCCGCCAATTTAAGAACCCTGGGTGAATGTAACCGGCATAGGATTTGTGCTCTGCGGGGCACCGTATTACGTCATGCCCTCTCCGCTTCCGCATTCCTATGCAGCCGGTGTTTGTATTTAAGCGCCGTGTACGCCGGTAGACGCGACTCTCTCCCTCTGCCATACTGCCGCCCGCTATCACTGCCCTTTCGTAGCGATGGTGCTGTAACTTCGGTAGGTCTGCGTGTTGTAGTGCTTGCGGTGAATTTATATACGGTGTTATGTGGTGCCAATCCCGTGTCTGTATTGTAGATGCTGCCTGAAAGCTTTGGATAGAGGCCCGATGCGTGTCCGCGGCTTGGAGAGCTAATGTGGCTTAAACCTAATGCCCCTTAGGTAGGCTACACAATATGTTGGTCTGCTATGGTCATATCCAGATTGTATGTTTGTCTTTAATATTATTTGTTTACCCCTTAGATGCTGTTGGCCATTGCTGTTTTTATTTGGGTCTAGTTAATGGTTGAGTTACATGTTGGGCTATAGTTTTATGTTTTGTTTCCATTTGACATAGTTATCATCTCCTATTTTTGATACGATTTTGATTTGGGTTTGTTTCTATCTCTTAAGCTCTGTAACTTACATTGTTTTGTTTTCTGCTCCAGGATCTGGTCCGGGCGTGGTTGTCCCAGACGGTGGGGGGTTTGGTGGTAGTCCCTCACTCCTGCTCCATCACTCTGCGTGTGTTGTGGTATTTTTGCACGTCCCTCACATATTTGCACGTTTAGTTTGCCCTAGTTTTGATGTACTTTTTGTTTGTGTGTGCGTGTGTGTTACACGGAGCGTGGTGAGTACTTCCCCCAACTTATTGTGCCCCCACTAGGTGCATCTGCGGTCGGCCAGTCCTGGGCAATTTTAAGCTAAATTAACTAACTAGTCGTGTACTGCTAGCCATTTTTTTAAAACTTTAGCTTTGCCTAAATAAACAATGAATTAGTAATTATAAAAATAAATGTAATACTTTTAAAACTCCTAAATCGACTGTGTCTCTTTTTGACCATCTACTGCATCCTTTGTATTTGCATTTTTATTGTCAATCCTTACCTCTCGGTTACATACATCATAAACTTTTAACTTGTCTTTTATGTTGTTTATATTGTTTTATCATTAGTCATGTCGATATTTGTTACTTACGTGTATTTTGTTTTGTTTTATCCCGAAGACCACGTTGGGTCAACCCCACATGCTATGGGCTAACGCCATTTATTTGATTTCTGTTACCAGGTACAGTTTATATTCTTTTATGTGTCCTCTGATATCTGTGTCTTGAGATAAGACCACGTTGGGTCAACCCCACATGCTATGGGCTAACGCCATTTATTTGATTTCTGTTACCAGAAATAAATGGGCTTGGAGCGTTGCTCCCCCCCCACTACAGCCTGGTCTCTCTGGTGGTGTCAGAGCACTACAACACAACGCAGACAATATAATATAGGTCACATAAGCACTAAACAAAATATAGTCTTGGTCAAAAATGTCCTTTCTTACCTCAAAATAAAACATTTTCTCTATAGAATCTGCATGAACCTGTTTACAACCTTGACAATCACCATGTGGGATCAGGGAGGAAGTGGGTAAACACTGACATGATCATTTGACTCCTATCTTACCCCTGAATGGTGGAATTGGTGGTGATACAACTCTCCCTATGTTACAGCTATACCCGGTCTCCCCTACTTGCAAACACTCCCGATTCACGCGGGAGATTTTTAACTCTTATCTCCCGCGTTGCTCCCGGTCAGTCATTTCTCCCGCTGAACTCCCGATTTTACAGTTAAGGAAACGAGTATGATGGTGGGGATATATATGCATGAACTGGGAACCCTGACCTGGAGAAGAAGTGCCTCTGCCTCTCTGTTTGCGTAACTATCGCCAGAGCCGCAGTGGAAGACAACATCCACTTTGGCTTCGCACGTTGTGCTTTTACCGTGGGTGATCCGACAGGACAGCCCTACAGTGCACACACAGCCGTGCCGCCGCGCACCCACACACGCGCTCACACTGGGGGGAAGAGACAGGTATCACGCATTCACCGCTTTTGTTTGTTTTTGTACCTCATTAGCACTTGAACCAAACGAGAGAGTCAGCTGGTCAGCCCTCCCTCAGCGTTACCATGGAGACATGTAACTCACGTATATAATATAATTCAATGCTCATGTTACGGGTCCGGTCTAGGGGGCAGACCCGCACCAGAAGAATATTCTGAATAAACAGAAGAAATTATGAGACAAGAGGCAGTGAGATTTGGTTCGATGCAGCCTCGCTTCATGTATCTCTTTATTACAAAAATTATGTTCAATACATTTACATTTCTGTTTTTGTATTTACCGAAAATCATGTTTCACCTTTATCCAAAATCACGTGTAACCTTTATACTGTACTAGTATCTTGTTACTACCTTATCTGGTTTATCACTATGTAACTTTTATCTTTAACAAACATTACCAGTAAATAGTGCTTTCACTTATGTCGTTTTCTACTTTTTAAAACAAGTATATTTCGTTACTTGAGTACAACTAAAATAATGTTCATAAGTAGTCGCTTGGTCTGCTAATCAAATCCTTTCTTATTTTTCCAAAATTACAGAACCAAAAATATATCAAAAGAGTCCATAAACATTACTATTTCCATTACAGAAACCAATTTAGCATTTAAACAATATTAGTTACACTTTTCAACAATGTCCGGGAGCTTATGTTCATATTACTTGGGAGAGCGTTCAAGTTACGGTGGGGCGCCGCCATTACACGACCTCATGGTAGCCTTACTACAACGAGCGCGATTCTAAACAGTATATTAACGTAATCTAGCTTTACAAAGCTACCTGAAAAACGGCTATAACAACCACAATAGTATACAGTCATGTTGTATGTGATATTGCATGTGCTTTATACATTACTACCTGAATAAACAGAAGAAATTATGAGACAAGAGGCAGTGAGCTTTGGTTCGATGCAGCCTCGCTTCATGTATGAGGGAAGGCCGCAAACGTGTTGACAAGAAGGACCCCGCCTGGCAGAGCCGCTGCTTTCTCACTACATTGCCCCCTTGTGGCGCACCCCAATATTGCAATCACCTCAGAATAAAAGAAAGACATTAGTACATTGAATTAAAGACTCTTTTTAACTGAAGTGCTATTAAATGAAAATACTGATTATAAAATAACATAAAAATGTGACTGCACATTTTGTGTGCGTCACACGCTCCCTGACAACAGAAAATGGCTCCGAACATTTACAAATACTACTTTACTCTTACTGTTATGAACCAATAACCTTCATAGTGTCTCTTTTGCATAAAGCAACAAAGTCTTTATCACCTACTAATAAGCAGGTAACGGTATGTGATGCATAGGAGCAGTAAACGGGTATACTGGATATGCATAATGCTGAGGCATGAGTCTGTATGGTGCACGATATACCATCATGTTGGAGTCCATTCCCCAGACTGGCACAGCTGGGGGCAGGAAGGCTTCGACCGCGCCGACAGCTGGTGGTGGATGGTAGGACTGCAACGAAGGCTGGCCCATTGAGTCATAGGTGAACATTTGCGGTGGCTTCCGGGCACGGGCGGACCTCCGGACCTGTGACTCGTCCTCTTCTCCCACACTGGCTCGTGCAGGTTGGTGTTGCTGGGCTGGCACTGTGTCGTCCTCCTGGTCGGTTTCACCCTGTGCATCCTCTGCTGGCACAGGTATCTCAGGTGTACCGTCCACGTCATGTTGTTCCACGTATGGCTCTGGTTGATCAGTGTCCATAAGGAGCCTGTTCTCTTGAATTGTCCTGTTTTGCTCTCTGGTTGCATGTTGTCTTGTGTCTCTTAGAGGAGCGGGCATAGTGGACTCTGCTTGCACTGCTGTGTAGTCTCTCTGAAACCCACTAGGTGGAGCTCTAGTGACACGCTGGGGAATCCTCAGCCAGTACTGTGCTGGTTCATCCTCTGAGTCTGAAGAGGAGTTGCTCTTTGTGTCACTGAGTCTCTGGTCTTGTCTTGTCTGTTTTTGAGCTCTTGTGTGATGTCTGTTTTTCACAGGTGACACTTTGGGAGGTAAGTCTATTGGCAAATCATTGACTAAAAGGAGGAGGTTGCGATGAAGTGTTCTTACTTTGTTATTTCCATTTTCAGGTGTCACTTTGTAAACGGGGCCATCTGCAATCCTCTCTTTTATAACATAGATGGTATTCTCCCAGTAGGACCTTAATTTACCAGGACCTCCTCTCTCTCTCAGGTTGCGGACTAATACACGATCACCTTGCTCAAGAACGGTACCTCTGGTGTGTTTGTCATATGCTTTCTTTCCCTTGGAGCTTGAGTTTTGGCTATTCTCAGTAGCAATCTTGTATGCCTCTCTCATCCTCGCGGCCCACTTCTCTGCGTAACCTCTAGGAGTGCTGGGTTCTTGTTCAGGGTTAAGATTAAACATAAGGTCCACAGGCAGTCTAGGATGTCTGCCAAACATTAAGTAGAATGGGGACATACCTATGGCCTCATGCCTGGTGCAGTTATAGGCGTGGACTGCGTGTGCCAGGTGATCTTTCCATCTCTCCTTTTCCTTTTCGCCCAGGGTCCTTAACATCTGGAGAAGCGTGCGGTTAAATCTCTCCGCTGGGTTGCTTTGAGGATGGTAGGGTGTTGTACGTGAATGTCCTACTTTACTCAACTGTTGCAAGGTTTTAAAGAGGTCATTTTCAAATTCTCTCCCCTGGTCATGATGCAGCTTGTGTGGATAGCCAAACTTGGGGATGAAATCTTCAAAAAGTTTCTCTGCGGCTGTCTTACCGGATTTGTTTCTAGTGGCGTATGCCTGGGCATATCTAGTAAAATGATCAACAGCTACCAGGATATATTGGTAACCGCCTTTACTAGGTTCTAAATGTAAATAATCTATGGACACAAGCTCTAGTGGCTGACTAGTGGTAATGCTCCCCATGGATGCTCTAATGTGGGAGACAGGTTTTTTGCTTTTAATGCAGGGGCACCTTCTTGTCACGTACATCTCTACATCTCTTTTCATGTATGGCCAATAAAAGCGGTCTCTGACTAATGACAGTGTCTTTTCAGTCCCTACATGGCTCATGTCATTGTGGAGAAGCTTAAGGGCTGTTTCATGATACGCTTTCGGAAGGACAAGTTGGTGTCTCTGGTTAGTCTGTCTGTAAAGCAAGCTGTCTTTGAGATGTAATCTGTCCCACTCATAAAGCAGTTTTCGGGAAGGACCACTAACTTTGCTCTTGATGTCATTGGTTAGCATTTTGACAGTCTCTTTGAGCTTTACAACTTGGCCTATGACAGGATCACTTTGTTGTGCTTTCACTAGCTCAGCATGACTAATGGCTGGGAGGAGTAGGTCAGAAGTCTGGTTGTTCTGGGCTAGGTCCAGGGCTGCAACATAAGCTACATCTTTTGACTCTGCCGCACGACTGCCATCCCAAATGGTCTGGATAGTGTCTCTAGATAGTTCTTTTGTGCACGTGTCTACATAGCTGTCTATGTCTAATGGCAGCCTGGACAGTGTGTCTGCATCTATGTTGACTTTGCCTGGCCTGTACTTAATTTCGAATCGGAAATCAGCAAGCTCACCGACCCAGCGGTGGCCAACGGCGTTAAGCTTTGCTGTGCTCAGCACATAGGTTAACGGATTATTATCCGTGTAGACAGTAAAGTGTGGCGCATAGTAAAGGTAGTCTCTGAATTTCTCACTAATGGCCCACTTTAAAGCCAGAAATTCTAGTTTACCTGAGTGGAGGTGGTACCTACGCTCGGCTGGTGTCAGCGTTCTTGACCCGTAAGCAATTACCCTCAGCTTCCCCCCTTGGCGCTGGTAAAGGACGGCGCCAAGCCCCTTCTCTGAGGCATCGGTGTGTAGCACGAAGGGAAGACTGAAGTCTGGATAGGCGAGTACCGGCGGATTTGACAGGGTTGTGATGAGCTGGTTTAGCGCACTCTGGTGTTCTTCTGTCCAGCGTATTGGTGTTTTTGATGGCACCTGTATACGTTTTGACTTTGTCGTTTTCTTGGACTGTTGAGGTGGACTGGCACAACTGATGTCTTTGGCTACTAACAGTTCATACATTGGTCTTGCAATCTTTGAAAGATCTTGAATGTATGTACGGTAGTAGCTGAGAAATCCAAGTAGTTTGCGAACCTCTCCAACCGTGTTTGGTGTCTTTTCCTTCAGAGCTTGAATAGCCTCGATGTCTTTGGGGTCGACACGAACTCCATCCGCAGAGACGAGACGTCCAACGTAGCGAACTTCCTTTTGAAAGAGCTCACATTTGGTTGGCCTGAGCTTCACGCCGTGTTGTTGGAGTGCTCGTAGGACACGTCGGAGTCCCTCAACATGTTCGTCAAATGTCTTAGCATAACAGAGGATGTCATCCAAATACGGGATGCAGCACTCGTCCCTCAGGGAGCACAGCATCTCCTCCATGCTCCTCTGAAAAGTGGCGGGCGCGTTAGAGAGCCCGAAGGGGATGCGAACCCACTCGTACAATCCCCACGGAGTGATGAATGCTGTCATGTGTCGTGATCCTTCAGCCACATAGCCTTGATGATAGGCCTTTCCCTGATCTAAGATGGAGAACCAGCTGTATCCCCCCAGCGTATCAATAAGATCTTGTATGCGGGGGAGAGGATGTCTGTCTGGGACTGTCTTTTGATTCAGGAGCCTATAGTCGATGCAGAGACGGAGGGTGCCGTCTTTCTTTCGCACACAAACTACAGGAGCGGCATATGGAGACTTGGACTTAACTATCCACTGCTTGGCAAGAAGGTCTTGAATGTACTCTTTAACTTCCTTGTAGAGTGGTTTGGGAATCGCAGAGTACGTTCTTTGCACGGGAATGTCGTCTTTTAAAGTAATGTTCATTTGGAGGCTAGGGATGCATCCAATGTCATTTTCATCACGGGAGAATGCATTTGACTCTTCATACAGCATTTGTTTTACTATAGCTTGTTGTTCATCACTTAAATGACTCACATCGACGGATGGGTGCCACAGCTGGGATGTGGACTCACTTGGTGGTTGTTCTTTTATAACACAATCTGGTGTGCTCGAGTCATTTACTGTTGGAGTGGCTGTCTCTATTATTTTGTCAATGGACTGTATGCTCCCAAGTAGTGTCAAATGGTCTAAAGTGATGTCAGTCTCTGTGTGGTTACCTATCGGGATCTCAACATATGGTCGCTTGCCTTTGTGAACTTCAACTAGTCCATCGCCAATGTCGAGTTGCTGCAGCTTGGCATCAGGGTCTTTGACTTCAAACAGGGCAAGTGGAGCGTTGAAATCAGTTGACAGGTGACACCTTAGATGAGTGACTTGGCCAGGATGTATAACAGCACCTTGTCGTCCGACTCTGACTCGAGCTTGTTCAAACCTGGATTCATTAGTCTGAATAAAGTTCACAATGGTGTCAGCCTGTTCAGCTTGAATCTGCATAGCGTCCTTGAGTAGTTTAGAAATGACTGAGATCACATCTGCTTCTTCTCCTTGTCCCAGAATGAGCTCTTGGATGACGTTGAAGCCTAAAATGGGACGTGGGAGGCAGACTCTGCTGACGAGGAATGGGACTCTGATTGTGAGGTCTGGGTTATCATTGTCAGGTAGGTTGAATAACAGTTCAATCCAGCCGTCATATGGGACAGACTCACCGTTGACTGCAGTCACATTGAGGGGCTTGTCTCCCAGTAATTCGCTGAGAGGGCGTATGCTTTGATGTGGGGCGTAGATCTTCCTCCAAGTACGATCCACAATGCTGACTTGAGCACCAGTGTCCAGGAGCACAGTCACTGTATAGCCATTAAGGTTGCACTTCAGGAGACATTTCTGCCCTAAAATCTTCGCTACCCTTTGTGATGCAGACATCACCTCAGCAGAATGGCAGGCAGCAGCATTAGCTGAGTGAGAGTCATTATCATTCTGTTCTTTTCTCAGTGTCCGTTGCTTGTAGCCTTTGGTTCTTTTTAAACATCCTACTGCACGGTGTCCTTCTTCTCCACAAGTGAAACAATGATTGCAGTTGGTCCTGTGATGTCCAATACAATCAGGGCAACCATATTTGCTCTTCTTCAGTGGCTTACGGGACCGATCAGGACAGTAGCATGTACACGGAGAACTTGATTCGCTTGACTTTAGATTTTGTGGTTCTTTAGTTTGTGTTTGGAGAGAGCTAACTGCATCAGTCAAGGTTTGGACTTGAGCACTAAGTTGTCGAATAAGCTCATCTTTGGCTTTTAAATCTGTACTGGGCTTTGCTTTTGTAACAGCATTTGACTCAACCTCATTACTGTGAGCAAAGGCAGTTTTGGGGCGGGTGGTGCGGCCTAAACGCCTTTTGCGTTCACTTTCTTCATTTGTAGTTTTGGTCATTTGCTTTAGGAGCAAGTCATCAGTCACTGTTTGATCAGAAAGGTAAGGTTTTAGCTCTCTTCTTATGTCCTCATGTTTCTCACTTAAACCTTGGTATACAGTGTGCAGGAACACATTTTGGACAGTTTGAGCTTCATACCTAATGTCACAATCTGACTGCTTTGACGTGAATATTAACTTTTGCTTGAGCCCCATCATTCGGTATAGAAACTGTTGCGGAGTTTCGCTTTCACTTTGTTTTGCTGTTATGAGTCCTTGAAACAGTTCAGTTGTGCTTTTCTCACCGAGATGTGACTGTAAAAAGCTCTTCAACTCTGCTATGGACATTTCATCTTTGCTTGTGAGCATTTCTTTGAAGATACCAGGTTTTATGATGCGCAGGACTGCCTGAACCACTTCACCTTCAGTGTGATTTTCTTTCAGTCCTCTGTCTATTTGCTTGCTAATGCTGCCATAGCTTATGTCAGAAGCATTATCACCAATCTGCCCACCCTGAATCTTAAACTCCTTCCTCTGTAACAGTGGTAGGTCTTTTAGCGCGATCATGCTTCCAGAGGGGTGGGGTAAGTAATTGCTGTGGGACTGGTTATCTTCGTCTGCAGTGGTTTGAGATGTGTCACTCATTTTGAGACTTTTAGTCAAAGTGAGAAGCTTGGCTAATTGTGACTCAATGGTGTCAGCTTGGGGAGTTTGGTTACTATCACCTTGGGCATTGTCAGTTTGCTGTGAGATACCTTCAGCAACGGCATGATTAGGGGATTCATCAGTCTCTACAACTTTGCAGTGACCCGCTTTAATCTCCTCAATCTTGTCATTTAGGTATAACAGGAATGACACGCCTTGATCTTCTGACTCCAACAAGTGTTCACTGTTCATGTAAGTCACTATAAAGTCAATGCAACTCTCTTCATCGGTTTTGTCTACTTTAGTTGGATCGAGGTCTGGTGATTCTGGGAACTCAACGATCAGCTGGGATAACTTGTCAGCTGTGAGGCGAAACAGTTCCTTTTTCACCGTCCACACCAACTTCTTGCGTTCGCTGTCCTCCATTGTTGCTTATAACTTTAGGCCTTGGTCCTGCAGCATCTGCGTTGACCCTTTTCCTTGAGTTATGCAGCACGTTGGCACAGCAGCTGGTCCACGGGTTTAGGACTGGATCGACGACCCTCGGCGACTGGTGATGTCATCGATCCCGGACGAGCCCCCACGTTTCTGTTACGGGTCCGGTCTAGGGGGCAGACCCGCACCAGAAGAATATTCTGAATAAACAGAAGAAATTATGAGACAAGAGGCAGTGAGATTTGGTTCGATGCAGCCTCGCTTCATGTATCTCTTTATTACAAAAATTATGTTCAATACATTTACATTTCTGTTTTTGTATTTACCGAAAATCATGTTTCACCTTTATCCAAAATCACGTGTAACCTTTATACTGTACTAGTATCTTGTTACTACCTTATCTGGTTTATCACTATGTAACTTTTATCTTTAACAAACATTACCAGTAAATAGTGCTTTCACTTATGTCGTTTTCTACTTTTTAAAACAAGTATATTTCGTTACTTGAGTACAACTAAAATAATGTTCATAAGTAGTCGCTTGGTCTGCTAATCAAATCCTTTCTTATTTTTCCAAAATTACAGAACCAAAAATATATCAAAAGAGTCCATAAACATTACTATTTCCATTACAGAAACCAATTTAGCATTTAAACAATATTAGTTACACTTTTCAACAATGTCCGGGAGCTTATGTTCATATTACTTGGGAGAGCGTTCAAGTTACGGTGGGGCGCCGCCATTACACGACCTCATGGTAGCCTTACTACAACGAGCGCGATTCTAAACAGTATATTAACGTAATCTAGCTTTACAAAGCTACCTGAAAAACGGCTATAACAACCACAATAGTATACAGTCATGTTGTATGTGATATTGCATGTGCTTTATACATTACTACCTGAATAAACAGAAGAAATTATGAGACAAGAGGCAGTGAGCTTTGGTTCGATGCAGCCTCGCTTCATGTATGAGGGAAGGCCGCAAACGTGTTGACAAGAAGGACCCCGCCTGGCAGAGCCGCTGCTTTCTCACTACATTGCCCCCTTGTGGCGCACCCCAATATTGCAATCACCTCAGAATAAAAGAAAGACATTAGTACATTGAATTAAAGACTCTTTTTAACTGAAGTGCTATTAAATGAAAATACTGATTATAAAATAACATAAAAATGTGACTGCACATTTTGTGTGCGTCACACTCACACCACACCATGTGACTAAATAATGTTAAAAAAAAACAAAAAAAACGTATAGGTCTTTTGTGTAGACCTTACAATCATTAGATAACATGTAAATTCTTATTTAGGCATATAATATTTTCTTTAATAATTTAATATTTCTTTAATTTAATTTAAGATTGTTGTAAGTATATCTTAATAGTTACAACAATCTCGTAGCCACACACTGTTCACGCACTGTGCGTAACGAGCGCGCTCTGAGGCAACGGCGGAATATGTAACTTATTCATTATTTTACTCTGTTGGAATAAACAAATGAATAAATAAATACATAAATTAATGAAGAAAGAAAGAAAGAACAAACTAGAAAGCGATACATAGAAAGAAAGAGATACAGAGAAAGATACAGAGATAAAGAGAAAGAAAGAAAAACAGAAAGAGAATGAAAGAAAGAAATAAAGAGAAAGAAACTGATGAAGAGAAAGATAAAGAGAAAGAAAGAAAGTTCAAATCTCAAATTCTGATGTCTTTAGTCACATCTCCATGGAGACGAGCTGGAGACTTACCCACTCAGTCATGTCTTAGGAGAGCTGAGCCGCTCACAGCAAAGGCACATGTTTGTTTGTGCATTTATGAGGTATTCACAATGATGCAAATATCTGTCATAAAATAAATGCTTTCTATTTCAATTTGATTTATTGAGTAAAATTCTACACGGTGTGGCTTTAAACAAAACTCACACTAACTTTAGATTTCATTTTTCTGATGTTTCTGGTCAGATCTAGAACTTTAGATTCACTTATTCTGCATCATAGGTCACTGTAAGAAAAATATACTCAAAATAGGCTACATTACTTTTAATCCAATATAAAGTATAAAAGTACATGCAGGTGTGGTTAAGTGAAAGTAAAGAGTATTCACAACAGTGTTGTTTTCGTCAACGAAGACGATAACGATATGATTTCGTTGACGCCCCTTTTTTTAATGACGATAACGTAACGATGACGAGCTAACAATAGCTCTTTGGGGACTAAAACCTGACGAGACGTTTATGAGTTTACGTCAACGAGACGAGACGAGACTAAAATGGGAGAAAGTGGTTCGTCAGATCGTTCACAAACAGAGTTTGTACGCGGAGCGGGAGAACACACCGGTAAACGTGACACAGAGCGGCGCCGCAGCTCTCATGCGGCCAGGCAGCGGCGCCTCTCTCTCTCTCTCCCTCTCTCTCTCCCTCTCTCTCTCCCTCTCTCCTCGTGGCGTGCAGTGCACTGCTAGCGTACATCCTCCACGGAGCGCATCTGACAGGGACATCGACCTCAGGACAGTTTTAAATACCGTAGCCGTAGCGTCTGAACGCAGAACGCATGTTGAGGCTACGTATGTGCAGACAGCGCTGTTGATCAGAGGACGAGGAGAGCGGGCGCTTTTGGGGAAAGTCCTGTTCACAATGACACTTGTACTAGTGCCTATTGTGGTGTAATCGGTCTGTCAAAAGCTATAAAGCCAATAGATAACTATTATTTATCCCAATTTCCAATAGTTATCTAAATTAATTATAACTTTTTATAATGAAACTGACGAAAACTTGACTAAAACCTTTTACATTTTCGTCTGACTAAAACGTGACTAAAACTATCACATTTAGAAATGACTAAAATGTGACTAAATCTATAAGCATTTTCGTCCAAAAGACTAAGACTAAAACTAAAACTAAAAGGGCTGCCAAAAACAACACTGATTCACAATAAATGTACTTTTATATTTCAGCTGATATAGAAAAAGTGTAGGGCATAAAATATGTTCATTTCAGTTTATTAGACCAGTAGGATGACCACCTCAAGAAGTAGTAAAAGTGGGACACGTTTTGCAACTACAATTTACTTGGAAAAGATGAAAGTGGCACATTTCCAACCTATTTTGCTCCGTAGTTTCGTGCTTATTCTTTAATGACTCTCAACCTCAAGAAAAAGAAAGAGAAAAACATGGTAAAAAACTAAAACTAAAACAATGGGCTGTGTTCGAAATAAAGCTCTCAAACATTATAAACTCAAACTTTTATTGCAAAACATTTACAGCTACGATATACACTCACCTAAAGGATTATTAGGAACGCCTGTTCAATTTCACATTAATGCAATTATCTAAACAACCAATCACATGGCAGTTGCTTCAATGCATTTAGGGGTGTGGTCCTGGTCAAGACAATCTCCTGAACTCCAAACTGAATGTCAGAATGGGAAAGAAAGGTGATTTAAGCAATTCTGAGCGTGGCATGGTTGTTGGTGCCAGACGGGCCGGTCTGAGTATTTCACAATCTGCTCAGTTACTGGGATTTTCACGCACAACCATTTCTAGGGTTTACAAAGAATGGTGTGAAAAGGGAAAAACATCCAGTATGCGGCAGTCCTGTGGGCGAAAATGCCTTGTTGATGCTAGAGGTCAGAGGAGAATGGGCCGACTGATTCAAGCTGATAGAAGAGCAACTTTGACTGAAATAACCACTCGTTACAACCGAGGTATGGAGCAAAGCATTTGTGAAGCCACAACACGCACAACCTTGAGGCGGATGGGCTACAACAGCAGAAGACCCCACCGGGTACCACTCATCTCCACTACAATAGGACAAAGAGGCTACAATTTGCACGAGCTCACCAAAATTGGACAGTTGAAGACTGGAAAAATGTTGCCTGGTCTGATGAGTCTCGATTTCTGTTGAGACATTCAGATGGTAGAGTCAGAATCTGGCGTAAACAGAATGAGAACATGGATCCATCATGCCTTGTTACCACTGTGCAGGCTGGTGGTGGTGGTGTAATGGTGTGGGGGATGTTTTCTTGGCACACTTTAGGCCCCTTAGTGCCAATTGGGCATCGTTTAAATGCCACGGACTACCTGAGCATTGTTTCTGACCATGTCCATCCCTTTATGACCACCATGTACCCATCCTCTGATGGCTACTTCCAGCAGGATAATGCACCATGTCACAAAGCTCGAATCATTTCAAATTGGTTTCTTGAACATGACAATGAGTTCACTGTACTACAATGGCCCCCACAGTCACCAGATCTCAACCCAATAGAGCATCTTTGGGATGTGGTGGAACGGGAGCTTCGTGCCCTGGATGTGCATCCCACAAATCTCCATCAACTGCAAGATGCTATCCTATCAATATGGGCCAACATTTCTAAAGAATGCTTTCAGCACCTTGTTGAATCAATGCCACGTAGAATTAAGGCAGTTCTGAAGGCGAAAGGGGGTCAAATACAGTATTAGTATGGTGTTCCCAATAATCCTTTAGGTGAGTGTAGAACATTACAGGTTACAGGTTGCTATGTCACAAGAGCAACTAAACTGTCATAAAAGTCAAATGTGATAACAAACATGCTTCTAATAAATCAACTGGACCGAGGCAATGGTGGAATATGTAACTTATTTCATTATTTTTACTCTGTTGGAATAAACAAATAGATGAATGAATGAATGAATAAAAAGAAAGAAAGGGAGAGAAAGAAAGAAGATAGAAAGCGTTATATAGAAAGAAATGGAGAAAGAGAAAGAAAGAAAGCGATAAAAAAGAAAGCAAGAGTGCAAGAAAGAAAGAAAGAAAGAAAAAGATAGGCTACAAAGAAGGAAAGAAAGCAATTAAGAAAGAAAGAAAAGTTGCAGGACCAGTCCAGAAACCACCACCAGAGGCCACTGAACTCACGTTCACATATCACACAGCTTTTAAAGATTTCGCAAAAATGAATGTGTCCCTTTAAAGGAAACCCATGATGTTCAGGGGGGGAAAAATCAATACGTTTTTAATGAAGTAAAGTATACATGTGCGAAGAATTTACTAAAAAATGTGTATTCAATTAATTCAGGAAGAGTGTTGCTCTGAACAGTCGTCATTCTATTACTCAAAATCGCAAATAGAGAATTAGAGTAGGCGAGCTCCAAATCTGTTGAGAGGGACCCTCCCAGTGGTCTTGTATACCTTGTTTTTAACGCACTACACAGCATAGGAACATCATCTACCAAATCAGCTAGTTGGGGCAGATGGGTGGGGGTTTGTTAATGAGGAGCTACTGCCCTCTTCAATGGACCCGCTCTACACCCTGACTTTTTAAAGCACTACACTATGCAGGGCTTACATATTACTTCATTCATTGTACATGAAAAAAAAAGGAAGCAACCAAGCAAAATTTTACACTAATCAATACCATATTAAGGATGGAAATGACAACTGGGAAGTAGCAAGATCATGGATAATATGTATTTTATGTTCTTTTTTTAACACAAAACTAGTGACTTTCAGGAATGTTAACTGCGTTTGGCATTGATAACCATCTGTAACTAAGTAATGGTCTTTTGTCACTTGCTTTGTACCAGACATCGTGCATGAAGTGAGAGTGTTGTTGTAGTTGTAGAGTGTACATGGTGGTATTCACTGTGTATAATATGTATATTAATGTGTCTTTTTATGTTTTATTGTTCTAATGTTTAATGTTCTTATTGCAATGATGTCGGGGGTGGACGCTTATAAGCTTTTGCTTAAGCCCACTCCCTTTGAGCAGAATTTTAACTGCTCAAATAAACTAATAAGCTAAACTAAACTAAACTAAAGTGACAGGGGAATCATTCAGAGGACAAGTAGCCACTAAAAGTATCTGTAGCGGCCAGCGGCCCTGTACCACTGGCTACTATGGCTGGCAAAGTTAAAAGGTGTTAAGCACGCGTGGAAAGAGCCCAATACTCTTGCGTTAAATGAAGAATCCTTTTATTTCCTTATTCAACAGGTTAACAACCACGGTCAAAAACTGTATGCCTTCACTCTGCCACCCTGAGGCCACTCCCTTGAGCCCTTAAATAGGCTCACCTGGTCACACAAACCGGAAGTGTAGCGCCGCATAGTGGCTGGTGGAACAAATACATAAAAAGGCCTTTAAAATGTCTCTTACAGTATCCATATTCCCATGAACTTTAAGTAAAAAGAAAAAAGTGTTTGACGCAGATTATGAAAACTTGGAGTTAAATGTACGTTTTCTTGTTAAACAAAACACAGACTAATTTTACATTTCATTTTTCTGAGGTTTCTAGTCAGATCTAGAACTTTAGATTCACTTATTCTGCATCATAGGTCACTGTAGGAAATATATTCAAAATAGGCTACGATTACTTTTAATCCAGTATAAAGTATAAAAGTACATACAAGTGTGGTTAAGTGAAAAATGTGAAAAGTGTTTACAATAAAATGTACTCAATTTCAGCTGAACACTGGGGTAGTCCATATGGTAAAAAAAAAAAAAAGTATAGGGCATAAAACATGCTCATTACAGTTTACTAGACCAGTAGGATGACCACCTCAAGAAGTAGTCAAAGTGGGACACGTTTTACAATTTGCAATCAAGCGACAAATTTGAAATATTTTTCAAATACAATTTACCTGGAAAAACTGAAAAAGTTGGATTTTTGCTCTATAGTTGTGTGTTTATTCTTGAAGGACCTTAAGAAAAATCAAGAGAAAAAACATGATCAAAAACCAATGGGTCGTGTTCAAAATGAAGCTCTCAATTATATAAACTCAAACTTTTATTTACAGATTGCTTTGTCACGATAGCAATTCAACTGTCAAATATAAAAATAAAATATGGCAACTGGTCACCCACAGGTTTCACAACATCTTATCAAATAAAGCGTTTGCAATCTGGCCAAATGTGTCTAAACTTGTTTGACTATCCGTAGTTAAAGCAAGGCAGCAACATCATTTTGACGAGCTGGTGAGGTCCCTCTTCCAGCAAAGTGAGGTCTTAAAATCCAATACACTTTAATCTTTTAGTTTCAACATATCAACTTGCAACCCCCCTTTTCAGTTCTTGTGTACCCCCAGCCAGAGACAATTAAAACTCCACAGAGCCACGTTACACAATGTGGCAATGGAAACAAACACAAAATGCCATGCAAATTATAAAAGTCTTATTAAAGATGGTTATTTGGAACTGAAATGATAAATATAGGTTTATACAGTTATTTAACACGCTAACATAACAGTATAAACACGCAGTGAACCAGAATTGACGTGTTGGATTGGATCATAAGTATTTGCCTTTCTTACATCAGTCTTAAGGCTTATTGTGTGCATCAGTATCGGCATATCACCAGTGGGTCATGATTAGAGTTGGAGTAACCCAAAGTGAAGAATGCTGACACTGGGAAGGAGACATTAGCTAAGCTCGCCGTGTGGATGTGTGCCATGTTATCGGCGTTGTAGAAGGACAGCTCCTTTCTGGGGCAGTTCAGGTAGATCCCAATTTTCTGGGGTTTGCCTTGAACTTCTAGAGTTGAGGAGTGCCCTGAAGTGTGGAATTGAAAGGTACCAGCATTGTGAGTCAAGTAATTTTGTGATAATCCGATTTCCCAATGACTATGCTGACCCACATATACTTCCCAGTAATGTTGCCCTGCAAATGAATCTGTACTTTGTGTGGAGTTGGGTTGTTTGTTTTGTTTGTTGTGTGTATTTTGCACTATATGATTAGGTATACCCACACAAATTACCCTGCCAGTCCCGCGACAACAACCGGAACAGTGTTGATTATTTCTTTGTTGCAGTTGATTTGGCGCTACATAACTAGGTACACCATTACAATACCCATAGCCTAAGCATCTGTTACAACCGGAGCAGTGCTCATTACTTTCTTGCAGTTGATTATAAGTGGCACTGCGCTGATCCTGAGACACCATCAGGCTGGTTTGGTCCGTTTCCAGAAGCAGCCGTTCCTCTCGAGGCGTCACCACCTGAAGCATCTCCTTCCACACGAACAGCTGCAGGTGGCTCTCGTACGGCCCCAGGGACAGTTCAGTCTTCTGCACCTGGAAGTCTCCTCCTTTGGGCCTGAAGGAACATTTGACCGCCTTGACTTCCTCCTCTTCAGACCAAGTCTTCAGAAAGCGCTCATGGTCTTGTATTTGCAGAGCAGATGTCACTGTTGCCTCCAGCTTTCTGTTCTCAGCAATGGCCGCCTCTATGTCACATAGCTTCTCAGTCATCTTTCTAAACCCATTTTCATCATCACGCTTCACTTTATCAGTGAGCTCTTGTTCCCTCTTCTGCAGAAACTTGTACATTTCCTCAAACTTGCTGCTGATCAGTGATTTCAGCTCTCCAGATTGCCGCTTGGTGCTGTCCACCTCCTCTCTCTGTGACTGGACCAGTCTCTCCAGAGCGTCAGTATCTGCAGATAATTTGTTTAATAAAATCTGCAGCTCTGCTCTCACCAGTGCAGCAGCTTCACTCACTGGTTTGAATTTGTGCGACTCATGTTTCTGTGAGTCTCTGCAGATCACACATGCGAGCTGTTGGTCGGTGATGCAGTACAACTTCAGCTTCTCGTCATGATCAGGGCACAAAAACGCAGCTTTCTAGTGGAATAAGAAAGGAAGGGTGTTAATCTTAAAATGAAAGGGGTTGTTTATACAAACATACATATACATTATATATATATATATATATATATATATATATATATATATATATATATATATATATATAATCTCCATACATTATACGACTGCTTCATATGGCATATTTCCATTTGGGCAAGAATATTTCAAGTCCTTTCTCAAGTTGTGAAAGTTGGTAGTGGTTGAGTACATAAGATAAGTCATTGAGATACCTCTATTTGCTCTCTAACCGTTTGCACATTTCCTGTCTATCCTGCCTACCCTGAGTGTTTCTTGAGAGCTGAATGTAACAAGTGAAGTTCTCCATTGTGAGATCAATAAAGACTTATCTTATAAACAACTGCCCCAACTAGTTTCTAGCACCTATATAGCTTATTATATTATTAGTCCATGGGTCAGATCAAATATCGGTACCGGAAAGGTGACAAAGGCTATCGTTGATTTTTAAGTAGGTCCATGTCTGAGGTTATTAATTTATATTAGTATTTGAGCCATTAGTTTTGAGCTCTTGAAGTGAACCACCCCCATGTCGAAATAGTCGCTTTTGACACTGGTCCATATTTTGGTTTAGGCCAATTCCAGCCCATTAGA
Source organism: Neogobius melanostomus (assembly GCA_007210695.1). Classification (NCBI taxonomy): domain Eukaryota; kingdom Metazoa; phylum Chordata; class Actinopteri; order Gobiiformes; family Gobiidae; genus Neogobius; species Neogobius melanostomus. The sequence continues at coordinate 846,651 of VHKM01000459.1, read as the reverse complement.
TGATGATTTACACCATTGTATTTTGTATTATTGTAAAGAAGATATTTTCATGTTTCATTTGAGCCCACATGTACTACTCTGTGACTATTACCGTGGTAACCATAGCTCCTCAAACTCAAACCTGAGGATATTTTCTCACCATTTTCGCAAAAACGGTTTTACTACGTTTAACGCCGTTTCTTCCAGGAACATCACAGACACAAATGTCTGATACTGGGTAACTCTCTAGACTCTGAGGATTCAGGAAATGTAAAACATGTCAGTACTGTATCAACTTAGGTCCTCACAGTGAGCCACAAAGTAAAAGAATGTTCACCTCATAGGAGCATCGCCCATAGAAATAAGTCTATATCTGTCATTCCAAGGTTGGAACAGCTGGTGGGACTTTCTGTCCAGGACAGGCCTAACGCAACTTGAAATTACATTTATGGAGAAGAACAGATCTGTATTTTCACAAAAAAGTTGTTCATATATTTTATATATTGTAGCCATTTATCATTACGCCTATACTATGCCAAACACACAATATCATTCTGTTCTTTCACTACTACAATATACGTAGCCCTCTAAATCTGTCTAAAATTTCTCAATAATCCAAGATAATTCCAACAGTTTTGCTTTGTAGACACCACATGGTTATGCCTTAATACCTTATGTATACTACACACTAACATATATATATATATATATATATATATATATATAGATAACTTAGTTATATTTGCTGTAGAAAACTGTGCAATGTTCTGAAGGTGGAGTTACCATAAACCACACGTTTGCTACGAACACCACCCTTTTTTTTTACTGATCAGTAAATTAGTAAAGAAATAGTTTTATAAGGTCCTTTCCATAAAGTTGTTTTATTTTATTATTAATAAGTAAGTATAGTAGTATAAATATGGTGAGGTGTGAGGTGTTATTATAACCAGGACATGAAGAGTCAACACAAAACAACTATAGTTTAGCCTCGTCCAGGACTGAATCACAGAGGCAGTCGTCTAAGCAAGACAGTGCATATTTTTTGTATGTGATATATTAACGTATGAGTTTTTATTTTATTTTTTTATGTTGCGTAAATTATTTATTTTCTTCCCAGGCACATTGAGTCTTTTCTGGCCACATGAAATGTGCTGTATAAATGAAAAAACAAAAGTTTAGTTAGTACTTTTATGAATAGAACTTCAAGACACAGCCAGGGACTGGAGAGTGTCCAGTGTGGGACAACCTCAGTATCTCAGGTGTTGTTCTGTTGGCTTCATCAAATCAGGACCTTCAGCTGCTCTGGGGCGGTTTGCAGCCGAGTGTGAAGCGGCCAGGATGAGGATCAGCACCTGGGTGGCTTCCCCTCTCCAGGTCGGTGGAGAGTCCTTGCCTCAAGTGGAGGAGTTCAAGTATCTCGGGGTCGTGTTCACGAGTGAGGGACGGATGGAGCGTGAGATCGATAGAAGGATCGGTGCAGCGTCAGCAGTGATGCGGTCGCTGTATCGGACTGTTGTGGTGAAGAGGGAGCTGAGTTGGGGGGGGCAAAGCTCTCGATTTACCGATCGATCTACGTTCCTACACTCACCTATGGTCATGAGAGCTGGGTAATGACCAAAAGGACAAGATTGCGGATACAGGCGGCCAAAATGAGTTTCCTCAGTCACCTGAGAGGAAATCGGAGTAGAGCCGCTGCTCCTTCCCATCGGGAGGAGCAGTCTGCGTGGCTCGGGGACACAATGGAGGCACTATGTCTCTATGTGGCCTGGGAACGACTCAGGATCCCTTCAGAAGGGTTAGCGGAAGTGGAGAGGGATGTCTGGAAATCTCTGCTTTGCTGCTGCATCCATGACCTGACCATGGGTACGTTAGAAGAAAATGGAAGGATGTGTGAAAATCTGGGTCGAAGAGTGTTGCACAAACAAAGCAGATTTTCCCAGGAAGGGCAAAATAGAGGGTCCAGTTTCTAGTCAAAATCAAGACCTCAGACTTGCTGATGCTGCTTAGATAGAGTAATACAGTAAATCCTTGGGGGCCTCAGGCCATCCTTGTGAGGTCTGTTTCTGTTGTTTTAGTCAGACACACTCACCACAGTGAGTCCATTCATGCTTGGACCTTGCAGTTTAAGAAAAACATGGAGGTATAAATGTAGTGAAGCGCTTTGGGTGTGACTTGTGTCATATAAAAATATACAAATAAGATTCCCTTCCCCCCCTAAATTTAGGACTTTTACTTCAAAGTGTGGAGTGAAAAAAGAACAGGCAAATCTTAGCAAGAGAATACTTTATCCAGCACAAGTAATGTATCATAAGTGTTCAGTGGGTGAAACAAGTGTTTGTTGGAATCTTAAAGATACTTCATATGCTCAGACTGACCTTAAGAAGTTGCACATGAATGTTGTATGAGGAGATGAAAAACACCAAGTATGCATAGGGTAGTGGTGAGGACAATGCAGAAGATCAAGGGTCTGAGGCTGATTGATTCTAGGTTTGGACATGCACAGAGGAGGGATCAAGGTCCAGAAGAAGACACCAAAGTCAAGATTTATGGATACTCAGAACGTTTACAACTGTGTGCGAACTTTACTGTAATTCAGATAATGCATTTCAATTGGAGCCACAGCTCTAAACTGTAATTATTGTCCCTTTAAAATAATTACTGCCCCTGGAACATGTCAGAAGCAGTGGACAGCCATGTTCACTTTCAGAATCACCAAGCTAAATGATCCTGCTGTGCATTTTTTATGTTGATGGAGGAAACCAAAGCACCCAAAGGAAAATCTGTCCAGACACAGACAGAGCATGTAAACTCCACACAAAAAGACCTAAAGTCATGCTGTGAGGCAAGAGAACGCTAAGCACTAAGACTAACAACTCAGCGTATGCAATCTCTCCTGCACATTCAATACTTTTCGGGCCAGATCTTCCACCTGGCGCAAGGACAGCGCTGCTCCAAACAAGACAAAATTCACATTCTTTTCCTAGTTTACATCGCGCTGCCTGGTGTTCTTCCTTTAGCATTATGGGCTTCGAAAAGCTCTATCAGGTCAAACTAAAAACTTGAGTTAACCACTGTCCGTGTCTGAGAGAAAAAGATGTAAAGCTGGTCCCGCTGTGTTGCCAGTCTGCACTTAGCTGTAATTCACCCCCACTCCTCCACCACCTTTCTCCCTTGCTTCTTCCCGGTCACGGAGTCTGGTTTGAAGAAAAAGGTTGTTCAACTTAACATCGCCATTGGCCACTGGAGTCTGTCCTGCCCTCTTACAGCCCATTTAATTCGGTATAGATCTGGCTCTGCAAGATCTTATAAGCCTTTCAACTGTTGCAGGAAAAGCTTGGTTCTTGGATAACCAACTGCCATTTGTGTGTCTGGGAGAAAGCATTTCCATCTCCCTCAGCTGCAGGAGTTCTGCAGGACACAGCACTGTGGCTGTGTTTAAGCTGTAGCTAAACTTCCTATTTCCACAACTTCCTGGACTTAGAGGCATTCCCTTCACCCATTTCGATAAGCATATTGGTTTGTGCATGGGGATTCCAGAGTGACTGAATGTCTAGCTGTCACCTCACAGCAAAAAGTTCCTGGGTTCGATATCCCAGGCCATGTGGGACCTTCTGCGTCTACAAATACATAAAATACTAAACTAGACTCCAAAGAGAGTTGAAAATATTCTCTAAAAAGGAATTACTCAAGACAGATGCCATCAAGAACGTTGCAGATGCTGTAAAAAGTTGTGGATTTAGTGGGCTGCAAAGTGAACCACACAAGGCAGGACTTGATCAACCCGACTGGGTCGTCTGGATACGAGTGTATGATGTAGAAACAAAGCACACAATGACCCCAGGAAGGTCACTGTGGATGTGTCGGAGTAGCACCAAGTTTGTTAGCACTGGCCTGGCACTGGCCTGAATACAGTTTATATGATACAGAATAATTGTAATTTTTATAAATGTAATTTTAAGTTGCATTGGGCCTGTCCCGGTCAGAAAGTTCCAACCTTGGAATACATTAATACATGAAACCGGGACAAACCCCTCAGAAGATCACTGAAGGCAGCCAGGTTTCTTCCGGGTACTCCAGTTTCCCTGACTTCTAAAAACATATTGCAGGTTGGCCCACAGTGGCTCAGTCGCAGCGACTCAGGACAAACCAAACACCTGCATGCAATTTCGTCACATACAGTAACAAAGCACTTACTTATGTAGCAAGACGAGGGGTGATGGTATATTTTAGCAGGATTCAAATTAAATAAAACTAAAGACAACGCCACCGGAGAGAAGGCTCTGGACCTCTAGAAAGGCTCGTAGGTTCGTTCATTGATAGAGGACAGAAAATGTTCCAAAAGTATACATGATGTTTATTTATCACATTTGTTTCCTTTAAAATCTGTCGTTCACATTTCCATTCTTTTAAGATCTCGGGAATCATTCAGTCCATTTAACAGTTGGGTTCCAGTTAAAAGAAAAGGTCCATACAAACCGGACACTAAAGCAACATAAAAAAACAAGGCAGCAGGAGAACACAAGCAGCAGGGGCATGACCCAACCCCTCGACCTATAAATTAAAGATAACGTTAGACTGTAACATAAAAAGAAAGAAAATGACCGTAACGCTAGCTGGCTCATACCGTTGCACGCCCGCACAAGCTACTCGGCTATCCCGGTGCTTCGATAGTGCTCACACCGCACCCCAGCAGACCCCGGAATGCCAACCGAGCAGAGCTTTGGACGCCATGTGATGGTGCGCTATGAAGCCCTCAACCATCCGCGACACTACAGAAAAGCTCGTATTAGCGGCCATACAAAGTACGAAGATAAATGAACGGCAAATAGCTGCAATATCTACCTAACAGAAGACGTACACACACCCGGGGCGCTCCCAGCCCAGCGCGGACACAAGGCGGAAGTACGGAGAATAACAGAGGACGAATGACCGAAGGGGAGGGGCTTTTATAGGATTTTAAGGGTCGAGCGCCATCTGCTGATGTTCTGATGCTATATAGTAATAATGAATATTAAATTAATAAGATCTACTAGCCTATTTTTAACAATAAAATTGGTAATGCCACACTTACTTACTACTTCCTGTGGAGTGGAGCTTCTTTTAAAACTGCTGAACACTGCAGCACAAGTTTCTGCACACATGCAAGTGTGTTACCTTACTGTGATGTACTGCAGAAGCACAAGTAAGAAGAACTTACTACTTACAAATCACTTCAACTGGTTTGTTCAGTTGAAGAACTTCAACTGAACAAACCACAAAGAAGGCCAGCTCTGTGTTCGAGCAGAGAACATTGTTCGGTTCCCAAACCATCATTTATTTGACCCTTTTATTGAACAGGGAAGGTTCCACTGAGATACATACCGGTAATCTCTTTGTCAGAAGAGTCCTGGCCTGAGATGAGATCCTATTGTACATATTTTAGTGATATGGAAAACAGTGCAGGAGAAAACTAACATAGATATGGGGAGAATGAGCCAGCCCAGATATTGAACCCAGAAATTGAACCCCTCTTACTGTGAACGGACATTACTAACCCCCTTATGTCTTTGTCCCCAGGGCCATTAGACTGCACAACTCTCTAGAGCAGGGGTTCCCAAACTGTGGTACGCGTACCCCCGGGGGTATGCAGGACGCCGCTGGGGGTACGCAAAGAAAATAAAAGTTTATTACAATCTGATCGATACTGATCCGTTAAAACCGCCACACGGGGAACGCGCTTATACAGGCGAAAGAGTCCCTATAGAGTTCTATATTCAGATGTGGATGAGCTTGTTCTGGACCTAAACATGTCCACTCCAGAACCGAACCTTAAGAGCCGCTTTGGACCCGAGTGCGTAAAACTCCGCAGAGGCCGAGAGCGCGGCTGAGGCTGCGTCAGCCCTCGCTACAACAGCAGCGCCAACTTTGATGGAGTTGCATTTTCTGTAATATCTGTCAGGAGCTTGTGTGCGTGCCGTCAGACTGACGGTGACTTCGATTTGCAACAGGAGTTTTCCTCGCATTCTGATCCGAGGGGAGAAGCGAGCGGAGAAGGAGAAGCGTCTGTGGCCCCTGCTCTGCCACTAAACCCATGGCTTTGTATCCAGTGGCGTGCTGGGACCTCATTTCGGCCCAGGAATTTAGAGAAGACCGGCCCACTTTTCTATGGGTTTATAGCTCAGTGATAGCGCGCTAGTCTCTGGTGCAGGAGGTCCCCGGTTCAAGTATGGCTTTGACACATTTCTAAAGCTTTCTTTTTTTACATGAGCCGCTGCACACAGTCTGAGTCTGATACAACTCCACAATCAGCACCAAGTTATGAAGATAAAAATATTTGTCCACTTTTCTACCTTTCACTGGGTTTTTCTCCCTTTACTCGCGCAGACACTTGTCTCCTCTGGATTGGACTGCACCAACTTCAACTAAAGCGGAGGGGTGTTCCACTTAAACACCCCTCTGAGTTAGTTCAATGTCAAATGGTATCTCCCCGCCACAAGGATGAAAAGTTAGATGCAAAAATTTTTTCTGATTTTGACATACTTCCCCCTCGTGGGGGCGGCCCGGCCCGGCCCTAAACAGTGGGGTGGGCCGCCGGTTTCCCGGCGGCCCACCGGGAAACCTCCCGACTCTCCCTATGGCCAGCACGCCTCTGTTTGTATCTGACAAATACATTTAAGTTTACGAGCTGATGTGCGGTGGCACATGCATAGATGGTAATGTCCTGCGTATTATCTTCGCTTTAACAAAAGCTTAAACCAGCACGTTTGAGTCTGTCCCGGTTTGAGAGTACGACTGACAGAGACGCAGAGGGGGCAGGGCCAGAGCGCAGAGTCCTAACCAGAGTCTGAAGTTCAGAATGAGTGACAAAAGCAGCAGAGTCCTGGTCCACTGGGACAAAGCAAAACACTCAGCTTTATCCATTCACACTAACAGCCTTGTTTGGGAACCACTGCTCTACAGGAAAAAGATAATGGTGTCTACAATGTTATATTGCTAGAAACTTTATTTATTTACCAATTGCCAATGTGAAATGATGTGGTTTAATTCGTGTTAGAGTCAAAGTGAATGAGACTGTGTGTATGGTACAGAATATGGATATTTTTTACAATTTAGGATACAGTTTATATGATACAGAATAATTGTAATTTTTATAAATGTGATTTTAAGTTGCATTGGGCCTGTCCCGGTCAGAAAGTCCCACCAGCTGTTCCAACCTTGGAATGACAGATATACAGTAGGCTTATTTCTATGGGAGATGCTTCCATGAGGTGAACATTCTTTTACTTTGTGGCTCACTGTGAGGCCCTAAGTTGATACAGTACTGACATGTTTTACATTTCCTGAATCCTCAGAGACTAGAGAGTTACCCAGTATCAGACATTTGTGTCTGTGATGTTCCTGGAAGAAACGGCGTTAAACGTAGTAGACCCGTTTTTGCGAAAATGGTGAAAAAATGTCCTCAGGTTTGAGTTTGAGGAGCTATGGTTACCACGGTAATAGTCACAGAGTAGTACATTTGGGCTCAAATGAAACATGAAAATATCTTCTTTACCATGATATCAAATACAATGGTGTAAATCATTATCTAATGGCCAGAAATGGCCTAAACTAAAATATGGACCAGTGTCAAAAGCGACTTTTTCGACATGGGGGTGGTTCACTTCAAGAGCTCAAAACTAATATAAAGCTGTAACTCTGAAAAGGTTATCATACAAAAACCTCAGACATGGACCTACTTAAAAATCAACGATAGCCTTTGCCACCTTTCGTGGTACCGATATGTCAGATTTTGGGGTTTGGCCCATGGACTATATAGGCTCTGTTGTGATGTCACGTGAACACGTGGCTTGAATAAGTTACCTCTTTGTCATGCCTGTACTGTAGTTTCTGCTTGGTTTTCTCCACCAGACTCTTCAGCACATGGTTGGTCAGAAGAGACTGTCCCTCTGTGTCCACTGATGCGCGACACACCGGACATTTCTTCTGTTTGTCCAGAGACACGCTGATACACTCTCTGCAGAACGAGTGTCCACACAGGAGCATCACCGGCTCCGTGAACACCGACAGGCAGATGGAGCAGGTCAGGTCTTCAGAGATACACGCCATCGCCGTGACCCCGCTCTGAAAGCAACTGAATCAACTAAAAAAATAATCACTCTGTTCAATCCAGAAGCAGATTTCCCAGAACTGCCACACCCTCGCTGACTGCCGTGCGTCGTGCGTCACAAAATGAAGCTTATTTCCTTCCACAAACTTGCACGGTCTCCGTGAACACCGGGCACACCGGTTTTGAAAGGCACACAAGCTGTAACCTGTACAATTCACGTGTTGCCACTAGATTTTCATTTCCCAGAATGCTTCCTGCTCACTTTCGGTCTCATAGAAGTGCCATAAATGTTACACAATCACCAAATGATCTAATCGATATAGCAGAACAAATGAGCAAAATCGTCATTCGTGAGGTTTGATATGATTTAGTATTTTCCTTAAGTTTTGAGGGAAAGAAGGGGGAGTGGGGCATAGTCTATAAAATAAGACAGGCAGCATCTGCTCACTCCTCCTCGTTTACGCCTTTCCTTTACGTTAATAAATACGGAAAATCTAAGTTACCTATGTAACTATAGTTCTACGAAAGGTGTGCGCCGCCCTTAGGCTGCGCTATTGCATATCTCTCGGAAGCGCCAGCTTCCCGCCCTGAGAGGATCAAAGAACTGACCGCTCCAATCATCCTTGGGGGTCCATTACCCCTGTGCCCTATAAAAGGGGGACTCTCCCTTCAATCGTCTCCTTTGAACTCAGCCATCGAAGAGAGGTCGTGCCTGCTGGGCCCGTAGCTAAGGGCGGCGCACACCTTTCGTAGAACTATAGTTACATAGGTAACTTAGATTTCTACTTCAATTGTGTGCTTGCCCTTAGGCTGCGCTATTGCATAAAGCAACGCGCAGCCGTGGCCGACCAATGTACTCCCAGCAGGCATGGACTCGCATGATTGGGGCGGGCCCGGGGCAACGCCATGCGTCCCAGGGAGCGGCTAAACGCTCCCTAGGTAGCAGGGGCCCACGGGCAGGGTGAGGGGCAACCAATAGCCGTTAACAACGCCAGCGGTTCTCACCCAGAGAAAAGCAAATGGGGGACGCCCGCACTAGCCGCCTCTCCCAAGAGCGCTAGTGCAGACTCCATCCCTGATAACGAGGGTGCCCAAAGCCACCTCTCCCAAGAGTGCCGGTCACCCGAAGAATAAGAGTGCACATCCAGTTCGGCCAGGCCGCCTCTCCCAAGAGCGCCTGAAGCACCGAAAAGAGCCAATCAGGTCATCCCTTTCCCGGACCCACCCTGGGCCCAGGGGGGAATTCACGACCGTCCACCACCCAAAACAACGTGGGCAACTGAACCCGCAGCAACGTCCTGCAGATAAGACTGCACAAACGTTGAAGAGGACGACCAAGAGGCTGCCATGCAGACCTCCTCAATCGAAGCGCCACGGAGTAGTGCAGTAGAAGCCGCCACTCCACGTGTGGAGTGAGCCCTGACCACTACCGGCGGAGGGAGTCCTTGTGCCTCATATGCAGTGCGGATGGCCAGGCATATCCAGTGGGCCAAACGTTGAGAGGACAATGGGGCACCCTTGTTCCTTTCCCCAAAACCCACGAACAACTGATCGGAGTGTCTGAAGTTGGCAGTCCGTTCAAGATAGTGACGTACCGCCCTGATCGGGCAAAGGCGGTGTCGTCGTTCATCCCCCACCGACGCATGCGGAGGGGGGAAGAAGGGTCTAATTCTGATCACCCTCGACCTGAAGGCGGATGTAATGACCTTCGGCTGAAAAGCCGGGTTGGGCCAGAGTTCCATCAGCCCATCACCCTCAGGCAGGGACATGCAGGAGGGGTGCACAGAGAGTGCACAGAGATCACCCATCCTCTTAGCCGACGTAAGGGCTAAAAGGATCGCAGTCTTGTAGGACAGACAATCCATCCCTGCCTGGCGAATGGGTTCAAATGGGGGCCCCGAAAGGCCCTCCAGTACAATCTGAAGGTCCCAGTTTGGGACCGGGCGGCGCACGGGCGGTCTAAGCCTACGAACGGCCTGGAGGAACCGCTTCACCAAAGGATGACTGCGAGCAGTGTGGACTCCGAACCCCACGTGCCCTGTAACAATGGCCGCCGCAAAAACCCCTAGGGTCGCAGCGGCCCTCCCTTTCTCCAGTAATCCCTGGAGAAAATTGAGTATGTCCTGTATAGAACAGGATATAGGGTCTAGGTTCCTCTCTGAACACCAGTCAGAGAAAAGGCGCCAACGAACCCTGTATGCTCTGGTTGTAGACGAGGCCCGAGCACCCTGAATTGTGGCAACAACTGAAGGGGGGAGGCCAAGGTTCAGCAACTTCCCCCTTTCAGCCTCCAGACCACCAGCCTGCGTCCCAGTATCGGGCGTGACAGAAGGGCTCCCCCTGCCTGAGTCAAGGCGTCCGGTCTGTCCGGGAGGGGCCACGGATCCAGAGCCGGTTTTTCCTATACGCAAACTACGCAAGGTGCGTAGGGCCCCCGCAGCCGTAAGGGCCCCGCATCTCCGTCAAACTACGGTGTTTTTTCATTTATTAATCAACGCGTTGTACGGGGACAGGCTCTCTGACAGCGCTCACACTCCTCCTACTTTGGCACATAAAACACCTAAACGCAGCAGTCTGCTGAAGTGGATGAGCAGGAGAGACCTACCGCCTTCCCCCCGTCACTCCCGAGGCGCGAGTGCTTCTCCCCTTCGCGTCCCCGCTTAGCTGTCTGTCTGTCTCCCGGTGCTCACGTCGCCTCCTGTGCGCCTGCATGTCACCCGTGTCCCGGGTGCTGCTCTCATGTTTTCTCTGCGCGGACTCGGGGCTGCATTGCCACACACTCATTTAAACTCTCTTCTTATTGTCTCTAGCGGAGAATCAGGACAGTCGTTGGGCGAATAGACGAGAGTAAAGTCGTTCTACGTGGCCTGGTCAAAGAGGAGTTGAATGAGCACAGTTTACTTATAGTAACTCTGGTTCGGTTAATGTGCACAGTCTAAAACTAATTGGACTACTCACAGGCTAATTCTCAGTAGTAAGACCGTCAGGTGCAGGTTTTAGTTAGTTTTAAATCAGCGGTTCCCAAACTGTGGGTCAGGGACCAAAGGTGAGAGAATGGGACCATTTGCCATTTACCATTTTAAAAAGTGGGGGAAATAGACTAGTAGTAGTCCTGAATCCCAGTCTTGCAGTGGCTTAGTGGTTCTCACACAGTGGGGCAGGGCCTGAATTGAGGTCATTATGTTCCACTTCTGCCCTGCACTACTGCACAGTGGAACTGTTTATTTGTTTTATTTATTTTTTAACCAGGAAAGTCCCACTGAGATTAAGAATCAATTTTTCAGGGGAGTCCTTACCCCAGAGGGGAAACTATTGTACATGTTTTTAGTGGTAGGGGAAACCAGAGTACCCGGAGGAAACCTACACAGACACAGGGAGAACATGCAAACTCCACACAGAAAGGACCCGTCCAGGTGGGAATCGAACCTGGGACCTTCTAGCTTTGAAGCACGAGCACTAACCGCTGCGCTACCGTGACAGGTTCGCGCTTCGTCGAATAGCCATGGGATGCGTAGGTACTGTAGGGCCCCCGTGTTGATTTTTGCTTAGGGCCCCAGAAGGGCCAGCACCGGCTCTGCACGGATCCCCTTGTGCCATGGACACCACGTCGGGGTACCACCTGGCACTCGGACTGTCTGGGGCTATGAGCAGGATGAGTGCGCCCTCTGACTTCACTCTGTGGAGCAGAGGCGCAATGAGGCGCAGGGGAGGAAATGCGTAAAGCAGGCCGGACGGCCATGGTCGATGAGCCATGGCATCCACGCCGAGAGGAGGCCCGTCTGTTGACCTGAGCGAGAACCAAAGTGGGCACTGTGCGTTCTCTGCATTGGCGAAAAGGTCGGCCACTGGTCTGCCGAACCGAAGCCACACCTCCGCCGCGACCTCGGGCGCCAGGCCCCATTCGTCCCGTAAGGCGCCCCCTCTGAACATTCTGTCCGCGCCGACGTTGCGGGCTCCGGGAATGTGGCGCGCTTTCAGAGAGGCTAGGTGAGTGCTTGCCCAGTTGAGCACCTCCGCTGCCAGCCTGTGTAGGGCGGGTGACCTGGTCCCCCCTGCCTGTTCAGGTAGGCCACCACTGTGGTGTTGTCCGACCGAACCAAGACGTGGTGACCCCACAGATGAGCAGCGAAGTGTAGGAGGACTTTCTGCACCGCTTCCATCTCTAGGAGGTTGATGTGTCTCGGAGACGGGGGCCAAACACCGCTCGCCGTGAGATGGCCCATTACACCGCCCCAGGGAGGCATCCGTGAACACCTCTGTGTAATGGAGCACGTAGCCCATTTGGACCCCCTGACGAAGGCGCCCCAGGTCCAACCAGAATTCTACGTCGGACCTTGCGGCGGGGGACAGCCGCGCCAACATCACGTCCGTCCCTCTGCGGGACTCGAGGCGTGAAAACCAGCGTTGGAGACCTCTCATGTGCAGCAGCCCCAGTCGAACTACTGGGTGGGCTGATGCCATCATGCCGAGCAGGGAGCGGATTTGCCGCGGTGCAATCCGTGGGCCATCCAACACCCGCTGTCCCAGATCCAGAATCACTGACTGCCTTTCCAGGGAGAGGGAGGCCCTCATGTCCCTGGAGTCCAAGCGCAGACCCAGATAACCCAAATCTTGGGTCGGAGACAGTCGACTTTTCTCCTGATTGACGACCAGCCCCAGCCGAGAAATGTGCCTCAGCACCGCGGCCGTATGGGCTTCGGCCTCCTGTGGGGAGGAGGCCAGAATAAGCCAATCGTCGATATAAGTCAGGATTCTGAGACCTCGACGGCGAAGCGGTTCCAGCGCTGCCTCCACACACTTGGAGAAGGTGCGTGGAGCCAGGGAGTAGCCAAATGGGAGGCGGCAATACTCGTAGCATGTGTCTCCGACTGCGAACCGGAGAAACTTCCTGTGCGCTGGGGCAATGGGGATGTGGAAGTATGCGTCCATGAGATCCACTGAAGTCATCCAATCTCCGGGTCTGACGCATTGCAGCAGCTGCTGCACCGTGAGCATGCGGAAAGGCCTCTTCACAATGCAGTGATTGAGAACCCGTAGGTCCAGAATGGGCCGCACACCGCCGCTCTTTTTGGGAACGAGGAAGTACGGGGAGTAAAATCCCGTCCTCGCTCTGATTGGGTCCACCTCTGCTATGGCACCGCGCTGTAGCAGAGAAACCACTTCTCTTGTGAGCGCGGCGCTCTCGGCTGAGTTGCGTAACCTCGTCTTGAGGATACCGCGAAAGCCTGGAGGTCTCCGGGAGAATTGTAGGGCGTATCCCCTTCTGAGCATCCTGTCCAACCAGGGAGCTCCGAGAAGCCCTGCGTTTTTCCAGATTTGGTAAAACTCTGTCAAGGGTCGTACCACGACACTGAATAAGAGCGGGGAAACGGGCCCGCCCACCGGTTCCGCTCTCGGCAGTGCGCCGCGGCGTGGGGGGCCCAGCTCGAAAGGGCTGACGCTCCCGGGAGAGAGCAGACTTATCGGTCGAGAGAGGAGTGCGCTCAGATCTACGCCGCTTGGCGGGGATTCCCAGCGGGGGCGATTGAGAGTGTGTGGGGAGTGTAAGGGAAGAGGTTCTACCTACTGACTTACACCGTTGCCCTGAGGCTTTTAGAAAAACAGACTGACGAGCTGCAAAAGCATGGGGCAATGAAGTGCTTGACAAACTGTCATAACGCCGTTTCTCTCTCCCACACCTCAGTGGCAGAGAGTTAGAGCGCGGACCAGGGCACTGAGCAGCGGCAGCAGAGCCAATCACAGGCCTGCTCCTACTCGAGCCACCTTTCTCCCCCACGTCCGCTGTCTTAGAGACAGTCGACCAATCACCGTCGAGGAACAGCACATTAGGCCTGGACCTCGCCGTCACAGCAGCATTAAGCTTACATTGACTCATGTAAGACAGTGCGCTCGCTGTAGAGACAGCAGAAGTGTCACGGGGAATGGCTCGTGCACGCGCTCGAGTGCAAGAGTCAGAGCGTGTTTCGCACACGGCCTTGACAGGCAGCAGAGTGGAGCGGCAACGAGAGTTCAGCGGAGCCTCCTGAGCCTCGCTGACTTTAACCACTTTCCCACTCCGAGTGGCAACAGGCAAACTCGTAATGCTTTCAGCATGAAAGGAATACGAAGCAGGCTCTTTAGTGGAGTAACGGGCCGAGCGGCCTTTATTCACATTTTTAATCCCCCCCCTTCCTGCTCCTCCCCTGGAGCCCGGAGCGGGACGGCGGTCACGTCTCGGGCTGGGATCACCGCTGCGCTGACGATCCGGACCCTGAGGGCGTCGAGGAGCTGCGTGCGAAGAGGACGCGGGGCCACGGCGAGGAGGAGATCTGCCTCGTCTACCTCGATCCAAGCGCCGTCGTGAGGAGCCCTGTTCGCGCTGAGGGCGAAAATGCCGGGCCAGCTGCGCTGAAGCTTTGGCGGCGGTCTCCAGGCGATCCACCATTGCCTGAATGCCAGGTCCAAAGAGGGAGGACTGGTCGAGTGGCAGGCTCAGCAGACTGCGTTTGTCAGCCTCCTTTAGCGTGGACAACCCCAGCCAAAGGTGGCGGCAGCCGACCTGCGCAGCGCACATGGTCCGACCACCGTCGAGGGCAAGGGCTTGCGACATGCGAGCGAATGTCGCCATGGTGGTTTCAGCTTCCACAATCTCATCATGAGAAAGCTGGTCACGGCCACGGACCAGTTTGTCCAGAGAGGCGGTGAGCAAGGCCATATTGTTTGCTAACGCCACGACCTGTGCAGCGTTAGCATAACAGCGGTTAAGGATGGAGGCGGTGAACCTATCCCGCTCTGAGGGAAGGTCCACTCTACCGCCGGGCCAGAGAGAAGAGGACGGGAGCAAGGACATTCTTATCCCGTCCTCGATGGCGGGGACGCCCCTTGGTTGACTCCAGCCCTCCACCGTAGCGTACACACCGTATGCGAGGGCCGGTGTACGAGCGGAGTAGGGATGTTCCCAGTCACGCTTAGCGTAGTGGAGGAGCGAATCCACGCGAGGGGCTACCACCACCGGGCGCTGCCTGTCGCGGGCGTTCCCAAACAGGTCGCGGAACAGGTCCGACGCTGGGGCTGGAGGTTGAGGAGGCATCTTCAGCTCCATTCGGGCCGCAGCAGAAGCGCTGAGGCCGGGGAGGCGATCCATGGGATAGCGCTCACGGGGCTGCACCTCCTCACTGAAGATGGAGAGAGCATCTTCATCGAACAGGCGTTGCTCATCTTTTTCATCACCAGCAGCCCAATCCCTTCTAGGAACGGGCGAAGGTGGCGGGCTCCTCTCCTGCATCGGGGAAGCAGGAGGCGGGCTCCACTCCCGCACGGGGGGAACTGGAGCCTGGGAGTCACTCGAAGCATCCGAGTCCTGATCGGATAGCTCCGGGGAGGAAGGAGCCAGAAAGGCGCGACGCCGCTCGCGCTCCTCCCGGGGGAGCGCGAGGCAGGCAGCGCAGTCTTCCGCGGAGTGGCGCCGGCCCAGGCACACGAAACAGCTAACGTGCCGATCCTGAGCGAAGAGCGGCGCCGCGCAGGAACCGCACACCCGTTGCTTGACGCCGGAGGGCGACGGGGTCTCAAGCGCTGGAGTGCGGTGAGTCATTCTTCTTATATCTTCTGTTCAGATCCAGATCTCAGAGTAAGCTGAGAGAAAAGGAGACGATTGAAGGGAGAGTCCCCCTTTTATAATATACTATTAAAAAAGTTTTTAACCATTCGTTGACCCGAGAGCTAGGTATTTTAGGTCGCATCTTACCAGAGGTGGACTCGAGTCAAATGACTTGACTCCAGTCGCAATTTTCGGGACTTGAGACTTACTTGACCTAAGCTCCCAAAAGACTTGACTTGACTTGGGACTTGCTGTTTGTGACGTGTTGAGACTTAACTTGGACTTGAGGAATTATTAACTGTTGACAGATCAGGATTCAACAGTTTGAACATAGATGCGTTAAAGCGGCGCAGATATATGTTTACATGGTAATCAGCCAAATGTTTTTTCGGTTTCCTGACATAAGGCGTCTAATCAACACAGCGCGAAAAGGCAGGAGGAAATGTGCGTTTCTTTGGATGCATTAAATGTTTTCTACAGTGAGTGAAGAGGTGAAGATTCATAGACGTTTACTAAGGACAGGAAAACGTTTGAAACGATGGACTGTAGCTACAACGCAGACAGGCAGCCTCCAGAACGACGATGCGGTGAGGGCTGGATTAATGACAGAAATCTTGGGGGCTTTTCGGTGTTTTAAGGCGTTCACACAAAGGTTACAGTATTAAATAGCTATTTTACGCAGCCACACAGAGCCCAGTGACAGCGGGACTTAAGGCTGTGCGGAATCTACTTTGAGCAGGGGCGACTCCAAGAAAACATAGGCTGGGCTGGGGCATGACAGAGCACTGACAGAGAAACTAACAAAAATAAAAAATAAAACATTATTTTATATGTTATCTTTCAGACTGTCCTTAATGCTGTCCCAGTCATTTTGTTCATAGACTGGAGCATTCAAAAATAAATATATTCTGAATTGTGTGGCGATTAAATATTTTGACTTTAAATCCATTTTATTTTAACTTAAATTTTCAAAATCGCTATATTTGAGAAAGCACTTGATATTTTCAAGTAGATTAAACACATTTTGAAAAGAAGAAACGCTGGCGTTTGCGACTTCGGTGACTTGCCGGCTAAAGAGAGACTTGACTTGACAAAAGCTATGATTCGACTTGACTTGACCCCATGACCGATTTACTTGGACTTTCTTGGGACTTGGACATTCACGATATGGACTTGACTCGAGACTTGCATTTAGTGACCTATTCCCACCTCTGCATCTTACTGTCTAAAGCAGAAGGTCTCTCAAGATTTGTTTATCCTTGCCACTCGGATTTCACGTCGCCTAATACAACTCTGTTATATTACATTTTATTTGGAGAAATAAAACTCACTATATTACTAAGTATCAACTGGTAAAGAACCATGACAATGGAGGCTTGAAAGCACTTTGAATCTATTATTGCTGCTTTCAGAATGAAATGGTTAAAATAATGTCTATCTCTGCCTCAGTCCATTTGGTACCATATTCCAAATGTATTATTTAACAAGGTTGGAGGTTTAGATTTTATATTTAAATGTGAAAAAAAGCAAGGCAGCAACATCATTTTGACGAGCTGGTGGGGTCCCTCTCCCAGAAAAGTTAGGTCTTAAAATCCAATACACTTTAATCTTGTGTTTTTAAATATCAAAACCTGCAACCCCAGTTCAGTTCTTGTGTACCCCCAGCCAGAGACAATTAAAACTCCACAGAGCCCTGTTACACAAACACAAAATGCCATGCAAATTATAAAAGTCTTATTAAAGATGGTTATTTGGAACTGAAATGATAAATATAGGTTTATACAGTTATTTAACACGCTAACATAACAGAATAAACACGCAGTGAACCAGAATTGACGTGTTGGATTGGATCAAGTATTTGCCTTTCTTACATCAGTCTTAAGGCTTATTGTGTGCATCAGCATATCACCAGTGGGTCATTATTAGAGTTGGAGTAACCCAAAGTGAAGAATGCTGACACTGGGAAGGAGACATTAGCTAAGCTCGCCGTGTGGATGTGTGCCATGTTATCGGCGTTGTAGAAGGACAGCTCCTTTCTGGGGCAGTTCAGGTAGATCCCAATCACAAGTGATATTTAGTCTGGGGACCACCAATTCATTTTCTTGTAGGAGAGGTGTGGTTGTCCGTAGCCGTTTATTGGGCGCTACCATGGATCTATTATAATTATTATAATCTCTGCAGAACGAGTGTCCACACAGGAGCATCACCGGCTCCGTGAACACTGACAGGCAGATGGAGCAGGTCAGGTCTTCAGAGACACATGCCGAAGCCATGGCCCTTGCTCTGAAAGCAACTGAATCAACTCATCAGTCGAAATTAACCTGTTCAATCCAGAAACGAAAATGACACGCCCCCTATCATGCAAGATGTTCATCTTCTAGCGGATTTTGTTTTAATTTTTTTATGGCGGTTGGCAAACTTAGAGCAAGATGTTCAGGTAATCGGATGATCTCTTGGGGCACATGTTGCTGAACCTAGACCTGACCAACTGCAGCAACCCCAGACCAGAAGAGTTAGTTCAATGCAGAAGTCAGGCAGTGCACTTAGTAGGACAGAGAATACTCCGCTCCGAAAGGTGGCGGTAATGCGCCTGAATGCCAGCCGCCTTTAATAAACATTGCAAGAAGAAGACCTGGCGACATGGCGGGCATGTTGTGTTGTGAGATTTGTAAAACAACCGTCAGTAAAGATGAGCAGAACATCTTGGAGGTAGGTCTAGAATAGAGTGGAATAGACAGTACTAAAGTACTAAACCTGTAGACAGACAACAACGCTGGCCTCGACCCTTATCGAGCCATCGTTGTGACGTCCACTTTCATGACTTTCATCTGCAGAGCATAACCTTACCCTTCTTAAGACTGAAACATTATGGCTTGTTGGGCATTTTATGGTCAATAATGTGATATTTTCTATTTTCTCACTCACAGCAATACCTACCAGATGGTTACAGCCATACAATCTGTGAATTTGAAAGGTCAGGAGACTCGCCCAGTGGCTTTAAGACCTTAATCAGACTGGCCATGGACAAAAAGGAGGAGGCCATCAAGTGGTTTGATGAATTCCAAGAGAAATCCTGCACTACTTGGCGAGTCAGTAAGACCTATCCAGAGAGTAGTGGCGATGAAACACGACGAAAAAATACTTTCAGGGTAAGTTTTAAATCCTGACAGATATCCTGCAATCTCGCATTTCCAGACCAAGAATAAGAATTTAATGCAGTGATAAATGGGCTTAAAGTAACCCATCCAGTTTAAATCAACAGTCTCATCTTCATCTCATCAGTCGTAATGAGTTATCCATGGAGGTTTTGTTTGTCACATTTGGGCACATAAAACCCTGATTTTATTTTTAGAAACGTCATTGTGTTCTTTGGATGATTAAGATAATTTGGTTGTAAGTAATAGTACATCAAGGGGGTAATTTACCAAAACAAGTGCTAATTAGTGAGTGCAAAGTGAAAAATAGAGTATATTATTTTGTGGCTGTGTTTGACCTGATTTAACATTTGAGATAAAGTGTAATTACAGTAATAGGGCGACAAATCTGATATGTAAATGAGAGAATGCTACCTGAGTAAATGTACAAACGACAGTACTGTGCTACTCCACTTTAGTATGTGCTACTCGTTTTGCACATGAGTAAACTCTTGGTAAATGACTGTTATGCTAACAATTTTGTATTTGTTTTCAGGCTGACTATCGGTGCCACCACAACACTCGCCCACGATCAAAAACTGCTAATGGGCGTGCGAGCTCTAAAATACAAATTGCCCAGCAACTCTTTATTTAGTTGTCAAAAGATCCTCTGACAAAAGTGGAAGAGTAAGGTGAGTAATGTGGTCTTTATCTGTATTTCATTGGTGTGTTAAGACACGTGTAATATTCGGTTGGCCTATACACTCAATAACAAATGACCTGCATCTAGGGTTTCTGATGCAGGTTCATATAACTATACATTCTGGTCTAATAATGCTTTTAACCCCCCTTTTTTAACAGGTCAACTGATAAGCATCTCACTTCTGGGTTTGTGACAGTATGCAGACTGAATAATGGCCACAACCATGAAATATACTCTGCAGATGTGCTTAGAAAGCGAGACGTATCAAGCACTGTAAAAGAGAAACTAATTCAGCTCTTTAAGTCTGGATACTCCCCTCCTACAGCACTGGATATGTACAAGAGGGCTCTGCAGAAAGAGGCTGGGGATGACTTTATTAGGTTGTCAGCAGATAGACATTATTGTCCAGATGAACCATACTGCTACAGGTAAGAAACGGGAATGTAATCTGAAATAATTTTCACAGTATCCTGTTCAACATTTGTTATTTTACAGGTTATATTACTCCATTTTCAAGAAAGAGCATGATTTGGAGGTTAAACTAGATGAATATAATAAAGAGCAAGCTTCTGTGTGTTCATCCATTGCTACAAATGAAGATGGCCAGACAGTTGTAGCCATTTGCACACCACTGATGAAACGAATCCATCAGTATTGGCCACATAGTGGAGAACTGTGTTTTGTTGACTCCACAGGAGCAATGGATGGACAAAACTGCAGAGTTTTTCTCTTGCTAACCCATAGTCCAGCCGGGGGGCTTCCACTGGGAGTGATCGTGTCATCTTCTGAAACGGAAAGAACTATAGCGTTTGGTCTTGAAAAACTGAAGTCATTATTACCAGAGGCTGCGTTCTATGGAAGAGGAGTTCAGGGACCTATGATGTTTATGACTGCTGACTCAAATGCAGAGAGGATGGCGTTACAATCGAGCTATCCAGCATCGTGCATACTTCTCTGCACATTCCATGTTTTACAAGCATTGTGGATATGGCTCTGGGACCGGAACAACATCATCTGTAAACGGACAAACCGCCGCTGCTACAAAAAGTCAAAGACATGCTTTATGCGGAGACTGATCCTGAACTTGAGGAGTGTTACAACTCCGCACTCACAGATGTCGTCTGCCAGAGGTATCCTAATTTCATACAACGTCTAAGAGAACTATATGACAGAAAAGATGAGTGGGCCCTTGCTTGCCGGAAAGATCTACCTGTAAGGAACGACGACACAAACAGCTTTGCAGAGGCAGCGATGCGGATACTAAAGGAGAAAGTCTTGTGTCGGACCAAAGCTTACAATGTGTCCCAATTAGCTGACTATATGACAACAACGCTGAATCACTACTACGAGAGGAAACTAATTGATGCCGCCAACAACCGCCTTTCTGGAAATATGAGAACAAAATTCTTTCCAAATAACACTATCATACCAGATTATGCTGTAACGAAGGTAGGCTTCAACTTTAATGGCTGTTTTAATTGAGGCGTTCTTAAGAAAAACAAAAGAGCAACAATACTGTCAAGAAGTACATGGACCTCTAGAGCACTGTGAACAGTTTAATTGACTTTTCTCTCGTATATTTTCAGATGAGTGAACATGAATATGAAGTAAAAAGTAAATCAAAGAAACATGAGACCTATCAAGTAAGCATGGATTTTGGCATCTGTACATGTAATGTGGGGCGATCTGGTGGACCATGCAAACACCAAGCTGCAGTCATTAAGAAATTCAATCTCGATACCAGTAACTTCCTTTTGGGCTCCTCACCTGAATTCTGTGCTCTAATGTGCAAGATAGCCACAGGTAATTAAGCAGTCTATATAACTAGAAAACCTTTTTAATCTCAACACATTTACAACTTTTTTGCAGGAAATGAAAGAATTGGCAAGAATTGGTTCCAGCCACTCCGTAGTGGTATAGCAAGTCATTCTGGAGATAATCAAGTCATGGAAGCTGTAGTAACCAGCATGTGTGGCACTGTAGACGATGCTGAAATGCATCGAGCTATTGAAATCATTCAGGATCCTGGTGTCCTCAGAAATGGAAGCTTGCAAGCACAAAGTCAGCTTCTGACAATCTACGCTGGTCATAAGCCAAACCAACCATGTACAACAGCAGCTGCAGCAACAACAAGCCTACAGACACAGCTTGAAGAAATCTTTGTTGACCTAAATCAAAGACTTGAGAGTGACCCAGAGACCTTCGCTGTACCACTTAAAGCATTTGTGTCCACTTATTCCAAAATAACACAAAGTCAACTTGTCTCGGCCTTGCACGCCTTCGGAAAGCGCCCCGGTGCTGCTCTCTCTGCCCGCAACATTTCTAAAAAGGCAAAGACTTCGTTACTTAGGCCATCTAAACAGAGAAAGGCTCCGCTCACTGGAGGCAGCAGAAGACGCATCCTCCTTGGTGGTAGAAGGAAAAGGCTTGTGGGACAGCCTAAGGATGAATACTGGCAAAAACAGGGCAATTTCTAGCTGAAAATTGCAATGTGTCACAGATAATGAAAATACCTGGAACAAATATTGATTATCGTAAAATAGAGCTGATTCTTATTAATTCACTTTTTGAACATGAAAGGCCTAAATTAAACACAATTAGATCAAGTTTACATTAAACCTGTTGAAGTCTTTGTGGATGAGAGGAGTAACTTTCCCATTGCTAATTTTTTGCTTATACTGTTCTGTACCTCTGCAGATGGAATATTCCGTTCTATTCAAACAGGTAATGCAACAAAGAGATTGAAAAAGCAATATTTTATTAGTTTTTGGCGTCAGTGGCTCTGCTTCTCAGTGTTATTATTACATCGGTGGCTGTTTCAACTCAGTGTCCGTTGCGAAGTGTAGATCATGCGTTGGCTTTGTTTATGACCGTCTCCCCTAGCGCCTCCAGCACCTCCCTCTTGTAATCCTCGAAGTCTCCCTCGATGTTGTTGATTGTGCAGTCCTCCACCACCCAGAGCGTGCACTGTGTCTCTGTGATGAGGCGGGCGTCATGGCTCACAATGATCACCGCTGCAAGGACACATTAACATGGGATCAAACACCCCCAAATTCGTTTTTCCTTTATTATGTTGCCATTTTTTATTTTTGCTTCATTAAAAGTGAACAAACCAAAGACAGGAAAGGGAAACCGACATATAAACAACAAATCCATATAAGTAGGTTTACATACCTCCTTTATATTCATTAATGGCTTCAGACAATGCATCAATGGACTCGATGTCCAGGTTGTTGGTAGGTTCATCCTGGAACACAGAAACAATGATTTATAGTGAGAACCTTTGGAAATACTAAAGTACAGGGAAGCTGACCTGCCTTAATCAAATAACTTTATTGCCTTTTCCTTTTTGCTAAAGCCCAACAAGAAAAAATAAAACACAAAATATTCCAGCAATTTAAACCCTTTAAAAAAAAACCACAAGCAGCAGCAGACAGTATCATACAGTATTAGAACTCTCACTGTGACACACACATGTTATTTCAGCCTTATTGGCGTCGACTCGCCTTTCCAGGTCTGCTATTATTTTGAAGGCCAGATGCTAAACTCACACCAGAAGCACATGGCTACTTAATATGCCTAAACATATGTGCTCCTGTCACAGCTGTTGGGTTCTTATCTGTAACAATAATGTGTATAGCGGGTGCAGTCTCCTCAGTGAACTGCTCGGGACTTGAAGGGCAAGAATGCAAAATTTGTGAAAATGCCAAAAAACAACGGACTTAAAGTCTGGAAGTTTAAATTTAATATACATTTTATAAAATGTGCAAAATCGACCACCTGTTCTTGCATTTTGATGTATAGAAAGTAATATATATTATTTTTTGTAAAGTCCCTCCTTCCCGGAGCTCAGCAACTAATCAGAGTCTAGTATCCTCCTGTGTCCACCAGGAGCTTTTTCTGTGAACCAGCCTGTCGGGTCCAATCAAAATTCTGTCCCTGCTCTCTTCATTTTTCAAACTAAGAAGGGCTTTCTGGTTAAAGAGGGGAGGAAATTGATTGTTTACTTTCAAATTTCACTCTGTCTCTCCTCACTCTGCAAACTTCCAGACTATCGCTTTAATTCAGTAGTATTTTCTATGTAAAGAGCATCTATTTTGTAAATTACACAATTAGCACTTTGTACACAGCGCTGATAGTGCACAGACTTTGCTATATAGAAGGATATTATTCCCCAGTCATTTTTGTCCAGTATCACAGACCAAATAAACCAAATCTTTTGTGACCTGATCCGAGACTTCAGACATCACTTACCAGGATGAGAACATCAGGCTGGCGACAGGAGAGCTCTGCAAACACCACTCTGGCCTTCTGCCCACCTGTAGCAGCACATTTCTACATCATTAAACTGTCTTTTTACACACTGGTCAGAGCGTCGGTGTACCGTGAGCCGTACCGGAGAGCTTGGAGATCTGAATGGTGTGCGCATGGCTCTCCAGTCCGAAGCGGCCCAGGCACTTGCGGGCGTCCTGATAGGGCAGGTTGAAGTTCCTCTGGAGATACTCTGTGGCCGTCTCCTCCATGTTGAGCTGGTCGGCGTACTGCTGGTTGAAGAAGCCCACTTTCTACAAAACACACAATATTGAAGGCATTCAAGAGGAACAACAATAAAAAGCAGATTTCATATCAGGAGGGTCGAATTTTTTTGTTCAAAACAAAAAGTCTGGATTAAAGTTTAGTCTAGAGAAAGAGCACAAAAGTTGTAATTTTCCCGGTATATTCCCTAAACATGAGAGCTTTATTAAAGGGGGGTATTATGTAAAATCGACTTTTTCAAGCTTTATATCATGTTATTATGTCATTCCCTCATTAAACACATGCCTGGAGTGTTGCCTTGGCTCATTCACATATTTTTGAGTAATCAGTAAAAACTTAGACGGCAGCCATTTTAGGTGTAGCTATGCCTCAGTCCTAGGAACGCCCCCACCTCCTGGAGACGCCTCTGGACCTTTTGTCACCAGCCAAGCCACCAACCACTGCTCCTCAGCTCAGCAGAGCCCCCTCCCCGCACAGTAGTGTGCTGAAGGGGGCGTGTCGGTTCTTAAAGGGATACTTCGGGATTTTTGACATAGGGCCTAATTTCCTAGTTATCCAGAGTGTTGTTGATGTCTGGAGATATTTTTTTCTTAAATTCATGCAGTTCTTATATTTGAAGAGTCTAGTTGCGCTAGGCTAGAGCAAGGCTAAAGCAGTTCTATGGTAAACGCTAGCCCGCATTAAAAAACAGTCAGACTCACTCCACAGTGCACCTGAGGTAAATCACTTATAACGCCAGACTAACCATATAAATGTCTGTGTTAATAGAATATTTTTTTAAAATAAAACTGACCTTGTATCACATGAATTACCGCATTTTGAGGGACTATTTTCTCGCAGATCACTCCGCCGCTGCCTTAGCTTACAGCCACGAAGCTGATGCTGCTCAAATACAAGTTATTTTAAATGCAAAATGGTTCAAATTAACTTATCGACACAGACATTTATATCGTTAGTCTGGCGTTATAAGTGATTTACCTCAGGTGCACTGTGGAGTGCGCCAGACTGTTTTTTAATGCGGGCTAGCGTTTACCATAGCCTTGCTCTAGGCTAGCGCAACTAGACTCTTCAAATATAAGAACTGCATGAATTTAAGAAAAAAATATCTCCAGACATCAACAACACTCTGGATAACTAGGAAATGAGGCCCTATGTCAAAAATCCTGAAGTATCCCTTTAAAGAGACAGAGGCCTATTTCAAGACGTTCAGTACAGCCATTTTGAGAGAGCAATTTTATTCAAGGCAGTTATTTTAATTTACTGCATATACAGACCAACAGAAGGTTACGTGCTATGTGATTGAAAAAGCATAATACCCCCTCTTTAAAGTGTACCCATTTCCCACCCTCGTCCTTGCATACAGTAGTGTGATATACGTTATTTTGAGGTATTTTTATCCTGCACTCCTTTGTTTACGAGTAACCGTTGCACAGCACTTCGTTACATTTGGGCCAGATCTTGCGCCTGGCGAAAAGACCAAGTGGCATTACCCAAATCTAAAAGCTTCTTGAAAAAAGCGTCAAAATAGAAACAAAAAGACCAAAGCAAGGTTTGTTTGCTTTAAGAAGTTAATTTCCTGAAGAAAAAAATAAATAATAATAAGACTCAATTAAAGATTTAAACTCTGGTCAGGTGCACTTACCAGACGATGATTCTTCCTCATCTCCCCCTTTGACTAGAAGGAGAGGACAAAAACATATTTTTTTTTTTACAATTATACATTATACTGTATTGGTATGATGTTGCTAACAAAGAGTCATTGTCCTTACTGGGTTTAATCTGCCGGTGAGCAGCAGCAGCAGCGTACTCTTCCCCACACCGTTAGGCCCAACAATACAAACTAACAGACAAAGAAAAATAGATGAGTAAATCAACCATGCACTTTTTATTGTACTTTTGGAGAAACGTAAAACCCAACTACATCACTAAAATAACAATTATGTTTAATGAACCTCATGTTTGTCAAGCGGGTCACATGACAAGCTTCACACTCACTTCTGGACTCCATGTCGATACCAAAGTCGACGTTCTTGAACAGCGGCTTCTGCCCTTCATAACAAAAGTCCACACCTGAGGAAAAATACAGAAACCCATTAGAATAACTCACAGAGGACTGATTATTTTGGACATTGTAATACGGGATTCTGATCACTTACAGTGCAGGCCCAGTATAGGCGGGGACAGCGGCGGCGGGTTGGGGAAGGTGAATTTGACCGTGTACTCCTTTGGCCTCTTCAGGAGCTCCGGCGCCTCCAGACTCTCCTCCTCCTGAGCGCCTTTCTTCTTCCCCTTCTGCTGCTTCCTGGTCAGCGCTTCCTTCGTTTGCTTCTCCTGACGACGGGAGAGTTCAAGGGCAATCAACATGATGTACACTTTAAATGAACGATGCCTGGAGCGCCCTCTGCTGAGAGCAACCAGACAAAACAATACGCAAGCCACCATTTGAACTTAACGGTATGCTAACTAATCAATAGCCCCTTACTACACACAGTTTGAGCGTGAAAAAGCCAGGGTGATGGTCAGTCACCTGCATGTATTTCAGGTATGATCAAATTCTTAACATAATTGATTTGGCGTGGGATAGGCTCTTAAAGATTTGGGTTTTTCAGTAGAAAGTAAACATATTAAACCATTACGCACGGCCTGCTTGGTGGACTTGCCCCCCGCCTTCAGATCCTTCAGTTTCTTCTCCTGCTTGTCGTACTGTTTCTGCATCTCCTTCTGCTTCTGCACGTACATCTTCTTGAACGTCACTGTGGGAATATGAAATGAGCCTTACCAAGTGTCCCAAAGGGCGTGGGGGCTGCTACTTGGCACAGTTCGGCCGGTGGTACTCACGGTAGTTGCCTCTGTAGTAGTAGAGCTTCTGGTTGTCCAGGTGGATGATGTCTGTGCACACGTCGTCCAGGAAGCTCTGGTCGTGGGAGACGATTAGCAGGGTCTTCTTCCAGCCCTGAAGGTAACTGCGGGAGACGTCACACTGTCAGCCAACAACATCATGTCTGGCTTTCTTAAAAGCTTTTGTGTCTTCATGGATTTACTTCCTTAAAGGGATACTTCGGGATTTTTGACATT
The DNA here is from genome assembly GCA_007210695.1 of Neogobius melanostomus. NCBI lineage: Eukaryota > Metazoa > Chordata > Actinopteri > Gobiiformes > Gobiidae > Neogobius > Neogobius melanostomus. The sequence continues at coordinate 819,559 of VHKM01000459.1, read as the reverse complement.
GGGCCTCATTTCCTAGTTATCCAGAGTGTTGTTGATGTCTGGAGATATTTTTTTCTTAAATTCATGCAGTTCTTATATTTGAAGAGTCTAGTTGCGCTAGCCTAGAGCAAGGCTAAAGCATTTCTATGGTAAAGTCTAGCCTGCATTAAAAAACAGTCTGGCGCACTCCACAGTGCACCTGAGGTAAATCACATATAACACCAGACTAACCATATAAATGTCTGTGTTAATAGAATAATTTTTGAAATATAACTGACCTTGTATCACATGAATTACCGCATTTTGAGGGACTATTTTCTCGCAGATCACTCCGCCGCTGCGTTAGCTTACAGCCACGAAGCTGATGCTGCTCAAATATAAGTTATTTTAAATGCAAAATGGTTAAAATGATTCTATCGACACAGACATTTATATGGTTAGTCTGGCGTTATAAGTGATTTGCCTCAGGTGCACTGTGGAGTGCGCCAGACTGTTTTTTAATGCGGGCTAGCGTTTACCATAGAAATGCTTTAGCCTTGCCCTAGCCTAGCGCAACTAGACTCTTCAAATATAAGGACTGCATGAATTTAAGAAAAAATATCTCCAGACATCAACAACACTCTGGATAACTAGGAAATGAGGCCCTATGTCAAAAATCCCGAAGTATCCCTTTAATTTGGCTTTCATAAGGACAGATAAGTCAATAAATAATTATACTAAATTACAAATTAATTAAATGTAGTCCTTAGACCCTGCGAAAAAACTTCCTCAACTTCCTAACAGTTAATAACTACTTAACGAATGAATGAATAAGTGAAGTATGTTAACCTCTTAACCACGCGCATTTTCTTCAGTTCAGCTCTAACCAAATCTAAAAGCTTCTTGGCTGGAGAGTTTTCAGCCTATAGGCTAGCATAACGCCTCATTTGAAAGCTAAGACCTACACAACAGATCTACAATTTTTTCTCGCGTTGGCACTTTTTCGTCACATGTTATGCTGCATTTTGGTTGCTTATTTGTAGCTGTTTTTTGTTTTTTTTTGCCTTTTCATCACTTTTTTGTAGCTTTTTCATCACTTTTTTGTCGCCCGTTTTTCTTTTTGTTGCGTTTATGTTGCTCCTTTGATGCCTTTTTTGTTGCGTTTTCAATTAATTAATTGTTAATTAAAGGAGCTATATCATGCAAAATCGACTTTATTGAGTTTTTAACCATGTTGTTATGCCATTTCTTATTAAAAACACCCCCAGAGTGGTTTGTGGCTTCATTCACGCAGTTCTAAGTAATCCTCCTGAATCCTGCTCTCTGAGAAGCTGTTCCGCCCTCTCCTGGTAAACCACTGAGCTGTTCAGTTGTGTCGTCACAAAGGAACGGAAGTGCTCGACGTCTGTAATGTAATGCCTTACGGCATAAAACAGCTTTTTCATTAATGTTGTTGTAAGAGAGAGAGAGAAAAAAAAAAAAAAAGGAACTCTCCGAGGCGTCTGTGCTGTCCCGGGAGAGTAAACAAAAGCACCCCCGGAGGATCCAATCAGAAGTCATGTTTTTGAAGACTGAGCTCTTTCTAACCTACTCTGGACACGCCTGTTCTTTTTTCTTACCCAACGATAATGTCACGGATGCGCATTTGGCTACGAGAGGAACAGGACTATTCAACCTTCCTAAAGAAGAGTGCACTCGCCAAAAGTTGGAATTTCTTTCCAGGATTCAGCGACTTTATCAACCAACCTGATGGATGCTTGGTGAACCTTGGCCAGAATCAAAGTGGATTAACTTTTATAACCAATGCGATCCCATAACCCGATGGGGAGGCCATGCTGAGCGGTGAGTCAATCAAAACGTGTGTTAGCGTGTGTGTTAGCCATTTATGAAACTGTGTTGCACATGTCAACTCCTTATAACTGCATTATGTGAAGTAACTTCACTTTTTGCAGCGATATTTATATTTATAATACTGCAAATGTGGAATGAGCGGAGAGAGGGGGCGGAGTTAACTGAAATGAAGCGTCTTGTCTTCCAGGTTTGAAAAATACCCCAGAAAATACTTATATTTCTCTCAAAATGAGTACTCCATAGTGATAGAGGTACAATATATCATATAAATGCCTATACTTTACTTTGGAATGGCTAAAATAGCATGATACAGCTCCTTTAAGGCTAAATAATTTATTATTCTAGTAAATGTGGATTATTTTTTTTTTTTTTAAAGAATTGGACACAAGCAAAACTGACAAGAGACAATTTAACATTCATTCTATAGTCGGTGGTGGTAAACTACCTTTGAGCTCATCTATGCTCCCATTTCGTACGTAAAGAAGAGATCCGTGCGTTCCAAGCGTAGTTACTGTCGCTGCATTTATGCTTCCACGCGTTTGTAATGTGCATCATGAGGAGCTGGGACCAAAACAAATTGGCGCCACCTGCAATGTTTTTAATGATAAATAATGAAATAAAAAACTAAAGGGGGTTGTTTTTATGTAGATGTGTTCATACTGTATTTCCGCCACTATTTTAAAATGTGAAATTCCTCAAACTAACGTGAGCCTTTAGTGGATAAGACCAGCCGCTCTGTGCTCCTTATGTAAATCAATGATTGAAACCGCACAGGTCTAATGACAACTGGTTAATGGAGGTCAACTTTGGAAATGTGACAAACGACACTGCTTACTTGTTGAGCCAGATGACGGCGTTCAGGTCCAAGTGGTTGGTGGGCTCGTCCAGCATCAGCAGAGTGGGCTCCATGAACAGCGCTCTGAGCGTACCAAAACAAAATAAACATGTCACTGTACGCCTCTCCTGCCAGCCGAGTTGGCGCTTCTGTCCTCTAATGGGACTCTACCTGGCCAATGACACTCTCATCCTCCAGCCTCCAGAGAACTTCTTGGTGGGTCGGTTCTGCATCTCCGGAGTGAAGGACAGACCGGCGAGGATCCTGCGCGCTTTGGGCTCAGCTGCAGCCGCCCCGATCGCCCTCAGCTCCTCGTACACCTACGGAGAACAGGTGCGATAGGTCATTATGCCATTTGGTGTTTGATAATAGTTTTGATTTGAACTGTCTGTACATCTCTAAAGCTCCCTCACACAGGTGAAATTCACTGCAAACATTTTGTTCAAATGTTTAGTAGTACTTTTTGTACTAGTCATTTGATTGTACTTTTGTCACAGAAATATACAGTGAGTTTGTGAACCCTAACAAAACTGATCTGGTTCAATTTAAGAAATTAAAACAATGGCCGAAGGGAATTGAAATGCACTTCGTAATTATATGATATAGATATTGTAACTCGGGCTGTAACTCCCATTGTGACTGGTTGAAAACATAGTTAATAAAAGTCTAACAAAGTTCAACAACTCCGGTCAATCACACTGGCAAGATTATCAGCCTAACAGACTATTAGATTACTATGAAAGGTTTGTGGAGCCAATCCCTTACAAACACTGACCAGGGAAAACATCTAGGTAAATAATTCTGACCTTGTCCAGCCTCTCGGCCACACTGTCCTCTCCCTTCTCCAGCCGCGCCTGCAGCCGCTTCTCCTCCTCCAGGAGCTTCAGACGCCTGGTGTCCGCCTTCAGCACGGCCTGCACCGCTGGGGTGTCGTCCGCTACCACCTCTGGAAGGGACCACACACTTTCATTAGGCTTACTTCATCATCGTCACACTCACCTGCAGCTGTAGTTTCACTTTCTCTGTAATTATCTGGGTGGTTTCTCAAACGTTAAGGCTCCTGGACACATTAGCCCCATATCAGACGAGCGACTTACCCTGCTCACACAGAAGCACGTCGATGTTGGGGGGAATACTGAGCGCTCTGTTGGCAATGTGTTTCAATAGTGTGGTCTTTCCTTTACTGAGAAAGGAACAAGGAGGCGTTACGATGATGCTCATAATAAGTGGGAATTTCTCATAACTGTATTAGTTCACTTACCCATTTGGTCCCACTAAACCATATCTGCGTCCGGCCACGACCAGGAGGTCAGCGTTGACGAACAGCTCCTTCCCGTGAGCAGAGATACTGAACCGCTCCAGCTGCAGACAAGCATAACATTTGAGCCCTTTTTATAGAGATTTAGCACATTTAAACATACAATAGAAAATAAAAGTGTATTTTAAGCCATTTCCATCACCTGAGGGAACTCTGGTTTGGCAGTGTTCATTTAGTCAAATAAAATATTTTGTCATTATTTTAGCCAAAGTAATATTTTTGTAGTAGTTGATGAGACTAAAATCTCCAGATATTTTTGTCAACTAATGAAAACTGAATAAAAGTGAAGGGATTAAAAAATGTGAACTTCCTGTGACACGGGTTGAAAGAGGAGCAGGAACAATGAAATGAATGCAAAGTTGGCAACATTAAAGCTGCACTTCCTGAATCAAACGTAGTTAGTTTCGTAAAATCTCTCGACTGTTGCCTAAATTCGTCTCTTGCTCTCACAGATGCTCCCGTCGACTAAATTCACATAGAATTTTTGTCCAATAAAATTAGACTAAAATGAAAAAGAATTTGTTTGACTAAATCTTGTCTCGAACTAAATGACATTTTTGTGAAAAGACTGAGATAAAAAACAACTCAAAATGTGTCAGTCAAAATGATCTCTGGCAGTGTTTTGTGCATTTACCTTGATATCAGAGGCGTTCTCCAGCATGGCCTGTCTGGAGGAGAGTTCAGCCTGGGAGATGGAGAAGTCTCCCTCCAGAGCGCTCTGCGCCCGCACACTGGCCACCTGACGCTCGTACTCCAGCTGCAACACAAAGCACTTACTGTTTCAAAATGGAGATCTTTGGGCTTTCTGAAATGGACAACCGGCAGTGGGTGGGATTAAGAACCAAACCAAAAGATGGAAACACATCTATTAAAATGGTCCATAATTGCAAGTAAAACAATACTCCTTTTATAGTTTACCGTCACGTCTGAGAACTCAAACAGGTCATGTATGAAATATTTAAACTAAATCTGACCCTACCGTTTATTTTTATATCAATTATTTTTATTGCGATTAAGGTAATACAACTGCTTTGTCTTTCAGGTAATATTTTGTTCAGATACAGGAGTTTGTTTGGTCATAACATATTTTTTCAATTAATCGTGAGTTAAAGCTTTAACTTTGACAGCCTTAAAAAAATGTAATAATGTGTATGAAAAAAGGATAGTTATTCATCTCAAACACCTGGACCCATCTTCTACAGGCAAAGAAGCAGAAGTTTAAATAAAACTAAAAGCGATTGGTGTCAGCTATACAGGCATTTCTAATGACATCACACATAGTTAATGCCGTCATTTTGAGAACCGAAGTGGAATTATGCAGTACTACTACAACATATAATACAGCTACTCAGGAAAATAAAGAACATGTGTATATGATCGTAACCATAGCTACATGACTGCAAAAGCAAGGCCCAAGAGAGCACATGGCCACGTAAACAAACCAGCACATGGCAAAGGTTATAAATGTATTTATATTAAGGGGCAAACTGTATATAAATTAACATTTGGATTTAAATAAATATGGAGCAGAATAAAACACAATTCACTTCATTAAAATGTTTTTGAATATTACAACAACAAAAAGAACAAAAACAAACAAACAAATAAATGTGCTGACGATAAACTTTGAGCCTAAAAATAAATTGCTCATCCCTCATTTATTAAACGATAGTCGATATCGTAATTATCGTGACAGCCTGAAACTCGCAACAACAAACTTTGGTCACAGTTTGTTGGAGCGAGTGAACGAGTGCAGGCTCAAGATTTTACAATCAATGTAACATCTAAAAAAAGACTAAATAACCACAATGAAAAGGAAACAGAAACCCGTCTGTGTGTCTCTATGAGATAAAGGTCCTGTGGTCGTCTGCATACCCGTTTCTTCTTCTTTTTCTTGTCCTTCTTGCTGAGGTTGGCGAAGGGGTCGTCGTCCTGCTGTTGTTGGGACTGCTCCGCGATCACGTCCTCCGCGCTCTGACGGACATCACATAGAACCAGGTCAACACCGGGAAAAAATGTGATTCCTTTACTGCCACAAATGTGTTAACTTTGTATTTTTTTTTAAGTCTTGTTTTGACACAATTTGCTAAAAAGCTTGCTATTTTTATGTACATTTTTCTCATATTGTGCCGCCATCCTATACTTTAACAGTATTTTAGTGAGAATGGTCAAAGTAGTTTCAGTCCAGAGTAGCTAATTAATATCTTCTTAACAAAAAAAAACATTTTCATTGGTCATTATTCCAGCAGACTTACCATCATCATGTCTCCTCCGTCACTCTCCTCCCCGTCCTCCTCTTCATCACTGGGCTCAGCGGCTTTACCTTTCTGCAAGCAGACATAAATGAGGCTGCGGTTTATGGAGTTTGAAGGCCAAAGCACATGAGCTGCTTTGACGCACCATCGATTTGAATATTCTGAATTCAGACGCAGCGCCGCAGAGAAAAACGCAGGCTTTCGGCACTTTTGCAATAAACACAGTTAGGTCTCTGGTCTGTGAGGGGATGAGAGGTGCAGCCGAGATGGTTAAAGCGTCGTCAGGACTCCCGAAGAAGTCCTGTCTGCCACCAACTCGCAATCAACCTGGAAAAGAAGAGCCGCGTTTGCTCTCTCGTAACTTTTTTTTATCAATGATAAATCACCTGACCGATCGGACGTTATTCTTCAGAGGTACTCCCATCAGACCTGGGTCTATCTAAAGCCCCACCGTCCACAGGAGTGAATCTCTCCTTGTGGTTCTCCCCAAGGTTTCTCTTTTTCCTCACTGGGTTTTTGATATGTTTCCCCATTGGGTTTTTGATATGTTTCTTGCTGCTTAAGCAAGTCTAAGGACAGGGGATGGTCAGGTATCTGTCTATTATTTGGACATTATATATATTGCCTGGACACTATAGTTGCTTGAACATTACATAAAATATTTGTTTCACTGTTTCTATGTTTGGTACACCCTCGTGAAGCAACTCCTGCTGTGATATAGGACTATACAAAAACAACTTGATTTGATTTATATTCTATCTATCTATTACGCAACAACATCCAGGAAATACAGATAGCCAAAACTGTGCTACCTCTGGTTTGTTCTTGACAAGGGAGTGTCGTTATAACAGTGTTAATTTCGTCGACTAAAATATTTAGTCTTAATTTTAGTCAAAGTGATATTTTTGACGACTAAAATTGGACTAAAACTAAATTAAACGTTTTTCATGAGACTAAAACTATGACTAAAATGTACAGATATTTTAGTCGACTAAAATAAGACTAAATAAAATGAAAACAAGAGACTAAAATCATCCAAACTTCTATTGATAGTCTGAAAGAGCCTCATATCATGTAAATTCACTGCCAAAGGAACAGCTCTGAGGCGGCACAGTGGCGCAGCGGTTAGTGCTCTCGCTTCACAGCAAGAAGGTCCTGGGTTCGATTCCCACCTGGACGGGGCCAGACCTTTCTGTGTGGAGTTTGCATGTTCTCCCCGTGTCTGTGTAGGTTTCCTCCGGGTACTCCGGTTTCCCCTACCACTAAAAACATGTACAATAGGCCAGGATGAATGATGTGTGTGTGTGAGTGAATGCATGGTGGTGTCACAAGTGCAGATGTGTGCACTTGTGACAGCGCTTCTGTCAGTCTCCCCAGGGGAAACTGAAGCTAGTAACATAGCTTACCACCATTGAGTAGTGAATGTAAAAATGCTCTCATGTAAAGCGCTTTGTGACCATGTCTGTGAAAGGCGCTATATAAATAAAGTTCTTCTTCTTCTTGTTCATGTGGGAGAAGCTCCATGAAGCAGAGAACCTGATTAAATATGATTATAATTAATATTATAAATGCAAAGTCGACTAAATTTGTCTTAAATTTAGTCGACTGCAATTTTAGTCGACTAAAACTAAACTAAAATTGAAGATATTTTTTGACTAAATCTCGACTAAAATTTAATTACATTTTCGTCAAAAGACTAAGACTAAAACTAAATTAAAATATGTTGTCAAAATTAACACTGCGTTATAACAATGATTTAACTTCTACACTACACTCACCTTAGCCTGTTTGCCCACGGCCTTCTTGTTCTTTGACGCTTTCTCCGCAGACTCCTCATCCTCCTCAGACGCAGCCTACCAGCCAAAAGCACACGGAGGTTAGAGACTTGAGCATATCGAACAACAGCCCCAGAGCAACCTGTACTCAGGACGACCCCGTTACACGTTACATGCAGGAGAGAGGAGCGGGAAAAGCACCCACCTTTACCTTCTTCTTAGGCTTCTCTTTCTTTTTGCCCTTCTCAACATCCTGTATTAAAGACGAACACACACATGCATAGACAGAGCAGAGGTGTCAAAGCACTAACAAGCAAAAACTACATGGGAAATGCTAAACTAATTCTCAGAAACCACCAAAGCACAATAATAACAATTATGAAACTGTAACAAGTTGATTTAAAACCGCAGAGTATTGACAAATCCACCGCACCTTTTTAACTACTTTTTCTTCCTCGTCTGATTCATCCTCTTCCTCCTCTTCCTCCTCCTCCTTGTCGCTCTGGCTCAAAGCAGCAAAGATGTTCCCACCCTGAAAAATCAACACCACTTTTAAAATATGACGTGGGTCAATGGTTACTTAATGGTTGTGTTAGTAAAATGCGTATAGTAAACTAAAAACTTGCTAAAACAATACATGCTGATATTAAGGACGAAAAAAAAAAAAGACAAATAAATATTAACCAACCTTATTTTTCTTGTTGCTTTTGGGTGCAATGACTGTAAAAGACATAATGGGATTAGATTGACATAAGTTACTATTCTATTCACTGTTATCCTGTGTCAAATTGCTGTTTTTTTTTAAATCATATTTTATTTTTATTCTACTTTATGCATGCCCTTATTAGTTTTAAAGTTTTTATAGTTTATTATTTACCTAATTTTTATGTTCCATGTTGCACGATTGGTCCAAAGAAAATTCCTAGTTTGTGAACCTGTTCACTGACAATGGCAATAAAACCAATTGTGATTCTGATTATAGGCACATGCCAAAAACAGGGGAAAGTTATCAAATTTCCATTTGAATAAACTAGTTATCAGTCAAATTTTACCTTACTTATGAGGCATAAAAGCTTCATAAGTTGACAAGGACAGTGACAAATCCTTATATGTGACGTCTCTCCTTAAGAGCATTTGAAACTTTTCAGGGCATTATAAATGATATTTGGAAATGATTAGGGCCGGGACTTTTTTCGATTAATTAATTACATACGGTTTAGTACGATTAAAAAATATTAATCGAAATTAATCACACTTTACTTTAGCGGCGCAGACACTTTTTTCAGTTTCCTCTTTTCCCTTAGACAAACACGGCATAAAGCCAAAAACTATTTTACTGTCAAACTTTTACACAGTTAAGTAGACATAAACTTACTTAAAAAGATCAGTCTTCAAAATAAATCAATATTGTCTTTGAAACGATCACACAGGCCTCACATCTCCACTTCAGATCATTTAAAATGTAGGAAAATATAAAGGTAAAATATACCTCTGAAAAAATAAATACAACCCCTAAATAAATGATGCTTCAATGTGATTAATTGCGATTAATTAATGACAAAGGCCAAGTTAACTCGAGTCCCGCCACTAATGATGTTTAAGAAGAGTAGAGGTTTGGGGTGATTTTGTCCATATACATGTGTGAGAAACTTTATTATTGTTGATCATTAATCATTATTTTTTGTTGTTCTTACCAGGCGCCGCCTCCTCCTCGTCCCCTTCATCGCTGGGTTTGACCGTCAGTTTCTCCAGTTTCAACGTGACATCTTCATCGTCGTCATCCCCACCTTTGCCTTTCCGCCGGTCTTTCTTCTTCTTCTGAGGCTGAAAGGTGATCACATGTGTGGAGTCATCTGCCTTGTCTGACTTCTGATTTGAATTCAGTTTGTTGGACAAATTGAGTTTCCGGAGATCACCTTTCCATGTTTTCCTGAGGCTTCTTTAACAGGGACGTCCTCTGTTTTCTCGGCTTTGCTTTCTGTGGCGAGATCCTCGAAGAACTGAAGCAAAAATGAACACATTGTTGCGTTACATTTCATGTCACTCCAAAACAGGGATGAACAGTTTTGGGGGGGGGAAATATCGCACAATTATTCTTACAAGCATGGTGCGATTTAGGTTACACTTTTTACATATTGGCCTTTCTTCATTTTTAACACCATTTACATCGTGTGATTCTCATTGAAGACATTAAACTATGAATGAAGACATAGGATTATGTAGGAAACAAAAATAATGTTTTATATTTTAAAATCTTCAGAATTTCCTCTATGGCGTCAAATTAGGGTCTGCTTTAACGTAAACGTAAAAGAGGTATTGTAAACGTAGGTTGTCAGTATTGTAATCGTAAAGAGAAAACTGTAAATGTAACTCTAAACTCCATAAACGAAAAAAGAAAAAAATATATATTGTAAACGTAAAACTTTCATTTACGCTTCTTCTTTTCATGCTTCACTTCACAAGTTACGTTTACAATTCAAAAGCTACGGTTACGATACCTTTTTTTCCTGACCCTTTTATTAATGGGGGCGGGCTCAGCGCTCATTGGCTGGAGTGACAGGATGTGACGTCATCACTATAAACTGAAATCAAACGCACACACACACAGAGGCTGTGTCCGAATGTCCACCCTAGTCCCTAACCCATCATTCACTACAAAGGCCCTATATAGGCACTATATAGTAGACTGTATACTATATAGTGTGTCGGAACTCCGAGCCCCAGCAGAATGAGAGCCTATTCTACTATAAGTTCACTAAAATAATGTATTTCTGCGATAAAGACTGACTAAATTTAAAGGACAGTGGAACATTTATGGATAAATATGACTCAAATACATTTTATTAAACATGGATTTCACATGAATGAACAAAACACCCGGGATTATTGCCTTTTTGTCTGAGAGAGTCTGTAGTGTGCGTTTGATTTCAGTTTATGATGATGACGTCACATCCTGTCCCTCCAGCCAATGAGCGTTGAGCCCACCCCCATTAAAAAAAGGGTCAGAAAAAATGTATCGTAACCGTAGCTTGTGATTTGTAAACGTAACTTGTGAAGTGAAGCATGAAACTAAGAAGCGTAAATGAAAGTTTTACGTTTACAATATTTTTTTTCTATTTATGATACTTTTTTCGTTTATGGAGTTTAGAGTTACATTTACAGTTTTCTCTTTACGATTACAATACTGACAACCTACGTTTACAATACCTCTTTTACGTTTACGTTAAAGCAGACCCTAATTTGACGCCATATTCCTCCCCTTACTCTTGGCATTTTCTCAGTGAGCATCGAAAGGTCGTCACTGAAATGGTTTTGTGACGACATTGTGAAGCTCACTGAGAAAATGTCAAAAGTGCAAAGTAGTAATCAAACTATAAGGCTGAAGAATCAATTTACACTTTTGTTTGTTTAAAACATAATTCATGGCATTACGTTAGAAATACTTTTGAGGTTTTTGCCAATTTCACCAACAGGCATGAAAACGGGTCAGGGGTGAAAGAGGTGAGGAGGATATTCCCCCTTTTGGGGGGTCCGGGAACATGCTCCCCCGTAAGAATTTTTTTTAAATTCCATATCTTAAAGCATCAATCTGAAGCATTTTGAGATGCATTTTTGCGAACCTTGGGAGAGCTGGAGAAATTTGGCTTCAGCCATGAGTCAAAAATATTATGGCCTCCTTACTTATGCAAGCCATTTCATACCAGCCTGTCACTGGGTCTAATATTTACAGTATATGAGGCACAATGTGGAAAGGGCACACAAATGCTTAATGTATAACCCAAACAAGGGATGGCGGACTCGCTGTAACTTAACTCCACTACTTTTCCATCATTATTGACAGACAAAATGTAATTCAGATTTGAATACATTTTATTGGAAAAAGCCTCTTATACAAAAATATATAGGCCTATATTTTTTATGTTAGAGCTTTGTAATTTGTCTTTTAAGCTCACTTCAAAAATGTCTAGCAGCCTACCCAAAACAATATCCACCTTTTAAAATACAATTGAATTCATCAGAATCTATTCACTTTGTGTGAAATCTGTGTGTGACAAAATCACAAAAAAAGAATAACTCTAAAGTTCTCTTTATTTGATTTCACTTTAAAATAATATTTACCAAGAACAATGTTAAAGGAAAATGTCACACAAAGTAATGTCTAATCAAAGGTTTTAAAAACAAAGTGCATGAAGTGAAATAGTTGCATTTCAATATGAAATGGAGGGGATAGGCTACTTACACTCTTTTTATCCTTCTTGCTTTTCTTGCCCTTCTTCACTGCTTTTTCAGCTAAGAAAACAACAACAACAGAATGTTAGTATTAACTGTGCAACTTTATTAACTTTAGTCCGCTGACGAAGCCTTTTGGATGAGAGGTGAAACGTACGGAAGACTTCAACTACTGAGTACAGAAGATGACTCAAGTACTTTCATTGAAGATGGACAACTCCTGTACGACCGAGAGCTTACACAGACAACTGTGCAACATGTTACACTGTAACATTGTAACACTGTAACATTGGAACATTGGAACATTGTAAGGGCAAGTAGCTTTGACGTCATGGAACTGACAGTATGGCAGCACAATTCTGAAAATAATATCTATGTTTTAAATAAATAAATAAATAGCCATACCATGCATTTTGTTATGGTTCGTCACTATTTGTCACTCTGAGTCTGACTGAGGTTCATTGTTGCTCAAAAGCCCCCAAATTCCTGAAAACTATTGAATTCAGGGGGTCAGCAAATGCCATTGTTTTTTCTCGTCATCAGGCTCCTAAGCTTGATAAACTTACACGCTTTCATTTGTCTCTGGTAATACTATATTAAAAAAAATAACAGGCTGTGAATTACAATGGTGTTGCATCATTCTGACAGGCGCAGGCAAACGCAGTAACAATTTGCCTTGTGCGTGAGAATCACACAGCTCACATGAAGGACTTTTCAATAGAGTGAAGTAATTATTAATGATTATGTTTTTATTTTTCAGACAAATTAATATTGTCTATTACATACAATAGCAGAAGTCTATAAAACATATGGAGAAGCATCAAAAACATCAAATTATTATTGTATACCTTGTGTGAAACCAAAAAATAACGGTTCCAATTCCATAAATTAAATAGACTGTAATGACCTGAAGGCTGAAAGTTTTTTTTTACTAATATCCAGGATACTGAATGCCTGCCCTGCTGCTCCTCAAGTCACAAATAAATAATGAAATTTGGTGTCAATACCGTAGATTATTAAAATCCACTTGACTGTTTCCAACTCCAACAGTAATTATACATTTTTTGGGACATTAATCACGTTATCATGGCCTTTCCCTGCGTAGATCCAGTGATGCTACAATGCTAAGCTTACAATGCTATCAGTGCTTGTTGCTAGCTTATGACAAACTTTACCTGCCGCCGGAGGAGGAGGAGCCTCATCGTCCAGCCACTCCGCTTCTTCCTTGGCTTTCTTGGGCATGATGTCGCTGGGTTTAGACCTGGCTAAATATGACTTATAAAACTAATTTATGATCGTAGTTAGAGGCACACACATGTCATGCGGGCCGTGTAGTAGCAGCGCCGCAGGGATGATGCCGGTTCCTTCTTCTTCTACGGGGTAAAAGAGCAGTGGCGTTTCTCGACAGGGTCAGTGTCTCCCCGTGTGGAGCGGAGGAAGCTGCACACAGTATATTGCACAGAGGCTCCCAGGCTGAGTAGGGGAAAGCTGCAGACCATCCACCGTGATAGTGCGCCCTCTGCTGGATAAGGCGGATCTAGACCGATCAGCTTTTAGGAAGGTTGATGTTGATTGATATGTTGATCTACTTCACGCACGCGATGAGTTAGTTGGCTTAGTTAAAACAAGATGCTTCTGTTGATTGATAAAGATAACATAACTTCGAACAGCATACAAATTGCTTGTTATTTTTGTTCCTAAACAACCCTAACCTAACCTAATCTTAACCCTAATCTTAACCTACCCCTAATCCTAACAATAATTGTAAAACATAAAATATTAACAAATATTCGTCGTGGATCTGCTCCTACCAGCAGAGGGCGCACTATCACGGCGGATCCGCCTCACCGTCGTGGATCTGTCTCGGCTCCGGGGCTTGGAGAGGGGTTATTCAGGGATACTCTGCTATATAATTCAATGGGGATACTACTTTGGGAGCGGACGGACTGACAAGCTACAGCAAAAAATATAATAAAAGTATTTTATCTTTAGTCCTCAGTTTTTTCAGGCATTTGTATGTTGCCAATGTCAATTTTTAATGTTACTCCAATCAAATATAAATCAAGCAAGGATACTAAACCTAATACAGGTCTTTATTTTATAGGCTGTTTATTAATAAGGCTCAATTGCCTATAATCACTGAAGGCACAAATAGAATGGAGAATACGCTAATGCTTGATTTACATGTTGATTATATGAGTTATTAAAGTTTTAATTTCATGATAAATCCCCCAAAACGTTCCTACATTCCCACATCTTATGTACTCACAAGGACATTTAAAAGTCGTGTAAATTCGTGACTCGTGTATAGGGTCCTGCAGTTCCTTGATTTGTGGGAGTATATTTGATTTTTACTCTATACATCAATATATAACCGACCGAGATATCTTCACAATAGATCGGCTTGAAATTCCACGGTGACTAGACTAATTTTAGCATTGCTGTCCTCTGCCTTACATGTCCAGTTCCCGTTTTTCCCAGGGCCGTGAATGCAGCAGTGTGAGGCGTGTTTTGGCTGGAGCGCCGTCAGCAGCACAAGGGCACACACACCGTGGACTGATGACATTTGTGTAACCACGCTCTTTAAGCTCTGTTTACTCAGCAACGCCTCCAGTGATTACACTTCAAAATCTACGTACAAGGACCGATTGCATTTACCGGGACATCGACGGGGTGTCGTTTGCAAAAGGTAAAAAGAAGAGCTGATTATTGGGCCAAGCCGGTAGGAGGCTCAACGGTTAGCAACGCTCATTAGCTTAGCCTACTAGCAGACCTCATTGGATTCAATAGGAAACCGTGCTATTGCTAACGAGCTAACAGACCTGTCCGAGCATTGTCAACATTGAAGGAGAAATTGCAGGGGTCCAACACACGTAAATGATTAATACTTTTATGGCTGTTAACTTACTTGTATGATCATACGGTGTCTTTTTTGTTTATCCCCACATAATCCAAACTGCCAAGTTACTCTAAATGGAGAACTGACACTAAACTAATCAGCTGCTAAAGTTAATATCAATCTGATATGCCTTGCACATTTCCTGAATCTGACTTAAAAACGAAACAAAAATATTTATGTGTTAAGGGTGAAATGTTTATTAATAAACCCTGTTGTAGGAAAGTTATTCACTCTAGCAAGATTATCTAACAGTGCTAATGCTGCAGACTGCTTTGTTGTCATGCGCAAGTTCTGGTAAAAAAAAGAAACAGCCATTGATATTGTTATTAGCTAATCGCTATTACTAATGGCTACTACATACCACTTCGGAACAGTTAGGTTTATAATGAGTTTAACCAGATTAAGTAAAGTCCATGTTCTGCATCTCTGACTGACAGGATGAAGCTGACTACAAGCTGAGATCATATTAATTGTTGCAATATATAGCTCATAAAGATTTACATTTGATTTGTTTTAGAATTTAAGTGTTATCACGATTAAAGCCACACTGTGGAATATGCACACACATGTTGTTATGTAGCAACTAGCAAGTAATTTAACCTTTCCTCAATACAAGACATGCCCCTAATGATCAATTAGGCACCGACCATGCAATATTTACGATGGGTTGGTTGTTAAAATAAAGCATTTGAAAGAGGACATAACATTTAAATCTAATGTTTGGCTACCTGTTGTCCGTTAGATGTCCCAAACCCTTGTGTGAGAGTAATTGTATCCTAATGAGCCCAGTGAGGCCAGTGTCTGATTGTAAGCTTGTGGTCTGCTGCTGGTCATGTGCTGTTGGCAGAGTCAAGTCTGGAACAGCTGAACCAGTCGAACCAAGCGGTTTCTTCCAAGGACACCAACATAATTTCTTATCTGTCATAGTTTATTTCCCCCTGATATTATTTACTCATTTAGAATGATTTTTGGAAGGATATTTAATTGATTTTTCTGACATGGTTGTAGAGGACAGGTTTGATGAGGATATTTAGCTCTCTGCGCTTAATTACTTTGAGGCCTGAACAATTTGCAACTTTTTTGTTCGACTATTCAAAAGAAGTATATACCAAAGATGGAAAGTAAAAGGTGTAGAGTAATGGCATTATTTTACAGTCAATATAAAAAAAGGTCCAGGAGCTTAACTTAGAAGAGGAATGATAATTAAACCCAAATTAAATTATATTGAGGATGGTAATGACAACTGGGAAGTAGCAAGATCTCAGAGTATAATATGCATTAATGCACCTTTATAACATAAAAGTAGCACATGCTTTTGTTTGTTCTTTATTTTGCTGTTGTTTTTATTTTATTCTTCTTCATTATTTATTGTTACTTTGCCCTATGTTCCTTTGTTTATGATTTGTTACCTTGTAAATGTTAAATGTAATGTTATTATTTTTATTTTGGGGTGGGCGCTTATAAGCCTTTGGCTTCAGCCCACTCCCTTTGAGCAGGTTAACTGCTCAAACAAATAAATAAACTAAACTAAACTAAGAGGAACGTCTATAACCAAATGTTACTTCGAAATTTACTACTGGCCTGGTACAGACAAGGCTTTCTAATACAAATGTACTAATATGGTAATGGTGTATCTTGTTAGAATTTGTTTGCTTTTTATTCAACCTTAACAGGAGTCCTACATTTGCCATTCTTGATAACTTGTGAATCAATTTTTTACAATAATGTTTGTTATCATGAACTTCCCCCTTCCACTCTGTGTTTGCAGGTTGACTCCGGTGAGCCGCGTGCTGTTGGGAGTCCTCAGATCCAGATCAAAGCAGAGGCACTACGTGTGACACTGAGCTGACCCCGGAGCCGCCGCAGTGGGATGGTCTGCTGAGTGATCGACAGGCTGCTGCTGCTGCTGCTGCTGAATGGCTGTGAACCGAGGGGGCGTGGCCTTCTGCATCGCCCGTGCCTGCAGCCAAGGCGGAAGGCAGCCCCTGACCAACCAGCAGCGGGTTGTTCAAAGGGTAAGAGGGTATCTCTCATCCAAAACGGTTGTGTATTAGGACTGTATAAAATTTATACTAATGCATCGTCTCTATGACTAATCTTTTGTCCGTAATTGAGTAACCCTCCTGCATATCACACAGAGCCAACTCTCTGTTCTTAAGGTGAAAAAAGCTTTATATTTAGACGCACAGTGTCATTTTTTTTATTTTATTTTTTTACAATTTACTGAAGGAGGACAATACCAATTTCATTCCATTAAAAGACAAAATATCTGACTTTAAAAAGCAGATGTTTTGCCACAAACCATGTTCAGGGGTTTCCATGGGTCTTAAAAAGCATTAAATGACATTCAGTGCTTTTGCAGTAATTCTTGTAAAGACATCTTTTTAAAGTTTTAATTTTCTTCTCTACATGTAAATACTGATTGTATTAGTGCATGACTTGCACATCGGCATACGTTTTTTTTTACGATATGTAAAATATGGTCTAAAACACTGAAGTTTTGGCTGAAATTTAACAAATGTTTTTGCCTGTACTGTCAATTTTTTATTTATTTATATATATTTTTTGGAATATCAACATTTCTCCGCATTCCTTCCAAATCTTAAAGCCACACCACATAACATTTCACCCAAAAATAGAATGAATTACAAGCATTGATTTTATTAGATTGAAAAATGACCAAACAAACGTGTTTTTGCTGTGAGCGGCTCACTTCTCCATAAACCTGACTGTAACTTTACTGGGAGCGGGACGTCTACAGCACGTCTCCATGGAGTCATTCTCTACCGACTGCAAAAATAACATTTTCTGGGTCTAGCTGCTCATTAGGAGCATGTTTGAATTGCTGGCAACATTTTAATCCAAAATGTTACGAAGTTTATGGCATTAAAAATACAGTATTTGGGCATGAAAATGTCATTAAAAAGCATAACATTGGACTTGCTTCTACCTGTGTAAACCCTGGGGTGCAGATATCAACGCAGCCTTGAAGAAGCATCATGGTTTGTGGCGAAACGTTGGCATTAACACAGGAAAAATCCAGCTGATCCAATTGATATTTCTCATAATCAATTCTCAGTGCCCCGCCCCACAGGTATCACAGCCGGATCATCACACGCAGCGTCCCCTCAGCAGCGCGTCATGGGCCCTGGCTCCGCCCAACAGCCTCCGATACCAGAATGCCAAACGCCCCGCTCTGTTCCACCCCTTCCACCATGACTGCCAGCCGCAGCGGGCCGCCTGCTGCCACGACGACGAGTGGGTGGAGTCATTCAGCGTGTTCCTGGTGGTCCGGCGCAGCGAGGCCGAGGGCTTGACGGCGCTCCTTGAAAGCAAGCGCGGGGAAGCTTCTGGGAATAAGTCGAATTCTTTATCCTTTCCTTTGACTATCGTGGACGGGGCGGGCCTGGATGACATCAGCGTGGGGAATTTTAATAACAGTAACACTTTTGAGGCGACGGCGAGGGAACATGGCTGTTTCCGGAGCCTGTTTGAAGCGGAGAAATGCCCCGCCCCATTCGTTTTTGGATCGCACTTTTACTGCTTCCACTGCCCTCCCGCGGAGCCGCTGGGGCAGGCCGAGCGGGCGCGTTACGGACTGGACAATCTGCCCGTGCTGTTGCCCTCCACGCTGTGCGGCCCGGCACCGCTGCTGGAGGAGGCGCCCCCCAGAGGAGACAGCGAGGAGGAGCAGAAGCTGGCCCTGATGTACGAGCGGCTGAGGATAGAGGTATGGAGCGGCACAGGCCTGTCGTGTTTATTCTGTATGGGAGCGCTGTCCAAAGTCCAGACTAAAGCTACGACAGGTTTACTTCCTTACTGGAAATAAATATACTGTACATAAGGGCCATGACCCAGCTGTACCATTGGAATATCTCCCTGTGTCATGTATGTTTTAGAAAGGGGATTAACGAAATGGGGGTCGCAAGATAATTTCAAGGCATTCAAAATCTTTCAGACGCTATACGTTTTTTATTGAAAACAACATGACATTTGTGAACTGAAGGCAAATATCAAAGTAAACAACTTGGATCAATATAATTTAGTCTAATTTTCAATGTTTTTTTTCTACTTGAAATAATAAAAAGCAGCAATTACATTCTACAGTGGGGGACCCAGGGTGTTTGTGTGGTCATTCTGGGGGTCGCGGCCTCAAACTTTTGGGAACTCCTGTTTTAGAACAGCCATTTCTAAAGTCCGGGACGTCGTTGCGTCATCATTGTTTTGAAAATTCCCCCAATGACTGTAATTTACGATATGCAGAGGAATTTGTCATTATTTGACAGTGTAAATTACATGTAAAATGACAATTAGCAGCAACTGTTTAAAGTACTGATGTAAAGTGGTACATTTTAGCAAATACATTTGTTTATTGTTATATATTCATATCCCCAAATCTTTGCACAACCTTTTCTAACACAGCCCAAAACCAAAATGCGTGTTACTTTAAAAATGTGTAAAAGTTTAATTTCAGGTGTAATCTTAATGTAATCAATTTTAGCCTGGTTTTGGCCCTGATTTAGTAATGTATCTTACTACTGTATCTTTTAAGTCTTTTTTCTCATATGCTGCCCTAATGCTTAGCCCCAGTTAGTAACAATGATAACAGTAAGCGACTCAGCCGCTCCCACTGTGTTTTCAGAAGCAGGAACGTGCTGTCTCTGTGACTTGCCTCACGAATAATTAGTCCCACGGGTTTTATATTAAACTAATGACAGCCCTGATCTGTAGGGCTTTGTTAAAATAACCGCGTATAGATGGGAGCAACATCCGGGAACTTTTACTGGGCAACGCCCCCTTTTGGGGGAATTGAGAGTTAAAAATTGCATTAGTGTGTATGTGAAAAAGGGACTATTTCTCGTTCGGAGGATAAATATTCCAAACCAGTGTCAGAACTACAGGACAATGTCCGTTCTTGATTACAGACACATCAAGTCACTGTCAGAAGAGGATTGGAAGATTCTTTATTTTTTGTAGACACTTATATGAGCGAGTTTAGCATCTGTTATGGCCATGTCAGAGCTCATTACTGAGGAAACATCTCCACATTGTGGCCGTGTATTATGCACTTTGTGTAACGTCTTTAATAGATAATTATTCAAACTCATCAAACCTGTTCAGCATTAGGCCTAATTAATGATTCTCTTGGTTTTAAAACGCACATTAACATTAGCATTAGCAGCTAGTAGGTTAGCTGCTGAATGAACCATACCATTTGCTCTCATAAGCTATAAAACTACATCGTAGGCTGTATGATTTTAATTTAATGATAATATAAAAGCAACAGACTAAAAGCTGAAGCTGTTGTAGTGACATTATAAAGCATCCAGCGAAAAAGTTACACAGGCAAATGTCACAGACAAGCTATGATCACAGTGGGTTTAGCAGCTCAGTTTTAAAACGTTAACCGTCTTCTCTGTGAATTATCTGAAACAACAGGTCACTTCCATGGCTTCCTTTTCACGTTCGATAATTAGATAAAACAAAGATAACGTTTTTTCATGTGTAAATTAAAAGTTTTCAGACTATCTTTCCTCATTCATTCCAATGTACGGAGCTTCTGTTTTCCCCGAAAAGGGGCGTTAACCTTTTGGCGCCACTGATGTGACGTAGACGTTGCTCCCATCTATACTTCAGAGGATTATGATTATTAGTGCATCTTCATATGTCAAATACAAATACTTTGATTAATTGATTGGATTTATTGAGTGATTATTTACATTAACATTATTGCAGTGCAGAAAATAAGTGAAGTAACAAAACTCAAAAGGAGTAGGCCGAAGCAAGAAAGCTTATAAGTGCCTACCCCCATATTCAAAATTAATTTACATTCCGGATACCGTAATACACCATCTCATGTTTTCGTACAATATAACACTTTACATTACAAATTCCTGAATTACACAATTACAATTGTCCACATTAACTTTACATATAGCAGCATTGTTAAAGAAAAGCATTTCATGTTTTACAAGAAGAAAATCACAGGAGGTTTACAAGACTTCCAAAGTAAGAAGACATAACACGAACTGTGTATTTTTATTTACAATTTGTACTTTTTTTCCTCTTTCCCATTCACATAATAACCATATCCAATCATTACTTATAAACACCAGTCACCATTCTATTAATTGACTATTAATTTAGTTATAATAAGTATTACATAGTCAACACGACCCATTATTATTGTCATTCCCATTTCCACTGTAAAATATTTGTTGTGATTGTTATATTATTTTTGTTGTTTGCTTAGTTTAGTGAGGTGCCTTAAAAAGCCAGGGTGTAATATGGCCAGTAGGTCGAGGGCAGTAGTCCCCCACCAGCAAGCCCTCACCCTGCTGCCCTAACTAGTTGTTGTTGTGAGGCAGTTTTAAGCCTTATACTGGGTGGTGCATTAAAAAGACAAGATTTATGAACCCGTTGAAAGGGGGGGGCGTCCACCAGGTCCATCTCTCGCCTGCCCTCGTTCTATTACATTTAATACTAACCAGTGGAAACTGGGCTGTTACAGCATTGTGGTTAGCTTTTGCTTATTCACTTCTCTCAGTTCCTATAATTCATAACGACTTCAACTTAGAGGTTGGTGACATTGGTTCTATCAGCAATGATGTGTTTAAACAGGTTCACAGTAATACAAAATTACTTGTAATTAATACGAACAAGGTCACATGTCTTTAGCATATTTCTCAAACACACTTCTCTTATACTGTTTTTGAATTGTTGTAGACTAACAGCGCCTTTTAAGGATTCCTCTAGATTATTCCACAGATTTAAACCTCTCCGGGTGATACCAGTGACCTTTTAGGATAGAATGAAAACATTGTACTTTCAGATTATGAGTACCCCTGAACTCGTAACTTCCCATTCTTTTACCAAACATTTGTTGTATATTACTAGGGAGCTGGTTGTTTACAACTTTATATATCTGTAACAAAGTATTATATTTTATGAGGTCATCAAGTTTCATGGTGTTAGATTTTAAGAACAATATATCTGTATGGTCCCTATATCCGACATTGTGAACAATTCTAATGGCCTTCTTTTATAGTCTATATAAAACCTGTAAATGACTATTGAAGGTATTTCCCCAGACCTCTGAGCAATAATTTATGTATGGTAGGATTAAGGAACAGTACAGGGTGAAGAGAGCCTTGTGGTCCAGAAAAAATCTACACTTGCCCATTATGGCCACATTTTTCGCCATTTTCCCACGAATGTTATCTATTTGTGGTCTCCAGCTAACCTTATGACTGAGGATCACACCCAGAAATTTATATTCCTTTACTTGTTCTATTCTATAGTATTGTCAATATCGATTTGAATCTGAACGTCACTATTCTGTTTACCAAATAGAATCATTTTTGTTTTCGATATGTTAAGCAAAAGTTTATTTCTATTAAATCATTCTTTGAATTTGCATAATTCTGTTGTGACCTCTGAGACAAGCAGTTGTAGATCTTTGCCGGAACCCAGAATTGTTGTGTCGTCCGCAAATAATATACATTTTAACTTTGTTGAGACTTCACACAGATCATTTATGTTCAACAAAAACAATTTAGGTCCTAATATTGACCCCTGGGGGACTCCGCATACTATGTTCCTTCGTCCTGATACATGTTCATCAATTTGTACATACTGCTTTCTATCAGTCAAGTATGACTTCTACCAATTGTTTGCAATCCCTCTGATCCCATTGTTATTTAGTTTATTTAAAAGTATTTCATAATCTATAGTGTCAAAGGCTTTCTGGAAGTCTATGAATATACCCAATGAATACAGCTTATCGTCAATATTGTTGGTAACTTCTTCGCTTAGATTGATTAATGCATGTGCAGTTGACCTGTTGTTTCTGAACCCATACCTACAGTCACTGAGCAAGTTATGTTTATTCACAAAGCTGTCCAAGCGGGCGGCAAAAAGTTTTTCCAGGATCTTGGATAGTTGAGGAAGTATAGAGATCAGTCTATAATTTGTAAACTGACGATTACCTGTCAGAAAATTAGGGTTAATACTAGGGGTGTGTATCGCCTAGTCTCAGGCGATACGATACGTATCCCGATACAAGGGTCACGATACGATACGATACGATATATCCCGATATTGAAGAATTAGACGATTATTGCGATTATTTTTTTACTACTTTGGAAACAACTATTCAGTAAACTAGTCCACCTTCATTAGATTTGTATCAAATACATTTGATCTATCCATCTTATGATATAAATGCTTTTCACTAATGTGCTTGTGACTGTGGTGTTTATGGTGATTATGTAACTTTGAACGGAAAACAGATTTCTTGGAAACCTAGTAATGAAACCAATTACTGGGGATGCACGTTTTCTAGTATTTCTATAGTTGGGAGTCCTTGGCGATCAGTAACTATTATGGGTTTCATCCATTAAAATATACAATAACTCAGACGGGGCATTTAAAATCGTGTCTACTCCACAACGGGTGTCACTCGTAGATCAGGGACATAATGACACGGGCATCACGCGCAGCAGTAGCACACAACTTTAGCAGAGGGGAAACTACATACAGCAGGCTCTTTTTAAACTTGTGTCGTAGTACTGCAGTGGCGAG
Organism: Neogobius melanostomus; assembly: GCA_007210695.1. Classification (NCBI taxonomy): domain Eukaryota; kingdom Metazoa; phylum Chordata; class Actinopteri; order Gobiiformes; family Gobiidae; genus Neogobius; species Neogobius melanostomus. The sequence goes on along the minus strand of VHKM01000459.1, from coordinate 795,855 downwards.
ACACAGGTTTAACATGAGTATGCTGTATTTACTGTGGTTTCGTTTAATTCCGTAATAAAATGCTACGAAGATAAATCCATGCTACGAAGATAAATCCTCTCCAAACGCAGCGGCGACGCACTCAGCAATATGCACAAAGCTGTGGCTCTCGTAATAATCCAGGTCTCTGTCTTTGCTGTAAAAGCCAAAGCCAAAAGTACAGTTTTAAAAGAGCCCCGTAGCGTCTCATAGCTCATTCTTTTCCATGCTAAGCTCTTCCTGTGTTTCTCTAACTCTCACTAAATTCTAGTGTTACTCAAGCGGGCTGCGCGGTGCGCTGCCATCTAGCGGGCGGGAGTAAAAGTGCAGGACCAAAGAGAGACGCTGCAATGAATATTTCCCCAAAAATAGATGTTTAAATATCGATACGGGCGCTTTTGTATCGATACGAGAATCGCGCGACGTAATATCGCGATATATCGGCGAATCGATATTTTTCAACACCCCTAGTTAATACCTTTGTTTTCCAATTCTGGAGAACGCTTCAACTAGAAGAAAACGACACAGAAATCAATACTTTGGTTGGCTTGCAAGGGAGAGTCGCAGTTCACCACAGCTACGCAGAGTGGTTCTCCTGCACCCATTCTCAAAGAGTTGTTTTCGGTACAGCCTTTTATTTGGTTTTTCCACAGTATAGTACACATACAGAGGTGGAGTTACAGATATTGCTCGTCACCTCTCAAACACATGTATCACATCATATCTTAAAACATGAATCACACTATATTTATCCAATCGGGAGGCCCGGCCTGTACAAGGACACCTGATGTCAATCATACCCAGTCTGACCTGCACAGTCCGGGGGCCAACCTTGATTTACGTTCGTCCAGTTCACTCCGTTGTCTTACTACACATGGTCAACCTGATACCAGGCTGCTCTCTTACGTACTTCTGATACCAAACAGTATCTTCTTAGATACTACTGGAACATTGTGAAACATATGCTAACCTTGAAGATAAATTCAAATACTTGGCTGTTGCATCATTCACATAATTATAATTTTATTATAATTTTATTCACATATTTACAAATCTTATTACATTACCCCACTTTCATAAATTGGAACGACCTTGGCAATCTTCATGAGGTTGAGCAATTCACCAGTTGAAAAGGATTGGTTGCATATACTGTATGTGTTAAAGGCATAGATATGTTATGTATTACTTTTTTGATCATGGTGAGTGAGTGCATTTGGTCATCCAAGATGGCGCCGCTGTGTTTGGTGCGCCGTCCTGCACTGCCAAACTTTCTGATGATTTGTTTGTTTATCTTGGTTGTCATGTACGATGTGTCATCTGTACTTGTGTACGATCGCCTGACACTACTGGAAATTCGTGACACAGTGAACAACTTGCCTGGGTGTGCTGACTATGGACAATCAAATACACCGCCACCATTCCTAACCTCTGTACCAGCCTATCTGAGGCGTCCTGTCTGTGCGTTGCCGCGCAATAAGAAGCTAAAGAGACGCGGAAAAAGAGGGGGACTTCGTGTCAAAATCAGAGCCTACCTGTCATCTTCCCGTGAGGACGACCCCGGTCGTTTGACAACAATATCCGCCGAACGCAGGAATCTGTGCCGCTTCAGATACAGCTATCGGTGGCTCCGTCCTGCTGTCCCAGACGCCGAGTGTCCGCTCCCATGTTGGCGGCCACTGAGGTCCCAGCGGCGGGGCTGCGTGAAGGAAAACCTCCGCCCGTTCAGTCGTGCTACTCCTCGGCAGACTGCGAATTCCATCCCGGTGCGCACAGCCCTGTTGAACGCTCGCTCCGTCACAAACAAGACCTTTGTCCTGAACGACTTCATCTCCACCCAAAAATTGGATCTTCTCATGCTCACGGAGACCTGGCTGAAGCCAGGTGACAACAGCGCTTTCTCTGAGCTCCTCCCCCCTGATTACTCCTTCCTGAGCACGCCGAGAGTAACAGGCCGCGGAGGCGGGCTTGCCACTGTTTACAAGCACAACATCAGCTGTCGCCCTGTTCCCTGCAAGAGCTACAGCAGTTTTGAACTGCAAGTAACTCTGTTACATCTGTCATGTCCCATACTGTGTGCTGTAGTCTATCGTCCTCCCAAGTACAATAAGAATTTTATTTCAGAATTTTCGGACTTTCTTTCTGAAATAATCCCAAAATATGACAGTTTTCTCATCTGTGGGGACTTTAATATTCATGTCTGTTGTCCGTCCAGCCAACTGACCAATGAGTTTCAAAGCCTCCTGGCCTCTTTCGATCTGACTCAATGTGTGGAGGTCCCTACCCACCAGCATGGCCACACACTTGACCTCGTCATTTCCTATGGTCTCCCAATAACAATCTCAGAAATATATGAAACTTGTATTTCCGATCATTTCCCAGTAATATTTAATTTCACAGCACCTCCCCCTGCAGCCAAGGCACTTGCCCCAGCCTGCAGCCGCCGTGCCATCACTTCAACTACAGCTGGAGAGTTTGTTGAGGCATTCATGAACTCCAGTTTAAATACTCAAGATGAACTGCCTTCTCCTCTGTATCTGGAGGGGTTCATCTCCTCATTCTATTCCACCTGCTCTGGCATTTTAGATACCATTGCCCCTGTCAAGCAAAGGTCCATCAAACCCAAACCAGACCCCTGGTTAAATGACACCACTCATGCCCTGAGGAGGCGCTGTAGGCAGGCAGAACGCAGGTGGAAAAAGGATAAGCTGCATGTATCTCTTGGGATCCTTAGAGCCAGCTTTTCAGACTATCAAAATGCAGTCAAAGAGGCAAAATGTAAATATCTGTCAAATGTCATCTCTACTACCTGCAATCGTCCCCGTGTGTTGTTCAGTACAATACAATCAGTTACTAATCCTACCGACAGTGTTTTTAAAAATGTGACCAATTCAACCTGTGAAGACTTCCTCAATTTCTTTGTTGATAAAGTGGCTGCAGTAAGACAAAGTATAAGCAGTGCTGTGTCTAGTGTAGCCAACATGTTTCCTCCGGTTGTCCATAAGTCTGCTGTCTTTAATGTGTTTGAGCCAGTGTCACTCTCTCAGCTTTCTGAGGTTGTCCAAAAGTTGAGACCCACCACCTGTCCTCTCGATATTATTCCATCCAAAATGCTTAAACAGGTTTTCGACACAGTAGGGCCAGTTCTACTTCCATTCTTCAACAGCTGCCTAAGGTCCGGGTTTGTTCCAACTGTTTTTAAGCAGGCTGTGGTCAGGCCACTGCTTAAAAAACCCAACCTTGACCCAGCAGTTTTGTCCAATTTTAGACCTGTGTCCCATCTGTCTTTTCTCTCTAAAATCCTGGAGAAACTTGTATTCAATCAGTTACATTCATTTCTAGACCAGAACAGCATCTTTGAGAAATTCCAGTCGGGCTTCAGAACACGCCACAGCACTGAGTCTGCACTATTAAAAGTGCAGAATGACATCCTGTTGTCTCTGGACTCTTAAAAAAAACAGTGTTGTTGGTGATGCTAGACCTCACTGCAGCATTCGATACAGTGGACCACTCCATCCTCCTGACCTGCCTGGCCCAGCAGGTGGGCCTTCAGGGACCCGTGCTGCAGTGGTTCATGTCCTACCTAACAAACAGGTCTTTTTCCGTGGTCATCAATGACTTTTCCTCCTCTACAGCCTCTCTGTCCTCTGGAGTACCACAGGGTTCCATTTTAGGTCCGGTTTTGTTTTCACTTTACATGTTGCCCCTGGGTTCAATCATCTCTCGCCATAACGTTTCCTTTCACATGTATGCAGACGATCTACAAATCTACCTCCCGGTTTCGCCAAACTCCCCAGACACACCTCAGTCCATCCACAGGTGTCTGGATGACATTAAGCTCTGGCTCTCACAGAACTTTCTGTGTTTAAACGAGGGCAAATCTGAACTCATTCTTTTTGGCGCTCAAAATCCACTCAGCTCAACTGTTCCTGGTCTTCAGTCTCTCGTCCCCCACACTGTCATCAAAAACCTAGGTGTTAATCTGGATGCAAACCTGGACTTTCACAAGCAAATTAACTCTGTAGTAAAGGCAAGTTTTTTCCAGCTTCGCCTTCTGGCTAAAGTGAAGCCTTTCCTCAGCCGCTCCGACCTGGAAAAAACTATTCACGCATTCATCAGCTCACGATTGGATTACTGCAATGCACTGTATATTGGACTCAGTCAAACCCTCATTCACAGATTACAGCTTGTGCAAAATGCTGCTGCCCGGCTCCTCACCAACTCTCGCAAACATGACCATATCACACCTGTCCTTTACTCCCTGCATTGGCTCCCGGTCCTTTTCAGAATCCAGTACAAACTTTTGCTTTTTGTTTTCAGTTCCATCCATGGCCTTGCACCTGTGTATTTATGTGAGACTCTGACCCCTCACCAGCCCAGCAGAGCTCTACGTTCTGCCCAACACCACCTGCTGGAGGTGCCCAGGTCACATTACAAAAAGTGGGGTGATCGGGCTTTTGCTGTGGCAGGTCCGAAACTCTGGAACTCGTTGCCGCTTGAGTTGCGTGCCGTTTCAGACCTGCCCCTGTTCAAAACAAAACTAAAGACTCATCTGTTTAAAAAGGCATTTGACACATAGTTCTGTGGCAACTGTTGTGAATGTGATAATGGTCTGTTTTTAATGAAATTGTACTCCTTTTTAAATTGCTTTTTTTTTATTGTGTGCAGCGCTTTGGTCAACTTTGGTTGTTGTAAGGCGCTTTAGAAATAAAACTTGATTGATTGATTGATTGATCATGTTCATGTCAAAGTCGTTCCAATCAGTCCATTTTTTTATTTTTGAAAGCTTGAACTATTTTAATTATTTCATTTTCATTCGTTGCCATGAGAAAGAAGGAGTGAACATTCATGTTTTTATGTTGAGAGACGTCACTGTTTGTTTTGGCTATTTTTGATGCCAGATGAGGCCCAATATTGACAAAATAGTCATTGAACTCATTAACTACACTCTTCCCTTCTGTCATTTTCTCATCATTATTAAAGAGTAACTAAACACCAAATCAAGTTTTTTACTGATAAACTGTCTCAATGGGTGTCTCATAGTGTTGTCTACTGGTCCCTGACATTATTCTGACATTATAGCGCAAATATGTGTAAAATCCTAACTTTGGCCTGAAAACGAATGGGTTGCGCCCCCTTCAGGGTTAACTCTGCTACTAAATTAGAATTTCCTGATTGGCTGGAGACGTGTCCACGGCCTCCACAGAACGTCATAAGCCGCACCAGCTCCACACATCGTCATCAGTTGCTGCCAATTGTCCTGCCCCTGTACCTGTGGTTTATAACCAAGTCCCTCCCACGTAATCTGTCTGCTGTGATTGTGCCAATGCAAAGGCCCACACAATCACAGCAGACTGATTACGTGGGAGGGACTTGGTTATATACCACAGGTGCAGGGGCAGGACATTGGGCAGGATAATGGGCAGTACCTGGTGACGATGTGTGGAGCTGGTGCGGCTTATGACGTTCTGTGGAGGCCGTGGACACGTCTCCAGCCAATCAGGAAATTCTAATTTAGTTGCAAAGTTTCCCCTGAAGGGGGCGCAACCCATTCGTTTTCAGGCCAAAGTTAGGATTTGACACATGTTTGTGCTATAATGTCAGAATAATGTCAGGGACCAGTAGACAACACTATGAGACACCCATTGAGACAGTTTATCAGTAAAAAAACTTGAGTTGGTGTTTAGTTGCTCTTTAATTATGTAGTCTGGGTAACTTGCAGCTTTCGAGTCTTTAGACATTGCGTGATTTAAGACTTTCCATAGTCCTTTCATTTTTTTTTTTATTGATCTCAATCATGTTTCTATAATAATTTCACTTTCTTCTAGTATCATTTAACACACACAAATCTTCCAAGTGCTCTTTCCGTCAAAGAAATGGCTGTAGACGATTACATAAAGTCCAATGAAGATTATTGAGATTGACAACATTAAGTTACCATGTCTTATTGTTTTGTGTAATTCTCCGTCAGATTTATTTAAATTTTATTTCATTTTGATTTCAAGCAAATAGTGTGAAGACTTCAGTGATTTTGCTGCATATAGAGGCTGGTTGTGGATATTGTCATTATTAACACTGTGATAAGAAAAAATGTTCGACAGAAAAGAGTCTGTCTGTGACCATGTTGTAATGCCTAATGTATGAGTGCTCATGTATGTGTGTTGTCTTCAGCTACCAGGTTTCTTCCGGAAGAGCCACGACTACACCATGTACTCTCTGGATGTGGAGTTTGTTAACGGTCTCTTGAACACCAAAACCAGGTCTGTTTGCCTTTGACCATTTTCCAATCGTTGACTGACAGTGACTAACGCGGTTTATCTCTTGGTTACTCAGAGGACGGGTGCTGTACCAGCTAAACCTGACTTTCTGGCGCCTCCTGTGCCTGTGTTACTATGCCGACACTCGCCTGGAGGTGCTGAAGCTCACCAAGCACCCGGAGGACGGCACAATCCAGGCGCGCTGGAGGCTCCGCGGCATGCCCTACCACAGCCTGCTGCTGCGCTTCTACCTCAGAGACAAGTCGCACCTCTACAGGTCTTCTTTCACTTTTTAAGCTTGAGTTACAACAATTATTTTTTATAAGCTTTCAACCATGTAATAACAGGGCTTGAAATTGTGACCATTTTAGTCGCATATGCTTCCAAATGTATGCCTTTGCGATCTAAAAATAGAATCACTCGCATGTTTGCGACTGCAAGCGTAAATGCTCCGGTCCACCTTAAAAGAAAGCTTTCTCGTGCTACCTTAAAAAAACTTGCATCATTGTTTTGACAAGAGCATAAAGTTAACTACGATCTGTCCTCTCTTTTGGCTCAGCGCCGCTGTTATTCCTCCCGGTCAGACGCGCTGGGCCGACCTGCACCAGCCCAGTCCATGTTCTCTGCATGTGCATGTGCTCTGCTCTCATTCATCAGCCCGCTTTCATTGAATGAGTCAATGTATTTACGCAACTGTAGTCTCTTTATAAGTAAACAGGGAATATATAACCGATCATTCATAAACTCATTGGGACTGGGGGGCATCTCTCACATGACATTCGAATCGATGTCAGGCAGAGAAGCAGCGCAAACTTCAATCCAACCCGCTTGCCACCTCGTGCAGCGCTGAAAGCGAATCATCACCACTCTTGCAAAATACAAAGCGTGAAGTCACAAACACAATGTCAAACACGTCTTCAAAGGTCCTGGCAAAGGAGTTTGCCGCTTGTATCGCGATCTATAGCGCTGTCCCCGCAGCACAGAGTGAGGAGACGAGAATGCGGTGAAGCAGGGGCGGAGCACAGAAAGTCGGGGGTTGGGAGGCACAAATCTGGTGTCCCATTTACAGTGTTAAAATGTAATGAGTTTTGTAGATTCTGAACCAATGCAAACAGCTAAAATAATACATCTAAAATGCAGCAGAATGCTGGAAGTGGTATGTGATATATTTCAATCAATCAATTATTTTGTATAGCCCAATATCACAATAGGAGTTGCCTCACAGGGCTATACAAACAGTAAGGCAATGAAACAAAACAGTAAATAAGACAATGTAAAGTTCAGGCGAATGAAGTATAAAAACACATTAAAACCAATAGTATTGTTGCAAAAAAGAGCTATCCGAGTAATTCATAAAGTTGGGTTTTTGGACCACACAAACTCATTATTTTTAAAATCAAAGATCATGAAGTTCTGTGACATTGTTGAGTTCCAAACTGTACAGATGTTATACAAAGCAAGATACAAACTGTTGCCAGGCCAAATACAAAGAAGGTTCCAAGAACGTACTGGTTGTTATGAATTACGTGATGAATTCAACTTTAGGACTCAGAAACATAGCTCAACTTTGAAAAGTTTTAGCCCAACAGTTAATGGTGTACAATTGTGGAATAAACTGGAAATGGAGTTGAAACGATGTCCAAACATCAACCTGTTCAAATATAAATACAAACAAAAGACTTTTGAAACATACAGAGAACAAGAAATGTGTTGCCACTAGGAGGCGCAGTAGGATCAAGTATGTGTATTTCCTATCAAGGAAGAGTGTTGCTGCTTGGAATGGTTGTCATTCTATTGCTCAAATTTACAAATTGAGAATTAGGGTAGGCAAGTTATGAATCTGTTGAGAGGGACCCTCCCAACGGGCTCAAAACCTTGTCTTTTAATGCACCACTCAGCATAGGAACATCATCTACAAATCAGCTGTTAGGGCAGCTGGGTGGGGGTTTGTTGAGGGGGAGTTACTGCCCTCTTCAACTAGCCCGCTCTACACCCTGGCTTTTTAATGCACCACACTATGCAGGGCTTACATCATACTTCACATATAAACTCAATTAAACAAATATAATAATAATGATAATTAAAGCCGCAAGCGGCATTTAGAGGCCCTCGAGGGTCTCGTTTGGCCGGTTGACGCCGGTGGCCGCACGCCGCCCCAATAACCGGGAGGCGCTACCGCGCCCTACCTGCCGCACTAGGTCGAGATTATAAAAGAGCAAAGAGAAGAAATGGCGCCTTCGGCGCTAGATCACTCGATTTTTCCCAAAATGGCCGACCTCCTGTTGGTTGCTTAGCAACCACATAATGTACTTTTTTGTTCGGACAGTCGTGACGCATGCGTGTACCAATTTTGGCTTAGCTACGCCAAAGTTGACACCGGGTCGTTGTCATGGCAACACGGTGGGAAAAGGGGCGTGGCCTCAATGACATTTTTGTTCGGGGTCACGTGACGGATGTTTGTGCCAAATTTCTTTTGTCTACGACAAAGTTAATTTTTTTTCCTCATTCATTTTTATTTGGTGGTCTGCAGGGGGCGCTATCGCGCCCATTTTCAAATTTCCTATATCACAACATCTGGGGTCGACGACTCTACCAACGATTCAAGTTACGCTCAAATCGGCTTCAGTTTGTGCGAGTTATGACTCTTTGAACGCGGCAGCGAGCGCTGAAAACGGACGCCGAATTCATGGCGTTGCCATGACAACACCGTTAATCCTATTAGAAAGTTTTTAATAACTTTTGATGTCCCACTTGTGTAGATGATCTGGAGCGAACGGGGAGTCGCTGCGTTCAACGGCCTAGGACGAGTTCGTTCAAATGCGAGGGCACGAAATGGCGCCTTTGGCGCCAGATCACTCGATTTTTCCCAAAATGGCCGACCTCCTGTTGGTTGCCTAGCAACCATGTAATGTACTTTTTTGTTCGGACAGTCATGACGCACGCGTGTACTAATTTTGGTTTGGCTGCGCCAAAGTTGACATCGGGTCGTTGCCATGGCAACACGGTGAGAAAAGGGGCGTGGCCTCAATGACTTTTTTGTTCGGGGTCACGTGACGTATGTCTGTGCCAAATTTCTTTTGTCTACGACAACGTTCAAATTTTTTCCTCATTAATTTTTATTTGGTGCTGTGCAGGGGGCGCTATCGCGCCCATTTTCAAATTTCATATATCAAAACATCCGGGGTCGAGGACTCGACCAACGATTCAAGTTTCGCTCAAATCGGCCACAGTATGTGCGAGTTATGACTGTTTGAACGCGGCGGCGAGCGCTAAAAATGGACGCCGAATTCATGGCGTTGCCATGACAACACCGTTAATCCTATTAGAAAGTTTTTAATAACTTTTGATGTCCCACTTGTGTAGATGATCTGGAGCGAACGGGGAGTCGCTGCGATCAACGGCCTAGGACGAGTTCGTTCAAATGCGAGGGCACGAAATGGCGCCTTCGGCGCCAGATCGCTCTTCTGGCCAATATGGCCGCCCTCCTGATGGTTGCCTAGCAACCGCATAATATCTTTTTTTGTTTGGCTTCACGTGACCAATCACTGTGCCGAATTTTGTTCGTCTACGACGAACTAAAATTTTCGGGGATTTCGGGATTTTGAGGGGTCTGGCCATAGGGCGCAATGTTAACGTGGTTTTTCCAGGGGGCGCTGACGCGCCATTTTTTTGAATTTTTACATTTTGGAGATGTGAAGTTTTTTTTTTTCACCTAATTGAATTTTGGGCAAAATTCAGGACTTTTCATCAGTGGGAAGTTGCCGAAACTGGCTTTTTAGGGGGAGAGGAAAAATAATAATAATTAAAGCCGCAAGCGGCATTTAGAGGCCCTCGAGGGTCTCGTTTGGCCGGTTGACGCCGGTGGCCGCACACCGCCCCAATAACCGGGAGGCGCTGCCGCGCCCTACCTGCCACACTAGGTTGAAATGATAAAAGAGCAAAGGCAAGAAATGGCGCCTTCGGCGACAGATTACTCAATTTTTCCCAAAATGGCCGACCTCCTGTTGGTTGCCTAGCAACCATGTAATGTACTTTTTTGTTCAGACAGTCATGACGCACGTGTGTACTAATTTTGGTTTGGCTGCGCCAAAGTTGACACCGGGTCATTACCATGGCAACACGGTGGGAAAAGGGGCGTGGCCATCATTGACTTTTTTGATCAGTATCACGTGACGGATGTCTGTGCCAAATTTCATTTGTCTACGACAAAGTTCAATTTTATTCTTCATTTTTATTTGGTGCTCTGCAGGGGGCGCTATCGCGCCCATTTTCAAATTTCCTATATCACAACATCCGGGGTCGAGGACTTGACCAACGATTCAAGTTTGGCTCAAATCGGCCACAGTTTGTGCGAGTTATGACTGTATAAAGGTGACGGCGAGCACCGAAAACGGACACCGAATTCATGGCGTTGCCATGACAACACCGTTAATCCTATTAGAAAGTTTTTAATAACTTTTGATGTCCCACTTGTGTAGATGATCTGGAGCGAACGGGGAGTCGCTGCGTTCAACGCCCTAGGAGGAGTTCGTTCAAATGCGAGGGCACGAAATGGCGCCTTTGGCGCCAGATTACTACATTTTTCCCAAAATGGCCGCCCTCCTGTTGGTTGCCTAGCAACCATGTTATGTACTTTTTGTTCGGACTGTCATGATGCACGCGTGTACCAATTTTGGTTTGGCTGCGCCAAAGTTGACATCGGGTCGTTGCCATGGCAACACGGTGAGAAAAGGGGCGTGGCCTCAATGACTTTTTTGTTCGGGGTCACGTGACGGATGTCTGTGCCAAATTTCTTTTGTCTACGACAAACTTAAATTTTTTTCCCTATTAATTTTTATTTGGTGCTCTGCAGGGGGCGCTATTGCGCCCATTTTCATATTTCAGATATCAAAACATCCGGGGTCAACGACTCGACCAACGATTCAAGTTTCGCTCAAATCGGCCACAGTTTGTGCGAGTTATGACTGTTTGAACGCGGCGGCGAGCGCTGAAAATGGACGCCGATTTCATGGCGTCGCCATGACAACACCGTTAATCCTATTAGAAAGTTTTTAATAACTTTTGATGTCCCACTTGTGTAGATGATCTGGAGCGAACGGGGAGTCGCTGCGTTCAACGCCCTAGGACGAGTTCGTTCAAATGCGAGCGCACGAAATGGCGCCTTCGGCGCCAGATCGCTCTTCTGGCCAATATGGCCGCCATCCTGATGGTTGCCTAGCAACCGCATAATATCTTTTTTTGTTTGGCTTCATGTGACCAATCACTGTGCCGAATTTTGTTCGTTTACGACGAACTAAAATTTTCTGGGATTTCAGGATTTTGGGGGGTCTGGCCATAGGGCGCAATGTTAACGTGGTTTTTCCAGGGGGCGCTGACGCGCCATTTTTTTTAATTTTTACATTTTGGAGATGTGAAGTTTTTTTTTTCACCTAATTGAATTTTGGGCAAAAATTCAGGACTTTTCATCAGTGGGAAGTTACCGAAACTGGCTTTTTAGGGGGAGAGGAAAAATAATAATAAGAATAAGAAAAACCCATACAATAACAATATAGCGCCGCCTTCGGCGGCGCATATTTATATATTCGGAAAGGTCTCACGTCCAGTAATCCAACCGTGGGGTTTATTGTCAAATACGAGCGCGTTGCGCTCGTATTTTACCTCTTCTTTCTCAATATTTCCCAATGGTTTTTTTTTTCGTATTTTTGTGCGAGCAGAAGCAAATATGCCGCTTTCGCGGCAAAGACCTATATTATCGGATAGGTCTCGATGCCCTGAGTCACTCTAACAGTGTTTTGAGTGCTGGTGAGTGGCCATGGTCGATGACGAGCGCGTTGCGCTCGTCATCGACTGCTTTCTTGTCCATGTTGCGCCTTGCCTGTGGTTTTCACCTTTTTTTATTCGAGCAGCAACAAATGTGCCGCTTTCGCGGCACACGCTTATATCACCGGACAGGTCGTGGTGCCGGGAGTGTCGTTATTACTGTGTAATGCATGGGGAGCGCTCCGCGCTCTGTTTCTTGAGCGCTCCGCGCTCTTTTTGGGACGTGCGCTACGCGCACGTCTTTCGTCAGTGCGCTCCGCGCACTGCCTGTACAATAACAACAGGCCCGGACCCTGTCAGGCTCTCGGGCCTAATAATAAGAAAAACCCATACAATAACAATATAGCGCCGCCTTTGGCGGCGCATATTTATATATTCGGAAAGGTCTCACGTCCAGTAATCCAACCGTGGGGTTTATTGTCAAATACGAGCGCGTTGCGCTCCTCTTTTACCTCTTCTTTCTCAATATTTCCCAATGGGTTTTTTTTTCGTATTTTTGTGCGAGCAGAAGCAAATATGCCGCTTTCGCGGCAAAGACCCATATTATTGGATAGGGCTCAATGCCCTGAGTCACTGTATTAGTGTTTTGAGTGCTGGTGAGTGGCCATGGTCGATGACGAGCGCGTTGCGCTCGTCATCGACTGCTTTCTTGTCCATGTTGCGCCTTGCCTGTGGTTTTCACCTTTTTTTCTTCGAGCAGCAACAAATGTGCCGCTTTCGCGGCACACGCTTATATCACCGGACAGGTCGGGGTGCCGGGAGTGTCGTTATTACTGTGTAATGCATGGGGAGCGCTCCGCGCTCTGTTTCTTGAGCGCTCCGCGCTCTTTTAGGGACGTGCGCTACGCGCACGTCTTTCGTCAGTGCGCTCCGCGCACTGCTTGTAGAATAACAACAGGCCCGGACCCTGTCAGGCTCTCGGGCCTAATTAAACCCAAATTAAATTATATTAAGAATGGTAATGACAACTAGGAAGTAGCAAGATCTCAGAGTATAATATGTATTAATGCACCTTTAATAATGATAATTAATGATAACCCAAATTAAATTATATTGAGGATGGTAATGACAACTGGGAAGTAGCAAGATCTCAGAGTATAATATGTATTAATGAACCTTTATAACATAAAAGTAGCACATTCTTTTGTTCTTTATTTTGCTGTTGTTTTTGTTTTATTCTTCTTCATCATTTATTGTTACTTTGCCCTATGTTCCTTTGTTTATGATTTGCTACCTTGTAAATATTAAATGTAATGTTATTTTTATTTTGGGGTGGGCGCTTATAAGCCTTTGGCTTCAGCCCACTCCCTTTGGGCGGGTTGACTGCTCAAACAAATAAATAAACATAAACATAAACATAAACATCCAGGCAGACATAAACATAATGTCCAATTAAATATCAGCCGTAGGTGGTGACGATTAAATTCCCCATTTCCCTGTTAAAAGCTTCCCTGTTTTTTTTGGTTGCGCTCCTAAATTTTTGACTGTGCTCCTAGATTTCAGAATTAGGAGCACAAGCGCTACCAAGAAAAAAGTTAATTTTGAGCCCTGAATAAGTTTTGAATAGTCCTGTTCACTTTGGGCTTTTCTTCTTCCACTGCTGAGGCGCTCCAATCTATACTTCCTGGATTTTATTGCGTTTTAGAATTAACACTTAGTAGGGCTGGGCGATATATCGATATTTAAGATATTATCAATATATTTTTTAATGAGATATGGAATTGGACCATATCGCGTATATTGGGATATTTCAAATTCAGATAAGCTATTAAGTTAACAAAAAAAGAAACGGGTCATCTCAAGCTGAAAAAGTTTATCTTAAACTGAGCACTTTATTTTGTTATCTCTTTATACATAAATGCTGCCCTCAGAAAAAGACTGACCTATTTTATTTTATAGGCTGTTTTTATTTAAGATATTTTTTTATTTAAATGTGCACCTTACGGAGCTTTGTTATACAGTGTTTATGTTTACATTTTATAGTGCGTTTTCAATAAAACTACTCGTATTTGGCTTCGACTTTGACTTAACATTTCATTTCACAGCTCACACAAATATATATCGTATGTCGATATTCAACCTAAATATATCGGGATATGACTTTCGGTCCATATCGCCCAGCCCTAACACTTAGCACTACTAGACACTACTCCTCCACATTTAACCTCTTCAACGGAGCACTTTTTTTTTTTTCCAGTTCGGCTTTATCCTAAAAGCTTAATTTTTCATTTTTTTCCATTTTATTATTTGTTTCATACATTTAAAAACAAATGCAACAACAGCATTTAACATGAATGAAAAGGAGCAGAAAGAAGTAAAAGCTTCTCAACTGGAGAGCAACAGTGTAATGTAATGCGTAATTTGTAATGCATCTTTTTTATCGTGTTTTTGTTGTGTTTTTGTCATTTTTTGCGTTTTCGCCGGATATTCATCCTCGTTTTCCTCACTATTTTTATGTTTTTTTTTGTTTTTTTTTAAGGTTTTAGATTTGGGTTAAGCCAAACTGAAGAAAATGTGCATGGTTAAGGTGCGGGTTAAGAGGTTAAAAGCCCATAATGCATCATTGAACTAATTCGGAGCAGTTCTGCGCTCCAATGTTGGTTCATCACGGTGCGATTGATTTGCTAGCATGCCGTTAGCAGTAAGTGAAAGCTTGTATTTGCGTTTCTCACGTGTCATTCCCTCTTCTGCCTGGAAATCCTGACTGTTCTTTCGGCCTTTTCCCTATTTAAACAGTTTAGCCAAAGATGCTACTTTCTACTCGCTTAAACAAAACTGCTCTTTGATTCAGTAAACTTAAAAAGAGTAATGCTTTTTCAGATCCTTGGACGCTTTCTCAACCTTTTACATCGGCCAAGATGGACTCATCCACTGTCATAAAGTCGAAAAGGTTTGTTGACGATTAGCTTTTGTCACACTACAGTACGTTGCAATACTTTACTCGATGTCAAGTTTCCAAAAGCTCTAAAGAATGCCAGACCTCTTTCCAATGTGACAGTGTATCGCTATAGTCCTGTCCCAGCCCTGTTAAATAGTATCGTCTTCTCCCATTGACGCCTTCTTGCTCTGCCTCAGGTGATGCCCGCACGCCCGCCTGTCCTACCCAGGGTCACCTCCTTGCTGGCGGGTGCCCTGGTGGCTCTGGGTTTACAGGAACACCGGCCCGCTCTCAACCTGCTGCCCCCGCTGCTGTTGTCTCTGCGCGCGGACAGGGACTGACCTGTCCCCGCTACCTCCCCCCCCCACATATAGTGCTCCGAACACTGCCGAATACTGTATGTCCCGGCAAACGCTCCCAACTCTGGTCCCAGCGTTTAACTAAAACTCAAAACCTGCATGGAAACTGCTCTTTACCACTGCCTGTAGTAGCAATGCGTCATCGCTGTGACCCAGTTGTCCTCGGAAGCGATGTTTTCGTCATGGAAAAGGTGGTGAAAATATGTGTTTATATGTTTAGAGTTAGGACTTGGGTTTTCTGTCGATTGAATTCAGCCCGGCAGGTGTCTTTCAAGGAAGAAGATCAAACCTAAACAATCAGGAGTATATTATAACGCACTATCATGTTAAGTATGAGGTCCTCTGTAACAAAAAAATACAAGTTACTAATTATCTGTCTGACACCAACCCATTTACATTACAGGCATCATTTAAAATTGGCGCTCATACTCCGTTGTTTTGGAGGCTAACGAGCTTTTCTCAAGCAAAAGCTCTAAGGAAACATTTATGCCCTTGTACATGAAGGATCTGGCGCAAGAAAAAAACCACAGTAGTATCCGCTAGCTAACAGTGAACTGGAGCCTGTTCAGGGACAGCGGTTTGGCTGCAGTGGACAACTAAAAGGATAAGTCCACAAGGAATGTGAAGAATAGAGTGGTTTCAGAAAGTTTTCAGACCTCTTTTAATTATCTCTATTTATTATGTTGGTAAAAAGTCTAGAGATTTAGCTACCATTTCATCGCTCTTCAAACACAGGGTACGACCGCTGCTAATGTTGGATTTTTCTCTGATTCGGGGTTCAGAAAAGTAGGAAATCTGAGTCTGAACATGGGAAACCCAACCTCCCGAGGACAACTTGAACACGGCACAGTCCCATCATCATGAGTGTCGAGAGCTCGAAAACTAGACCGTATATATACGCAGGGGTCACCTAATTTCTAAATGTAGTTCAGCCTTATATCTGTCCCTCCATTTCTACATGTCTAGATTGTTCGCTTTACCAAATGCTATGCACTGTCAACTCTTATCACAAGAGAGATACGAGAAAACATATCTACGTTTGCCAAAATGAGACTAATGTGGCCGAGTGACTCTTCCGAAAGTGAAATGGAAATGACGACGCCTCAAAGCGACGAAGCTCAGTTGTGATTGAAACCAGAGAACTGAAAATTGTATGTGCGTTTGTTGATTTGCTTAAAAACAAGTAAGATCTGTCCTGGCATTTGTGTGTGTGAATAAACTCCATTCTGTCTTGCGGTTGTAAACTAAAAGGTTATTTATTTATTTTTCTGAATATGTGACATTGTAAAGAGCCCATGATGGTGAGTTGGAGCCCAGCTAAGAATTCTATGCTCGAATCAGATGTTTTCACCTGGTTTTAAGGTTAATTGTATAACTGGGCCTACCCATATGAAACAAAAACTGACACAAAGTTTGGCGTCATCTATTTTAAAGCAGTGTTTTCCAACCAGGGGTAAGGGGACCCCTGGAGGTACTAGAGGACCTAGCCGGGGGTACTTGAAACTATTTTAGAGTGAAAAAAGATATGGAGAAACTGAACATTATTTTGATTTGAATATTTTGCGGCCGGCAAAATGTGTAGTTTTGGTAGTATTTTACGCAACATTGACCTTTTACTTTGGGTTGGGAACAACCATTTTAAAGTACCTACACCTTATTTGCATTAATAGATTGTTTGTTGTGGTCCAAAGTCATTCCCATCTTTTCCTAATGCATTTCTAACATAAGTCTCGACAGGGATGGGATTTTAAGACCGTTCCACTGCTTTCAGGGAGCAATGCTGTCACCTGCTAGTTCTCGATCAGTAAAAAGGCTATAATGGGCTCCACGGGGGCCAACGTCGCCCCTTTTCCATTGCCTTTCTCTGGTGAGAACCCTTCATGTTGGTTTGGTGCGGATGGCAGTTTTTGTTTTATGAAGATAAGCCCAGTAGTTAGAAATATTAACCATGAAGCGGGTCAAAACATCTACAAATGAGCCGCCACATCCATATTAAACGCATTGCATCTCCCCTGCTGATGAGGCTCATGGTTCTGCTGCTGCGGCGGAGATGGGCCAATTTGGAAGTTGGAACTGAAACGGCACAATGACAGAGGGGAGATGGGGTGCTCTTTTCTGAATGGCGCGAGGGAATTCTATTCAAAGATGGCAATCGAGCTTGCAATCAGAAAAGAGGGGCATTATTTTTGGAAACTGATGGGAAGATTTCAAGTGTAAGATCGTATTTTTGCTTTTAATATGCTAGTTGTACAGATAAATATTTAAACATATACTACAAAGCAGTTATTTATTTTCACATTGCCATGCCATTCTTTTAGAGCTGCATATTTTTTGGGATAACAGTCGAGCTCTGAACTGCACACGTGATTTCAGCACATTTTTGATCAGCTGTCATTAAAGTTGATTGGCACAAGGGGGCAGCATGTCAGGCGTGTGGATTTCAGAATCTCATATTGATATGAGGGTTTTTAAATGTCAGGTCTCCAGCCAATTCTGTGGCAGGTACGGCACCTGGCTTATATTTGAACAGTTTTTGTCATATGGCACTGAAGTGGGAAGTCATAATCTTGTTAGCTTAAAGCTAATGGCTGTAGGATGCATTCTTTTATTTAAAAATCAGTCTCTTTTCAAGAGCTCAACAGCCCCGCCCACTTCCGGTCATTTGCCGGGCGCCGGAAGTTAAAATCCCATTCATTTTTTGCATTGACTTTTTTGAAAAATTCAAATATTAAGAGTTTAAGAGCACGATGGCGGCTAATCAGCTACATGCTAAGTCATGGACATAAAACACACAAGCTTAAACTGAAGAATTGTCTTAACTGACAAGTTATAAAATGTATTTTACCATATTTTCAAGTATTTGGAAATGTCATTCTTGTACAATATTCGCACAATGGTCGGTAGTTAGCACATAGCTGATTAGCCTGCATCATACATTTAAACTCTTATTAGAATTTTGGGTGGGACTGTTGAGCTCTATTCATCTTATTCAGCCCCGCCCACTTTTCCTCTATCTTTGTGTGAGCACTTCCTGTGAGCTGGAATTTCCGTTGTAGAGTGAAAGGGCGTGAAAAACAAAAAACTCGCCAAAAAAAAGCTCAAAGGTAATGAGTTTGCGTGGCCTCAAGCTAATCACAGAGTGGGAAGATTAAATTGTTTTAAGTTATATTTTTGCTAACTCAATCGATATCAGTCAATATAGAGTATTTACACAGCAGTTTGTCAGAAATGTTACTTCTTTCTTCACAAAGCCAATGTCACCATATAATGTTAATAAAAACTAACCATTGCTTAAACTACACGTGTTGTCTCCCTGTGAAGCTTTTCTGTGTTTTGGTGCTGCCTTGAAAGTAATAAAAAGTATGGGAGTAAGTACCTCAAAAACTTGTGTCTTTACCATAAGTGGCTTTAATGGGTCCATTTGTCCTCCAACTTTAGCTCTGTGGCTCGGATTCTGACGCTTTGATGGCACATACACTATACTCCGGTGTGTCTGTTATGTGAATTACAGTCCTGGGGGCGCCATTGTTTTGAACCTTCTAAAATAAAGAACATGTGAGTCGACGTTTCAGACGTGATTTATTTCAGTACAGCAGAAGTGATCAGCTTTTATCGGCTCTTGTCCAAGTTCCTCTCCACAATGGTAACCCGCTAGCATCGACTGAAATGACAGTACAAATTCTGCCATGGTTTCTAAACAGTCACACATGACAATGCGATATAGAAAATATATATTATATACCATATGAAACTCCAGAGGAATGATGATTGATAACTCTCATATCACAGCAGTAATATGTTCTGGTCACACATGTACACGCACAAATAAAAGCAACACTGCTCTATGACACATTACAATAAAAGGCTGCATTATTAGAAATGTTACAATGAATGTGAATCAAAAATACAGTAACTAAAGACAATTTCCATATTCCCATACTTTTCTTTCACTATTTCTATACTATTCTACTTTCAGCTGTTTCCTTTCCTCAATGTTTTCATCAAAAATAATTTATGGTGCTCATAAAAACAGTGCTCAGCTGCTACTTGTCACATAGCAACATTGACGGCACAAAAATAACGCCACAGAGCTGTTTTTCCGCTGTAGGAATCAACCAGCACTTCTTTAAAATATATGTTAAAGAAATTAAAAATGACAGTGCCTTCTACGCATGTCCACATTCTTCATTTGATGAAATGATGAGGCTTGTGGGTATCACCCTCTCACACTTCAACCCAGAACATGCACAATAGTCCGGGGATTGGCCAATTCTGACAATGAAGGGCTGCGCTTTAACCACTTTTACTTGAGTGTACGTCATATAGTAACTAAACACAATATGATGTATAGTCTGTAGTTACTATATGACGTCTCCAAGGGATATTACTTTTAGAAATCGACAACAGTTCCGTATTTTTGGAATGCCTGTTTACATCGATTTTGGGTGCATTTATAATTCCTAAAATTCATCCAGGAGGTCAGAACACTAGTACACTAGAGGGCTGGATTTCAGCCCTGAGCCTGATTTTGCCTACACCTACAATAGGCCTTCTGCTATGGGAGCTTCTCACTATGAAACTAGCTCAAGATCTGGAGATGGGAACATAAACTACACCTTAACCCTAAACAGTTTGTCGAAGTCACAGTCTTCCTCTGCATGTGCCAACGCTGACCACAGCAAAGGCCAGTCTTCACTTAGTAAAGTGCTCTACAGGAGACAGTCAGTTACTTGTTGAGTAAACGTATTGAGACAGAGCTGACAAACTCGGTTCACCACATAAAGTGCACAGTGTAAAAGAGTCCTCGATTTGCTACTTCATTAGTCAGACCAGGCTGACCCATGTTACAGCCGGCGTCTGCAGGGCCTTTAGGAGTCCTCTGAGGAGAAGGCCCGGTGTGTGTTGGGAAACCTGTGTGCACTGTAGTCCGGGTCGTCTCTCACGCGCTCCTGAATGTCCTGCCTCACCTGCGGCACAGGACAAGATCTTACACACAGTATAATGACCACACAAGAGCAGGCGTGTGAGTGAAAGCTTTCTGCACTCAAACCGGTTTGGCCTGGCAGCAGAAGCCTGTTTACAAGCTTATCAAACACACACCTCGCATTTCTCACACAGTAAAACCTTCTCTACGATTTTGCTGTCATTTTCAGTCGCAGTGAGTCTTCCCGAGTCGTGTCAAGTTGAAGACAGTTGCAGAGACTCATGTCTCGTAGTGTGGGGGGCAACGATTGGACTCGTGCAATGTGGGTGGCAGACTAAACCAGTCGCAGTAAATCAAACGCGTATGAATTTCAAGGCTGATTTTGGACGCACAGGAGAAGCGTGGGTGGACTTACCGACTTAAAATTAACAAATGGAAATCAGTGGCTAATAACAGAGCAGAATTCACACAGAAGGTACCGTAGCTAGATATCTTTTTTCGAGTCGTTCTATAATCTCGCTAAATACAGCCATGTAATGTGGACGCCCATTCTCCACAAAATCTCTTGAGATGGAACAAATGGTGTAGTCTATCCTCAGCTTAAGACTTCCATCCCAATCTTGGAAAGAAGCTATTGCAATGTCCGGGACTGTGGAAGGCAATTTGATGTTTTAGATAAATAATAGTAGTCCTATGATAAATACCTGTCTGGCATAGGCCTCCTGCAGCTCGGGCCTCTCCAGCTCCCCCTGCAGGCTGGAGGCTGCGGTGAGCGGGAGGACTCCAGCGGTACGGGCGGCTTGGCCCACGGCGTCTGACAGAGAGAGGGCGGGGCCTTCTCCCTGAGAGGTCTGCAACACACGCCACACTTTCACTTTAATCGTCACATTCGTGCATAACACACTGATAATAATGCACAAGTCGCACCTTCCTCCTCTTGGCGGGCATGCCGTGCAGATAGGCGTCTGACAGAGGCGGCTGGGCTTTGATCTTCCTCTGGGACAGCATGTCGTGTCTAATGATGGGCACCCACTCCTGAGCACATTGATTTGGGAAAGTCATTCGGATTTGAGCAGAAACAAGCAGCTGATCGTGGTCTTATAATAATAAATAAAAGCACTTATTATATACTATAATAAAATACTTTCTGGTGTTAAGAAGAAAACTATGTGCATGTTTTATGTTCTTACCGGTGGAACAGCTGCGGCCCACGGTTCTGGCTCTGCGGGCCCCTCCTCCCGTATTGTGGGGCCCGTAGCAGGAGCCGCAGTGGGGTTTTGGCCTCTGTCGTCCCCAGAGGAGACCACTGGGGGGCCTCGGGCAGCTCGGTCTCCTGGGCAGGCAATCGCCTCCTCTGCTGTGATGGCCGCCGCTGGGGACAGGCGCTCCTCCATCTAAACAGCACACAGAGACACAGGGGGCCAGTTAGATCGCCAGCAACATGAAGGAGGGAACTTGCCTGTCTGTTGTGCGTGTCCCGTGGCTGGGCCATTTCTGCCTCCGACCCCTGGTTTAGGAGCTTGAGGACGAGAAGAAACACATAGAATTATAGATTTAGTTCTTGCACACTGGATTACAGGATTACAGTGTATATGCGCCTGACCTGTGGTTGCGCGAAGACCACATAGCGCCGGATGTGCTCCTCCGTGACCGGGTTGTGCTCCAGGATGAGGTGCAGTCGGGCGGACATCATCCCCGTGAGCCAGTTCACCAGACTGGGATTGACCTCGGCCGACATCCTCCTCTGCACAACCGCAAACACCAGAGATAATATGACAGGAAACTTCAGCCACGCAACTTTTCAATTAGCCAGATATGACCCTAGAATGTTTTTCTATCTTCATGACGGTAATTCACTCGTTTTTATAGGCCTTTTTCTGGAAACGATGGACGGATCATAACAAGACTAAAAGATGACACAAATCTTTATATTCCTTCATGTTGATAGCGCTGCAATCTAAGGCACCAAGCTTTCCCAAAGAGCCTCCATGTGACTTGTCTATCCGTGATATCATAGTTTGCTCTCTCGGTCCTCTGCACTTTTAAAATGGATAAAGAACAGCATTTGGGTCAGAGTAATGGCTTTGGAGGCGAAATTTTACTAATTATGCTTGAATATCTAAACAAATGCCATCCATCTGTTATGTAAATGAACACACTTTTCTGTAGTGGGACGATGTGGATGACAGAGCAGAGGTTCAGCAGTAGCAGTACTAGTAGCAGTAGCGGTATGTACTCACGATGCGGTTGTTGATGACAGAGCTCAGTGCACTCTGCTCTCCTCTCAGACAGAACAGGTTGAGGGCCAGACACTCGAACAGAGCCTGAGTGCACAGCAGCAGCAGACGGGGCCCAAACATGTGATCTGTTCAACCACAGACACCTTTACTTCTACTATGTCATACACACACTCTAATGGTGGTAACTACAGTAACCAATGGATCCTTGCACTTTGTTAAACTCAAAAATGTCCATTCTCTCACTCCAGACTTTTTGCATGCATTGGCAATCATTTACTGCCCTCTGGTGGTCATTTAGCTATAGATGCGCATGTCCTCCAGGTTGGATAAGTGTACATATGCCCAACATGTGTGTTTATTGCAAAACGATTGCTATTTGAAATAAATATCAATATTACTTCAGATATACAATCCCCGCAAATTGCAATAGGAGTGTATTGGGAACTCACCACTGCAGCGGAGGATGTGAGTGGCCATCTGAGTGAACTGTTGTCTGAAGAACGACAGGTTGGTCTGAACGATGTCAACTCCCTCTCGCACCGTCACTGTGGCCTGTTTACAGCAGTAAACACACACTTTAGAATGAACACATGTGTAACTAGGGCTGTTAGATTAATTACATACGATAATGTGATTAATCACAAAAAACAAACACACATTAATCAAGGCTTAAAGGGACTATACCTATTTTTGAATCTTTTTAATCAAAATGTGACGAAATGGGTATTTTTACCGTCACGTCCGTCCTAAAAGGTAAACTTTACCTTTTCGTCACATATTGAATATTTGGGTTGACCATACACAACATCAACAAATCATAATATAGTGCAAGTGTCACGCATGATGCTGATTTTTCACAAATGACTACTTTTACAACATACTTTTATTCGGCAAAAATAATCTTACCTTACAAAAAGAAAAAAGTTCAGGTATAGCTTCTCAAAACATATAATTTGACCTCACTCCAAATCTTGTGTATGTCAAAAACTATAACAGCTAATTTTTAGAGCACAAAACAGTGCAAATGTAGTACAAACGATTGACAGTCTTTATATAAATTTGAGTTTGACGATGAACTGCCCAGTTCTGCTTCAGGAGCCAGGCTAATGACACGGCACCAGCTTTGAGCACAAAATCCTTCAATGCTTCCTGCTGTGATGCACACATGTCCATGGGGCCATGGCAGTGTGAGGCAATGGAGATGCAAGGGGCAGGTAAAATAACCTAAATGGTTATTTGGTAATTTGGTAAAAGCTTTCAGCAAACTCCTTTGCTAAGAACAGGCTGATGCTTGGCAGTAGTGGTTTTCCTGCGGTTTACACAACCATAAAGACCAGTTATAACAGCACGCAACAATGAAGGGACTTGACCCAAACAAAGAGTTGTTGGCTGATATAAATGTACCTGAAGCAGGTGGCCACATGGATTTGTCTTGGCTCAAACTAAATTGTAATCTGTTTGGTTTTCATTTTTAGGCCTAAATGTGAATTAGCAGGCACATAGTTTCCAAATATTGTGCCCAAAAGTTTAAAATGGGAGCGTTTATGTCGGCCTATTATTGATCATCATAATGATAATGATTACTTAAAATAACGGATTAAACAAAAGTGGGATTATTCTGATTTAAAAAAAAAAAAACATTGTTTGACAACACTAATTATAACACAAGGCTAACTGTGCATTGTTCTTACAAAGCTTTCGGCGATGTACTCCTCCAGGCTGTTTATCAGCTCCTCTGCCGCTGTCTGAAGAGAAACAACACATTAGAAGAGCGTGGACACTAACTGTATTGTATTGGTGGTATTTACCTGTATATTGTGATCGCTGGGCTCCCGTCCCTGGAGGTAGTGCCTGCTGAAGAAGTCTGTGAGCTGCGGCTGGATGCGGGTCAGGGGCTGGGCGTTTCCATGGAGCAGCAGGAGCATGTCCACCATGGAGAAGCTCTGACAGAGGAGGGACAGCAGCTCGCCGAAAAAACCTGCACAGCACAGCACACAGGGTTTCAGACGGAGGGTGAAGACCCAGTTATTGATATGGAAGAGCTCTTCATCATTATTGAATGTTATATGGGTCATTTTCAAATGTTCCTTGTTTGCTTGTTCTGTGACATTGCACAGCTACCTTTTTACCCACTTCCTTTCACTACATATTTCCTATTAGTCTTTTTCCTATCGCCCAAATTCTAGAAGTGCTCACAGACGCAGGAGGGAAGTGTCTAAGGATCAAACCACCGCACTTTGGATTAGCTCACAAATGTTGAAATTTGAATATGCAACCACAGAGGGCAACAGCGACTTAACCTCTCTCGTATTTTGTAAGTTTGTGTCCACGTGTGCAAGTGTGAGCACTGACCTGCCGCCTCTCCGGACCCCAGGGTGAACAGGTTGCTGGTCTGGGACAGTCTCTGGATGAACTGGGCGATGCTCTCGCCGGTGGTGCCCTGCTGTGGGGACAGGGAGCTCATCATGGTGGACAGCACTCCCTGCACGATCCCCGAGAACAGTTCTGGGCCCAGGGACTCCTCGCCAGCTCCACCGCCCGCGACGAGAGGTGGGGCTGAGGGCTGAGGAGAAGGGGCCGGGGGGGCGGGTCCACTGTGAGGAGGCTGAACAGGGAAAATGTATTACTGTGTGTTACTTTGACTTTTTTACTTTTCTTCCTGACATAAGTCTGACTCACAGCAATATCAGAGTGGAGGATGAGCGGTGCTCCGGGCAGGGTGACAGCAATGGAGGGGGCAGATCCAGGATGAGGCCCCCCGTGTGCCGCTCCTGCCCCCAGCAGAGAGCCAGCAGCTGGGCCAGGCCCCCTCAGTACCGCCCTCTGCTGGCTGTCCCACAAAGGCAGCATTGGAGCCGGGAGTGGAGGTCTGTCCGAGCAGCGGAGGCGGTGACTCTGGGCTCTGGGGATCATCTGAAGTTTAACAAGTAGTAGAATATATTTTAAATATCTTAAACAGGTGACAGGGTTTTCATGTTTCTAATTATGACCTAGCTTGATGGGAAATTGGTAGTTGTAATAAATCATAATAGTTTGACACCAAGGAATTGAACATTTTCTGAAAAATGTCTAAAAAAAATTAAAAAGAAGTGCATTATCCTAGCCTGATAAACCACACCCACTTATTTTCTGCGCGAAAGAAGATGGGTCTGGACATACACGGTAAACAAGTTGCTGATTGGCGGCTATGGCCTAGCCGAACCAATCACTGCCGTCACAGAGAATTGACATGGTTACGTCACTCACTGCACCACTATGTTGTTAATCCAAGGACAGAGCATGGACTCGCTCATGGCCCTAATGTACATTATGGTAACTAGCACAGTGTAAATTATGGAATGTTTATCTTTCCTATCGCATCTCATGCCCATTTCACAAAAGGAAGTAGGGAGTGGGAGAAAACAGTAATAAATAGTAAGTACCTTTTTTTCCCGTTTGCAGTCAATAACAATCCAACATAATTAATCGGTCTCCATCTTACAGTCTGCAACTTGCATAGAACCTAATATTTATCTTATTATGAATCATTACCCAATACCATTACACATATTACAGATCAAATATCCGTTAAAAGTTCAATGAAGAGGATGAAAATACTGTCAATTCCCCCCAAACCCCCTTTTAGGTCATATATGATGTACAACCCCGGTATTTTTTAAGATAATTGTTTTGAAACAGGATAATAATAATAATCACAATCATTCATCCTGGCCTATTGTACATGTTTTTAGTATAGGTAGGGGAAACCGGAGTACACGGAGGAAACCTACGCACACACGGGAAGAACATGCAAACTCCACACAGAAAGGCCCCGTCCAGGTGGGAATCAAACCCGGGACCGCTGTGCTACCGTGCTGCTACCGATTAAGATTTGACATGGAATAAAATCAGCCCGAATAGCAAACTTCCCCTGCCCTGCACACTGGTTCAGGTCAGCATGTGGTTGCACAATGAGACTAGTGCCCTCTGGTGGTGTTTTGCACTACATTTCATAGCCAGCAAGTCCAAAGGGTAATTTATTATTCTTAATTTATACAATAACAAATACAAAAGCCCGAACTTAAAAAAAAGAAAGAAAAAAGGGTGGCTTACCGCTGTGTTCAGGTTGGAGGAGCTGTCCCATCAGTCCACTGATCATCTGTGTGAGAGCAGCAGGGGGAACTGGAGGGGTCTGGGACAAAAGCATTAACATGATCTTTTTATCATTTTATTCCAACAAATGCAACAGCGCAGATGATTACACAGAGCCTAAACTAGGGCTGGATTGTGCCAGTATATTTGCCTGTCTGCACCTGTCCTGGCTGTCCTGTAGGCGGCACTGTGGCCCTCAAGTTTATGGTCGTTCCTCTGGCCCCCGGCAGCTGCGGGCCCCTGGGGGAGAAGGCCGGGCGGGTGATGACCACTCTGGCCTGGGCTGGAGGGGTCGAAGCGGAGGCGGTGGCTGGAGTAGGCTGAGCGGCTGCGGAGGCCATGGCAGCGGCCTGATGGGAGATCTGGTGCACGATGGCCTGCATGAACTCAGGGGGGAATCCGGGGAAAGGAGGCACTCCTGGATAGGGATGGGTATCGTTAAGGATTTATCGATACTCCTTATCGATCCGGTACTTTAACGGTACTCTTATCGGTACTTTAACAGAAAAATATATATACAGTGGGGGAAACAAGTATTTAGTCAATCAACAATTGTGCAAGTTCTCCCACTTAAAAAGATGAGAGAGGCCTGTAATTTCCATCATAGGTATACCTCAACTATGAGAGACAAAATGAGAAAAAAAAAATCCAGAAAATCACATTGTCTGATTTTTTATGAATTTATTTGCAAATTATGGTGGAAAATAAGTATTTGGTCAATAACAAACAAGCAAGATTTCTGGCTCTCACAGACCTGTAACTTGTTATCAGTATAAAAGACACCTGTCCACAACCTCAAACAGTCACACTCCAAACTCCACCACTATGGTCAAGACCAAAGAGCTGTCGAACGACACCAGAAACAAAACTGTAGACCTGCACCAGGCTGGGAGGACTGAATGTGCAATTGGTAAGCAGCTTGGTGTGAAGAAATCAACTGTAGAAGCAATTATTAGAAAATGGAAGACATACAAGACCACTGATAATCTCCCTCGCTCTGGGGCTCCACGCAAGATCTCACCCCGTGGGGTCAAAATGATCACAAGAACGATGAGCAAACATCCCAGAAGCACACGGGGGGACCTAGTGAATGACCTGCAGAGAGCTGGGACCAAAGTAACAAAGGCTACCGTCAGTAACACACTACGCCGCCAGGGACTCAATTCCTGCAGTGCCAGACGTGTCCCCTGCTTAAGCCAGTACATGTCCGGGCCCGTCTGAAGTTTGCTACAGAGCATCTGGATGATCCAGAAGAGGACTGGGAGAATGTCTTATGGTCAGATCAAACCAAAATGGAACTTTTTGGTCAAAACTCAACTCGTCGTGTTTGGAGGAGAAAGAATGCCGAGTTGCATCCAAAGAACACCATACCTACTGTGAAGCATGGGGGTGGAAACATCATGCTTTGGGGCTGTTTTTCTGCAAAGGGACCAGGACGACTGATCCGTGTAAAGGAAAGAATGAATGGGGCCATGTATCGTGAGATTTTGAGTGAAAACCTCCTTCCATCAGCAATGGCATTGAACATGAAACGTGGCTGGGTCTTTCAGCATGACAATGATCCCAAACACATCGCCCGGGCAATGAAGGAGTGGCTTCGTAAGACGCATTTCAAGGTCCTGGAGTGGCCTAGCCAGTGTCCAGATCTCAACCCCATAGAAAATCTTTTGGAGGGAGTTGAAAGTCTGTGTTGCCTGCCCCAAAACATCACTGCTCTAGAGGAGATCTGCATGGAGGAATGGGCCAAAATACCAGCAACAGTGTGTGAAAACCTTGTGAAGACTTACAGAAAACGTTTGACCTCTGTCATTGCCAACAAAGGGTATAAAACAAAGTATTGAGATGAACTTTTGTTATTGACCAAATACTTATTTTCCACCATAATTTGCAAATAAATTCATTAAAAATCAGACAATGTGATTTTCTGGAATTTTTTTTCTCATTTTGTCTCTCATAGTTGAGGTTTACCTATGATGAAAATTACAGGGCTCTCTCATCTTTTTAAGTGGGAGAACTTGCACAATTATTGGTTGACTAAATACTTTTTTTCCCCACTGTAGGTAGATTGAGACTATCGTATACGTAGGCATTAATCCTTGGTCTATATTATTTATTTATTACTCTACATTTCATTTCCACTTTGCGCATACACTTAATATATGGGATTTAAAATACTTCACTTACGTTGCTATTTTTTTCATCATTATTATGATTACTAGTAAATCAAGGCTGTTGGTTAGATTTGGCTGTAGCTCTGGGGACTGAGTCCAAATGAAAATTTAGT
Organism: Neogobius melanostomus; assembly: GCA_007210695.1. Classification (NCBI taxonomy): domain Eukaryota; kingdom Metazoa; phylum Chordata; class Actinopteri; order Gobiiformes; family Gobiidae; genus Neogobius; species Neogobius melanostomus. The sequence continues at coordinate 766,947 of VHKM01000459.1, read as the reverse complement.
GCAGTAAAATAATGAACTGTTTTCTGCCTCTCAGCTTGTGTCCAGTGGGGTCGACACTGGCTCGCGCTGACGTGCACGTGGAAGTGCGCACGCATGTGCACGTACACGCCACTGTGTACGCCGTTTGTGGAAAAATAGACTCCACCCGAAACTCTTTAGTTTGGGTATTTGTGAAAGAAGAAAAGTGCGAGTTGCTCGTCTGTCTGTTCAATACGAAGTCGTTACGTTTCGCTTTTTTTTCGCTGTCTTTCCCACGCGCACCTGTCTCACTGCACACGGCTGCAGAGGGGAGACAGGGCAGTGGCAGAGCGCAGGGGTGGGTGGACACCCTGCACTCTCTTGTGGGGTAGCGGGGATGAACAGATCCGATGCAGCGAACGCATCCATGAGGGCGGAGTGATTATTTGAGCGCAGCAGCCCCGTTAAGAAGACCGTTAAAGCTGGAAGACCGTTAAGGCCGTTAAGGCTGGAGCCATTATGATACCGGGGTTCGGTACCCATCCCAACTCCTGGATACACAGACAGAGACAGACGTTCAGTATGATGGGGGATTCCACTACGAGAGGTCGACCGATATGGGTTGTTCTAAGGCCGATATTGGTAAAATTTTGATTGGCCGATGCCGATATGCACCGCCGATATTTTTGGCAGATTTTTAAAAATGTCTCGTCTATACTCCTGTGCATCTGCTTCAAAACTGTAAAATGTGTCTGTGTTGAACTGTGACAGCAGGGAGCGCTTTATTAAGGGGCATAGGGCTGATTTATTCAGGACTTTCATGTTTACAAGGTACTTCAGAGGGAGTTTGTTTGAAAGACAAAAATTAGCAAATTCCAAAACAGTAAGTCTCTGTCTCTTAAGGTTATGAAGTTATAAGCAAAAGTCTGCAAGATAATTTTTTTGAAATGTCATCACGATGTTTCTCAGCTCCCAGGCCTCAGGGGAGGCTGTCACTTTTCGGTCGGCCTTTTAAAGTGATAGTCTGGATGTTGTCAGAAAAAAAGCGAGAGAGGGACTCTTTTTGAAAAAAACGGCTCAAGCTCCCTCCCCCTCCCTTCCTGATTGGTCTTGGAAGCCACGCCTGTTTTCCCGTGCACGCGCGAGGTTCAATGGGCCAAGAAGTGACCAGAGGGAGACTTTACGGTGACAGTGTCAACAATTGGGTTATCCAAGGTAACGATGCTTTTTATGTTGAAATCGTTGTTTTTTGACGGGGATTGACACGTTTATGCAGCTAACTTTGTACTGAAATTTCCAATAAACTGGCATATCAAGTAAACATGTAGTTTTTACATTGTTTGCATGGTTTATAGCATGCGACATTGTTTACTTCTTTGACATGCTAACAGCTAGCGTACGATTATCTGTCCTGTCGTCATTTTTGTGTTTTAGACCACTTCAGATTTAGGCCATATTGCATTTGTTTTTTCTAATTATTTTTTCTTTCGTCTTCTTCAAAGCTCTGTAATGGCAGGATCTTCCGATGATGAATAGAACCCCACCTGCAGCCTCAAGCAGATGAACTCCAAAAGCTGCCTGCTGCTCCAGAGAACTGCATATCTAAAGTGCCACATGTGGAAACTAAATCAGACACATTTTCTGATCCTAATGGGCACTACATTGGATTTATACCAATATACCATTTGTATATATTTATACCATCGATTACATTACATTTCAATTGAAGTCACTTTGCTTTGTTTTCATGGGAATAAAGAATGAAATATAATAAAGTCTTCTAATTTCAAAGCACAACTAACACATTGCCTAAAAAACACCTCTTGCACAAAAATAGCATCTCATAAACATTTGGTTACAGATAGAAACAAACAATGGTCAACTAGTTTTCAACAACAACTTTATTTACAAAAATAAAACATATTTCTGTGGCAATTGTTGACCTGTAAAAAAAAAAACAAGGATAAAGAATATGTTATGGATATATAGATGTATGCAATTTCTATATTGAATATTGTGAGAAGAATAAATTAGTCCATACGATCTCCTCGGGTGTGCTGGTGTTGGACTAACTCCAATGTTGTTGGGTCAGGGACAGCTGAGAGCAAACCCAGTTGTCTGCGGATCTCAATTTTGCAGGGCGTGGGAGTCCTTTTTGCTGTTCAACCGTGCAGCAACAATTATTGTCTGGAGTTCCGGAATATATGAATAGTCCTTCTCAACCTTTCACTGTATAAATCCTGCAGCACCTGGATTTTTTATTGAATACTTTCCGGTATCTGAAATGGAGACAAAATAATGCCAAAAAAGTAAGTCATAGAAAAGGAATGAAGATGCATAGTTTCCAGAATGTGTACATACTGTATACAATTATACATCCACCAGCATTCCTTGTTACAGGTCTGTACATGGTGAGGACTGCAATGGGCGGGTCATAACTGAATCTTTTGCTGGCGTACATAGGATGACTGCAATGCCTCCAGGCGTCCAGTTGATCTACAAAAAAGTTAGCATATTTTGAAGCTTCTATATAAAATCTAAATACAATACCTAAACTTGAGATACGTTGGTACTTCTTTGAACCAACGTTCTTTCAGAATGACCTCAATGAGAGTATTGTGCGCCATTGAACCTTTCACTGTCCACTCTTTCTACCGTTCACTTTCCAGTGTGTTGCTTTCATGCAGCAGAACCAGAAATGATTACAAATGCCTTAGTTCACTGTAGTACTGTGAAACATCCCTTTTCTGGCCAGCCTACACAGAAAAGAGACAAAAATCAAATACATGTACAGTATAAATGCACAATAAGCATCTTTTACAAAGCTCACAATTTTACTTACTGCATGTAACTTTTTGCACAAGTTCTTAGTCCCATGCCACATATTGTGTGCGCCACACCACTGTCTTTGTATATCTCATTTCCTGTGTGAGGATTATGAATTAAAATAAAAAATATAATTTCTTTAGATGTGTCCAATTATAAAGTTTCATATCATAAATACAATGACACTTACTGAAAAGAGCAGAAATCTGAGTGGGCATCAGTAAACACTTCTATAATGTTGACCTCTCCCTGTGACCTGCTCACTTATGTGCTGAAGGTCATTCAGTTTTCCTTCTCAGAGAGGCCCCTGTCCTGTGAACACAGAGTGTAAAAATTAGTATTATGTACAAAGTTTTACATGGTCTCTTGCTTATGTATGCATGCATGTATTTATGTGGAACAGGACTTGATTGGTTTAGACTTGTTTTGGAAACACAAGCACAAATCCTCACAGTGTGGTTGTACTCCTCCTCAGGGATACCAAGTGATTGTAAACTAAACCAAAAACAGCAACATTATTTTCATTTAATTGTCAATGACCAGTGTAACAACAACTATACAGATACCAAATGTTACCAAAGTTTTACTTACTCTCCAGTTCTGGAAGTAGAGGCTTCCTTTGCTCCAAGATGTTCACTCCCTCTTCAAAATGGTTATCTCTACAAATACAAGAGAATGGCAGTTTATGAATAATTTCCTAAACCAATTGATTGTGGTTTTGTGGTGTTTTTGTGTCTATTTTTTTCCATGGCTAGCATCAGTAAGGCTTACCTATTTTTAGTAAGTAAGTAATTCACACCATTTCATTTTTGTAATTATACTGAGAGTAGATTATGCACAGGTGGCCCCTATTTAATGGTTAGGGCAAGGTGTGAACTTTCTGCAGTCATTAGGAATGTTATAAAGGCAATTTAATGCACTCAGAAAATGCTTTATGGATACTTGTACATGCCCCACTTTTCACTTTTCTATTAAAAACAGAATCATGTATCATTTTACTTTCACTTCACAGTTGTCTGTTACTTGTGTGTGAACTTTCAGTAAACAATTCAAATAAAATCTTTACGTTTAGGGTTGTAAACATGACAAAATGTGCAAAAGTTCAAGGTGTATTAGTACTTTGGCAAGGCACTGTAGTTACATACATTTACACAAAATGTAACAACGACATTGTGCAATTCTAATAACATTCTTACAGGGTAAGCTATATTTTGAATCGCGTTTCCTTCAAAAACATATGTAGCCCGCTGGCCCTCAATTATTTATCGCACAATAAACATCAGATGCTAGCACTACATTTAGAGTTTGGCATTATATATACAGTACTGCATGTCTGCACGTCTCCAAATCTCAATGCTGCATTTGATGTAATGCCAGTACGCACAGAAATATACATAGTCAAGTCAACTTTACATACATAGCATGTAAAGTTGTGAAAAACGTCATTGTTTACAGTAGGCTATAGCTTTATAACGCGATGCGAACAGTTCAAAGTTAGCCGGCGTAATAACGCTTCGAATTTGCAAAAAGCCTAACCATGACGGACGCACTAAATTCAACAAATTGTCGTCATGAATACTTCAAAGTCTCATGCATTTACCTGTCCATTAGAAACTCTGCCAAGTCTTCATGCCTTCTGCAGCTCACGAAGCTCCGTCCATCTGTTGAACGACTCTCCGATATAAATTCCACATCTATCTTGCATTTGTTTTTCTGCTAGTTTAGAAGATGGACTTTTGAACTGTTTAAATGTGTTATGAGAAGCAGCAGGCAGTCGTAGCTTCTGTCGTGAGCTGTTGTGCCATTGCGGCGCTCAGGCCGTGATGGCGGATCCAGGTAGGAGAAACACTCTCTGCGGCTGCGCGTGCGCAGTTATCGGGAGCGAGCCTACAGCGCGCATGAAGTGTCAATCATCGTCTTGCTCGCATTTTATTGGTTTAGGCCATCGGCGAGGGGACTCTTGAGTAGTTGCTGAGATCACGGAAGGAGGGACTTAACAAAAATATAATAATATATATTTTTACTTTATATCAAAATCTAAGGCCAGGAGGTCAATTTTGTACATTTCTTAAAATGTGTAATACATTTAGACATCCAGACTATCACTTTAACTGCATCATATCAGCCGATAGCCGATATTGTAAAATACCCAAATATTGACCCGATACAAAATATCGGGCAACCTCTACATTATCGATAAGATACCACATCTGCTTTCAGTTTGAATTTGAGTACAGCACTTCGACTGTGTTGTTTTTGGAAAGAGTTGGATTGGAAAGAGTTTGTGAAATGATAATAATAGAATACTAAATAACAATTTACTTAAGAGCACAAGGGGCACTGAGCAGAGAAAAGTTATGTAAACCAGTGCCATAAATGCTTGTGTCGCGTTTGTTCTGGTCCTAAAGTGAAAATAAACACCCTACAGAGTGGAAATCTAAACAATTTAATTTCTAAAGTGTAAAAATAAAGGCCATGCAAACAGTTTCCTTTGAAAATCACAATGTTGCTGCCGTTCTCTTTCCTGTTTGGCAGGCCCTGAACGGTGGATCTTGATTGGGCCAGACTCTGCCCTGACCAGAAAATAGACTTGATCCATATTTTTGTCGGAGAGCCACGGAGGCCTTCGGAGCAGAGAGGGAGGATGTGTAACTGTTCCTGTTAACTTAAACAGGAACATATTCACAGCAGAGTGCAGGGCGCAGCGGAGCAAACGCGCAGGATGTGGAATCAGGCCGTAAGCTGCACAGAAAACGGCGAACCTTATGTGGCACTCACCAGGTGGTCCAGGATCTGCAGCGTTCTGTTGACCAGAGGCCTGTCCCGATGGATCACCTTGAAAATAAAATCAGTGGGACTGGAATTAGACACATGAAAGAGGTTGACAAGTATAGCCAAAGGCGGACGCATTATTCATTCACACAGGCAAGATCGAGAGGACTTTGAACCAAAAGATTAACCTGTTAACCCCCACCTGAACCGAGCATTTTCTCCAGTTTGGCTTTACCCAAATCTAAAAACTTCTTGAAAAAAACGTCAAAATAGCAAATGAAAACAAGGATGAAAATGCGACAAAAGAGCAACAGAAAAAGCGACGAGCTCTTTAAAAGATAACGCTGTATTTTATTCTATTTTTTTTTCCTTATACCATGAAACTGTACAGTGAATAGCCATACCGTCGATGTTCATTTGCATCATGACCACAGGCTCCATGGTCTGGTGGGTGATGCGGATCACCCGCGGGCCCCCCTGTCCTTGCTGCTGATTGGCCCCGTTAGATGCTTGTCCCGACGGCGGCTGCTCCGATCGGCCGGCGCTCTGAGAGGGATGCGGCGCTCGGCTGTTTGACGTCATGGTGACCGTGGTTCCCAGGTTTATCTGTAGGAAAAGAGCATGTTTACTTTAAGGCTGTGCAGGACGTGGGCTTTAATCCTCATGGGCCAGAGATGTCACGAGGCATAAAACATAGCCTTGATTTGAAACTAGTTGAATATTGTCAAGCGTGAGAAGGAATGCAGATGTTTGGATGGAATTTACTAAAAAATGACCTGATTTGGCCTTTAAGGAAGATCAAAAACACAGCTTTGATCATGTTTATAAATCGTTTTTTACTATTATTTAGAAGCTTAACCTCTTAACCCCCGCCTTAACAGAGTGCATTTTCTCCAGTTTGGCATTACCCAAATCTAAAAGCAAAAAAAAGTGTCAAAAGAGCAACAAAAACGTGCCGAAAAAGCAATAATAACACCAAAACATGACAAATGACAAAAAAGTTACGATGAGTTTTGTAGGTCTTTCAAATGAGGTGTCACACTGGCCTATAGGCTGTGAGCTCCAGTCGAGAAGCTTTTAGATTTGGGTAAAGCCGAAAATGCACTCGGTTAAGGTAAGGTAAGAAGAAAAAAACAGTGCTTTTAACCTCTAAAAGCACTATACCTGTTTTTTTTCTTCTAGTAGTGGAATGAAATGTATTTTGTCCTCCTTTAGTATATTGTAAACTTAGACTTAGATTAGATGCACAGTGTGGGGAAAACACTGTGCATCTAATTATAAAGCATTTGTATCAATTTTATGAACTTTCAGGCGAGTTTTCAAGCATTTGTGTGACAGTGAGCTTTGCAAGTTGTCAAATGTGTCTATAAATTCGTCCCTGTGAATCGGGATGTTACAAATATGTTACAAAAGTTTGGTTTTAATGTAGTGGCTTCCTCTGTTATTATTTGTTATATAAAAAAAATCAGGTATAGGGCCTTTAAAGTGCATGTGACACATTAGACACTATTTTTTGAAAAAACATTGGTAACGCAATTACATTTAAGATTTTGCAAAAAATTTGACCCAGTTTTCTTTAGTTTGGCCTTTTTTGTGATGTTTATAGTTTCACTTCCTTATTGAAGACTGACAGGCAGTGACATAAAGGCAAACAATTTTAAACTGTTGCCGTGCCAACCATGTTATGTCAATGGGTCAAACTGCTATGAAACTTTACCTCTATCCGTGTCACTTCCTGTCAGTAGTTAAATAGCTAATTTAGCCTGGGACTTCCTGGTTCGCGCCGGGGGAAAATACAGTTTTTCTCTGCACTCACCGGGATAGGTATGTGCGCGTGTGGCATCCCGCCCTGCAGCAGCACCGGGGGGCGAGGGGAGCCGCGGGCCGCAGCACGTGCAGGCGTCGCGGGGGAGAGCGGGACAGGTCACAGCGCAGGTCACCCAGCACCACCAGAGTGTTCCCCAGCAGACGCAGGGCATCTCCGACCAGGTTCAGGACGCGCTGGTCCTCCTCCCGCTCCTCCGTCTAGAACAGGAAGAGGACGTTCTTTTACGTGGTTATGGCTCCACCGGTGTGAGGGAGGGGTGGGCGTGTCTTACGTTGTTGTTGTAGTCCGCAGAGGTGGCGGCCCCCATGATGGAGTGGGTCCTCTCTATGAAGGGCCGCAGCCTCTCCTCTACTCTCCTCACCTCTGACAGTACCTCCATGAACTCTGCAGGGCTGGGCTCGCTGCACACAACAGAGGAGGAGGATTGGCCTTTCGATTGGAGTAACAACAATCATGGTTTATACAGGCAGAAGTATAAACCATTTGCCTATTGCGAACTTAACCCCCGTGATAAACGAGGCACCACTGTACTTTTATCTTTTTTTATTGCTTTTTAATGCCCCACAGAGACTCTGACAATACTGTATAAGGGTTGATATTTGTACTTTTGAGCAATCGACCTTGAAGCTCTCGCAAAGTTGTTTTTGAATGATTTATGTCCACTCTAAATACCCAAAACTCCTTTATGTTGGAGGTGTGCAAGCAAAGGCAAGGCAACTTTATTTATACCACGCATTTCGTACACAAGGCAATTCAATGTGCCTCAATGTGTGCAAGTGCTAACAACTTTGCCATGTTGGCTTTAAACTGCTATGGAAGTTTATATTTCTCAGTTTATAAGATAAAATATCTGAAAGGTGAGACTTACTTCCCACTGCTGGCTGCTCCTTGGGTCTGAGTGGATGCAGATGAAGGTCCAGCCGAGGGGCCCGTCTGTGTGGACTGTGAGGCTGTAGCTCCACTCTCTGAAGAGGTGGAGGGCAGAGGAGAGGACTGGGACACTCCCGAGTCCGAGTGGGATCCACTGTCAGCAGAAACACCCTGAAAATTAAGACACACAGATACTGCATCTAAATGTCTCCTAGATAGATTAAAACACACTAAACTCTTTTTACACTTCTAATGTGGACATAAATGTACCTCCAGTCTGTAGATGAGAGCGTGTGCGTCTCGCAGCAGGTTCTCGGCCAGATGCAGCCTCATACGGGCTTCACTCTGCAGCGACTGGTCCATACTGATCTGCATGTCTACTGAACCCGTGCTCTGAACACAGTAAAAACAGTTCAGTCTGACTTATTATAATCAGTGTGAGTGTAGAGAAAGCGAAAAGACATTACCCCAGAGCTAGGGCTGACCCTGGTCCTCCCAGCGTCTCCCATTCCAGCCATCATCTGCTGCACAGACATCTGAAAACAAAACATTCTCTAATACTTATTATAATTCTTTAGGTCAGTTATGCATTGAATATTTCATATAGCTGGTTCTAGCAGGGTTTACTGTGAACCCCTTTAATCAAGCTTTAAACATTATTGTCATGGCAATTTGAGCCAGTTTGGAACTGTAGGATAGATGGCTTAAAGCAGTACTAAGTAACATGTTTACCTAAATAAATCCTTTCCGTAGTCCCTCTGGGGGTAATACAAGTGTTGATGGGATGATTGGAGGGTCTTTCATCTCCCCCTGGTGTCTCTGGCCAGAAAACCATGTTTGCAACTTGACTGCCACCGGGTCGGAGCAACCAATACACACTAATAGAATCACGAAGAAGAAGCTAACAGGCTAACGGGCAAAGCTAACTGCGGGCTAGCACCACGTAAAACAGTATTTACAGCCAAGTTTGAGTGAAAAAAAATATTTCCATTGTATAACTGGATGTACAACATCCCTCTCTCCCTTCGCCTCTTCTGTCAGTGTAGTATTTACTCTCCAAGACATTTAATAAGTTAAAAAATCATAACTTGCTACGACACCTGCAGTTGCGCATATGGCCTCTAGGGGCAAGAGTTACTTAGTACTGCTTTAAATCCACATGTCAAAAGCACAATACAATGTATAAGCATGGCGAGTTCAAATTTGGTCAACTAGAAGAGAATCCTGCTGCACTTCCTGGGAAACTCGGTCATGTTTGTGCAGCTGGTGAGCACAAACTGAGAGATAATAAACTAAAAATCACATGGCGTAGGAGAAACCAATACATAGGTACATCTTACAGGAGCGTGTTAGTAAAACCAACGAGTGTATGAAGTGCAGATTAAGTACATTTAGGCCTAGATTCCGACATAACGCAGATATCATATAAATGTTCGAAGAGTGTCGCCAGTCTTTTTCACTGCAATTTACTTTTGGTCAACTTCCATGTTTCTGTCCAACATTGACATACTGCCCCTGCTGGCTAGTACTGTTACTGCGCCCTGTAAACTCAATCCAGACGAATAACTGATGCGGATGAATCAAGTTGCCCGAGTCCAGCATACCAACAAGAGTGAACATCCCCTAAATCTCATCAACTATTTAAAATTTGAAACCCTGGGAGCCCTCTACCCCGGGAGTGGCTGTGGCTGTGTGGGCGCTGTCCTTTGGGTGCCCCGATGGAGGTGTGGTGTTTCTGCCTCGCCTCAGCTGGGCGTCCTGTGGCGGTGCCCTGTGGCTGCGGCTGATGTGCCGCTCCCGGTGCAGACGGCTCCTCTGATGGTGTTTCCTTACCTGGTTCATCTGTACCCAGACTCAGCCCTACGTCAATTATCTTATCATGTGCATCTGTGTAGGAGTGTCTGGGTGTGTGTGTATGCGTGCGTGTGTGTGTGTGTGGCTATGGGGAGGGGGTGGGGTGAGCAGTATTATTGTCTGTTTTTATTTGGAAGAGTGAGTGGTTGGGTGGGCGGGAACTGCTTTTAATCTGTAAAGCACTTTGCGTTACAACCTTGTATGAAAAGCGCTTTATAAATAAAGTTTTGATTGATTTTGATTGATTGACATATTTTTACTATCCATACATGCAGCGATCTCTTTGACGCCACACCTGTATTTGCTGAGGGTCCATGATGTTGACGGGCACGTTGAAAGTCCCCAGCATGACGTAGCTGTTCCCATTGCGATCGTGTGGCGCTCCCGGGGAGGAGGAGGAGGGGCCGGCAGGCTCTGCTCCTCCTGTGGACGAAGCTCCCGCTGACCCTGACCCGGGCTGCGTCGAGGCCTGAGGAGGGGCACGCTCGACCAGGTGGATCACTTTGGCGTCCACATCTGAAAGAAACATGGAATAAGCCAAAGTGTAGCTTTCGGAATCAGGAATCAGTGATAAGATTTTACTTACAAAACTAGTGACTATCGGGAATGTTAACTCTGTGTTTGGCATTGGTAACCATCTGTAACTAAGTAATGGCCTTTTGTCACTTGCTTTGTACCAGACATCGTACATGAAATGAGAGCGTTGTTGTAGTAAAATGTACATAATAATATTCACTGAGTATAATATGTATATTAATGTGTCTTTTTAACATAAAACTAGTGACTTTTGGTAATGCTAACAATGTTAGGCATGGTAACCATCTGAAAGAAATGTAATGATCTTCTTTTGTTACTTACTTTGTAGTAGACTTCGTACATGAAACAAGACCGTTGTTGTAATTGTGCTTCCTTTCTGTTGATGATTTTAGTTGTATTGATTTAATTGTATTGATTTTGGGGGTGGCCGTTTATAAGCTCTTGCTTCGGCCCACTCCTTTTGAGCAGAGTGTTTGCTGCTCAAATAAACAAATTAACTAAACTAAACTTTCACTTGAATGATTCTTAGGCCCAATCTCAATTCTCCCCCTTAGCCCTCCGCTTAGCCCTTCCCCTGCGTTTTGCGCGTTCACGAGAGACAAAGGGGTGTCCCAATTCTATTTTGCGGCGAGGAGTAGGGGTGAGGGAGAGGGCCACATAGTCCTCAAAGCGAGGGTTTTTCAGATGCACACTACAGACGAAGGGGTAGGAGTTTGACAAAACACGGAAATAAGCTGCGAAATGAATTCAGGAATATCATCAATAAGCACTCTTACAACATTTATAAAGCTGCAGAACGCTTCGTTCGCGACTTCATTCGCTTTGTGCAACAATTAGAACATTCCGCCCTGAACGCACTGTGAGCGGGTCTACCTCTGCCCATCCCCGCTATGAGTGCACAATGAGCGGATCGGCTGATCTCTCGCAGCTCTGGCTAACGGGCTGCAGCCACAGCGACCCGCAGTAGAACAGCAACACACGGACAGGGGGAAGGAGAATGTAGCGCCAGATGAAGTAGAAATAGATGCAAATCTGTAGGGTTTGGGCTGAGACCGAGTCCTGTTGTTTAGGTGTTACAAAACAGCATCATTCTGTTACAAGTTACTGATGAACTGGTTCAGTAGAAACTTGCTATAGAGACAAGTCGGGGCTTGCTTTTTTACATTTTCTTTCATATAAATGTGTTCTAATTGATAAAAAATATATACAAATAAGATTTCTTTCCAAACTCACATAACCTTAATTATCTGTGTTAGTTGTAAAATGCAGTCAAATGGAGGGCTGTCCCATTTCTTAGGGCGGTCTTTTCAACCCTCACCCTCAGCCCTCGGTTTCAAGGTGTAGGGAAAGGGCTAGGGCAAGGGCAAGGGGTAGGGGTAGGGGTAGAAAAGAGAATTGAGATTGGGCCTTAACCTCTTAACACAGTGCATTTTCTCTAGTTCAGCTTTACCAAAATCTAAAAGCTTACCGCCTATAGGCCAGAGTAACGACTCATTTGAAGCTAAGACCTACAAAACACATCGAAACTGATCTTTTTCCTCACGTTGTTGCTGCATCGTCGTCACTCTTTTGTCACTTTTTGATTGAGTTTTTGTGTGAGTCACTTTTCTGTTGCTCTTTTGTGGTGTTTTTTTTGTTGCTTATTTTGTCAGATTTTTGTCACTTTACTGTTATTCTTTGGTCACTTTTTCATTGCGTTTTAATCTTTGTTTTCGTCTCATTTTCGTCACTATTTTGACTCTTTTTTTTCAATAAGCTTTTAGATTTGGGTTCAGCCAAACTGGAGAAAATATGATCGGTTCAAGCGGGGGTTAAGTAGTTAATTAACTAAAATAGCATATTTCAGTTGGTAGAGTTCAACAAATCCTGCCAATAAAATTATATCCTTTTCTCCTGTCATAGCATTACAAACAGTGTAATGTCACTCACTGTACTCAGTCAGTGTCCTGTCGTCCTGCAGCACGCGGCCCTGGTAGATCAACCGCTGTTTACTGACCGGGATCTCCACCGACGCTGCGATGTGCTCCTTGAACTGCTTCACGGTTAGCTGTCCAATAAAATTACAAAGAAAAGACAAAATGATAGCATAATAATACATTCTGACTCACCAAAAGCATACAGAATTGGTGTATAGCTGTAGGACATGTATAATTACCTCTCCTCTCACGTTGTATGTGCGGCTCTGTGAATCCAGAGTCTTCACGGTCACCTCAATCATGTCAACGGACTCGGCCATGATGCTGCTGGGGTAAAAGAAAAGAGTCAGAATGAGATTTCAATGCGATAAAAGTTCAGCCTCTGAACTTCTGATTGTTTTATCATTTTTGTTGTTTGCCTTGATTAGTGAGGTGCCTTTATAAAGCCAGGGTGTAATATGGCCAGTTGGTAGAGGGCAGTAGCCCCCCATCAGCAAGCCCTCACCCTGCCCTAACTAGTTGTTGTTATGAGATAGTTCTGAGACCTATGCTGGGTGGTGCATTAAAAGGGCGGGGGGGGGGGGGGGGGGGGGCCTTTTGCTTATTCATTTCTCTCAGTTCCTATAATTCATAACAACTTAAACTTAGAGGTGATTATTCCACAGATTTACACCTCTCCTAGTGATACAGTGACTTTTTAGGGTAGAATGAAAACATTGTACTTTCAGATTATGAGTGCCCCTTAAATCGTAACTTCCCTCTCTTTTACCAAACATTTGTTGTGTATTACTAGGGAGCTGGTCGTTTACAGCTTTATATATCTGTAACAAAGTATTATATTTTATGAGGTCATCAAGTTTCATGGTGTTAGATTTTAAGAACAATATATGTGTATGGTCCCTATATCCGACATTGTGAACAATTCTAATAGCCTTCTTTTGTAGTCTATATAAAACCTGTAAATGACTATTGAAGGTATTTCCCCAGACCTCTGAGCAATAATTTATGTATGGTAGGATTAAGGAACAGTACAGGGTGAATTTAAACTACTTTATTTTAATCATACATTTAGAAAATACACATGAGGAGTGAGATTTTACAATGCAATCCCCAATTATATTTCTGTAATAGATACTAAAGCTACAATAATTTATGCTATGGTCATTATAGGCTGTATTTATGTACAACTTCTGCTACATATATTGAGAAAAGCACCGAGTAGCATACCTGACTTCGATCAGCTGGTGTCCTGTTTTTGTTGTTAGCTTTTTAGCCCCGGCTGGCTAATCTCAGCTAATCCAGGATAACAGGGACCAAGGACAACTGTCACGCTACATTACCACGTACATATTGCAACTTACAATAAGTTATTTTTCCAACACAGTCAGGTTATTTCTAAGAAATTGTCGGATTTTTAAATTGTATTTCGACTAGTGCGCTCCGCTGTTTGCTAATTTCCCAAAATAAATCAGGACCCCGGTGACGTCACGGACATGCAGGTGTCAGCGTCGTGCCTGAGTGTTTTTAAATGAAATATGTTTATTATTTCACAGCAGAGATTTGACGCTGAATAAATGATTTCCGCTAATATCATTGTATCTTGTACATGAATTCAAATAAGTATGATGTACTGCAAATTGTAGTTAAAGTGCATATGACAGGTTTTAATACTTTTGAAAATATGGCTTACTTAGAAGGATAACATCAGATGCATAACTATCATTTTATTTCCATGAAGCAGCAATTTTATTGAAGAAATGTTGACAGGAAGTAGCATGGATAAAGGTAAAGTTCCACAGCAGTTTGACTCATTTCTCATTGACTTAACATGGTCGGCATGGCAAGTTTAAAATTGTTTACCTTCTTCTATGTCACTTCCTGTCAGTGTCCAATAAGGAAGTGAAACTATAAACATCACAAAAAATGGCCAAACTAAAGAAAGCTGTGTACAATCTTTAACTAAATCTTGAATATAATTGTGTTAATTATGTTTTAGCAAAAATATTGCAGTGGTTGCCAACCTGGGATTGCAAGGGGGGCCCAGAGCATTGCCTGGTCAGAGGGTCAGGTCAAATTATAGAATTTGAGCAAAATAAATGGTCTAAAATAATCAAATATGATTGAGTAAGGACTACAGGTGCATTAAACACTTCAATTTCAGTTTATTTGTTTGAAATACTTATTAGCAATCATTTTCATGTTTTCATAGCTACAGTTTTTGGCTTGGGTGGCGCGGCACGACTAAAGCATGTGCAGGGGGGCTTCAATGATAAAAGGTTGGGAACCACTGGTCTAATGTGTCAAGCACTTTAAGACTTACATTCTGTAAAATAACACTGAACGTTTAGGCCACCATTATGGACGGCTACAACACAGAAGAAAGACTATTATGTGACAAGTGAAATTAGATAAGAGACTTTATTGATCTCACAAATGGAGAAATTCACTTGTTACTGCTGCTCCTAAGAAAACACAAGAACCACTTGTCCTGGAGGAGGAATGGGGTGTTAAAATAAACTTCAAATGACTCTAAAATATAAAATAAACTTAAATATATTAATTAATGAATAATAAATAAATAAACTACTTGAACGACTGTCTTTGTCTCTTCTTTTCTTTTTCTTTTCTGATGCCTCTTCTCCGACAGGCAGTTGTTTGCCAGAGAATCCTGCAGACCTGCACTTAGTTACTTAACTATTACTTACTTACATATTTAGGCTAAAAGTAACACAGTAGGTAATAGTATAAGTAGTAGCGTTAGTAACGTTTTGCTCAGTGGTGGAAGAAGTACTCAATATTCTTGTTTAAGTAAAAGTGCAGCTACAGGACCAAACAATTTACTTAAGTAAAGTAGATGGGGCGCAGTTGGTAGAGTGGGTCGTCTCATGATCGGAAGGTTGGTGGTTCAAATCCCAGCTCCTGCAAATGCACACTGTCGTTATGTCCTTGGGCAAGACACTTTACCCTACTTGCCTCCAGTGTCTGCGTACATTGGTGTGTGACTGGTTCCTTACTGTAAAGCGCTTTGGGCCTGATAAAGGTAGAAAAGTGCTATATACAGTAAATTGAGTCCATTTACCATTTTACTGTTAACCCAATTTAAAAATGTAGTGGAGTAGAAAGTACAGCTACAGGCTCTAAAATGTAGTGAAGTAAAAGTAAAAGGTATTCGTCATAAAATGTACTTAAAGCCACACCGCATAGAATTTTACCCAATAAATAAAATTGAAATACAAGGGTTTATTTTATGACAGATATTTTCATCATTGAAAAATACCTCATAAATGTACATACAAACATGTGCTTTTTGCTGTGAGCGGCTCAGCTCCCCTAACACATGCCTGTAACTTTACCGGGAGTGGGTACGTCTCCAGCTCGTCTCCATGGAGATGTCGACTAAAGTCAGCAGATTTTGAGATTTAAACAGGTTATGTCTCATCCAAATCCATTCTTTGATTACCCACTGC
Organism: Neogobius melanostomus; assembly: GCA_007210695.1. NCBI lineage: Eukaryota > Metazoa > Chordata > Actinopteri > Gobiiformes > Gobiidae > Neogobius > Neogobius melanostomus. The sequence goes on along the minus strand of VHKM01000459.1, from coordinate 750,919 downwards.
AATAATAGCATTGTCTGAGTTGAGCTGGTCATTTGGAGCATGTTTTGTGTTGATGGCAACAGTATGGTCCAAAATGTTACGCAGTGTGCCTTTAAAGCAGTAAGCAACTCTTGCCCCTAGAAGCCATAAGCGCAATTGCAGGTGTCTTAGCAAGTTACGATTTTTTAAATTATTAAATGTCTTGGAGAGTAAATACTATGCTGACAGAAAAGGTGAAGGGAGAGAGGGGTGTTGTACATCCAGTTATACAATGGGAATATTTTTTTCACTCAAACTTGGCTGTAAATACTGTTTAAAGTGGCGCTAGCCCGCAGTTAGCTTGGCCAGTTAGCTTCTTCTGTATTGGTTGCTCCGCCCCGGTGGCAGTCAAGTTGCAAGCATGGTTTTCTGGCCAGAGACACCAGGGGGAGATGAAAGACCCCCCAATCATCCCATTAACACTTGTATTACCCCCAGAGGGACTACGGAAAGGATTTATTTAGGTAAACACGTTACTTAGTACTGCTTTAAGTAAAGTAAAAGTACCTATAATTTGTACTTTTTACTTGTACTTGTACTTTTTACTGTGTTACTTTCCACCACTGGTTTTGCTAAATGTAGTCTTCTGATTCCAGAATAACTCTCAACATTTCCTCCGTGCTTGTGGATAACATCGCGGCTCTACTTTACTTGCACTCCTAGGATTGTACCCTATAGGTTGTATTTCATTAACGCGTTACGCCTCACGACAAGACTTTTCTCTCATTGGACACACCTCGAGTGAGTCATTAAATGCTGTGTTTACTAGCGCTGATCGACTGGCCAGAGCAGCACTTCTGTAGTGTACCGTCTCGACTCAACTCGGTGGCAAGTTGAGACACGCGGGAAGAAAGGAGTGGCAGAGAACGGGGCTCAGGAAACGAAGCCAGGAGGTAGAGAAGCACGTTCATTTTTTGTGTGTGTCATTTTTACCGCCAAGACTTAATTAAGGATAATTCTTTAAACTTGTACTTTTTTTGCTTGTTCCTCCAGTCGTTTTCTGAACCGTGCGTAAATGGCACCGGGGTTGCGCACGGACGCGGCGTGAGACTGGAGAAGAAATTGAGGACGTTTCTGGAGAGAGGAAGGAAGGAAGCAAGGAGGAGCGGGGTCGCAGGTGGTTTGGAATCCGCCTCACGAAGTTCACCTGTTGACGGCGTAGAGAGAGTGCACATGTCGCTCATGTGATCGGCCTGACGAGCTGCTGCCATGGAGAAAGTTTAATTACTTCACTGCGGTAGGTTTGTTTAGACTTGGATTAGCGCGTGGGAGGGATCCTATTCTAAATTATGGCACCATAAAACGATCATCAGAGGGAGAGGGTCATAGTTTGCCAGCATACACTGAGCGAGTGCAAATTAAAACTTGAGTGTAAAGCTTGTGGGCAAACATTAATTGAGGTGATGTGCAAATGTACAAAGTAGTTTATGATTTATGATTGGTATACAGTACACAGTTCAGCAAAGTGTACCATAAAGATTAATATTACCTACTAATGATTCAAATGGTATAGGCTAAAACGATAAGAAATGATTTTTACTGACAATTTATGCAGGCATGTTTGAGATCAAGACTGAATTAGGACTCACCCGGGTCTAAGAATCTCGTCATTTCAATAGGTAATGGCACAAAATATAATTAACTGAAATAACAAAAAACACTTCAAACAATATAGATACTGTGTCGTGAACAAGAGCATCAAAGTGCTCTTTTGTAGAAGTACGCCTTGATAAACTATGTTATATGGATGGAATATGAGGATAGTAAAGAAGCCTATAATGTGTAAATTAGGCAGTCGACATTCTGATTGTTAACATGGGCTGTGTATGCTCTCGCTCCACCCAAGTTGTTGACAGTAGCATACAGTAGGCCGATGTTTCGAGACAATAGGATTCCCTTTTTACTACATTTCTAATCTCGTGTTGCGATTGGCTCCTATTCCAGGTATGTCATGACTCATGCTTGAAGGACTTTTAAAACATCAGGTTCCAAAGAGGAACTTTGTTTTTTTCCAGTGATAACAACTCTTGTCACAGAGATCACAGAGTGCTCGAGGCAAAATTAGCCAATAGGGATGTGAAGCATGCATTTGATTAATAGCAGGGCTGCACTATAAATTGCCAAATTATCGTTCTCGCAATATTAGATGAAATATTAGATGCAAATAACACAGGAGCCCCCAAGTCGCTCCCCAAAGGCTGAACTACATAAGCTTGGTAAAACAACTTACATTTATTAATGCTTTACTTTGTCTTTTTGTGCACCAAACAATTGAGTTATGAACACAACTGCAATCCGCAAACATTTAGTTAAATAAAGTCAAGTTCTCTCCAGGATGTACTGCGCCTTAGTCCAGCAACCTCAAAGTACCAGCGGCCGTCTGCTGTATTTATTTTGTTGAAGAAACTCATTTGTGAGTCGGAGCTCCGTGGCTATATTAAGTAACTTTCTGACACCTGTGGAGTGAACAGACCACTGAAAGCACTTTGAGAAGTCATTATTACAATGCAGTTCATTTTCAATAATGCCATTTGCAATTTAGTCTTTCAGTGGCTTGTTTTCAAAATGCCACATTATGTAACTTGAGTCCTGTTTCGACGGGTGTCTTTTGAATCCCTCCCTCTGTTTCCCACAGAAAACGCAAAAGTCCATAATTACACCATAAATGGATAATGCTGTCATTTGAATGTATGATTACCACCACTGAGTCATCATTATCAATGCCATTTTTGTCTCCCGTTATTCAACAGATATGATAAATATCTAAACGCAGTTTTTGTTGTTGCATTTGCAAATTATGTTTTACAATAGAGATCATGATTGTCGTCACACTGCTCCAAATTCTTAGGTAGTGTAAGTTAGTTTGCTGTGTTTCTAACTCATTACTAACACCAAGGTGTGGGAAGCTAGGGTGCTGTGGGTGCTGCAGCAAACCCTGGTGGATAGTTTGCACACTGCTGCCAATATTAGTAAGGGCGATCGGGTTGTCACTGTGGCTGTGGTAGACAATTTAAAAGCACACTGCGTAACATTTTGGACTATACTGTTGCCATCAGTACAAAACATGCTCCCAATGAGCAGCTCGACACAGGAAATGCTATTACTGCAGTGAGTAATCAATGGATTTGGATGAGGATCTAACCTCCTCAAATTCTGCTGACTTTAGTCACATCTCCATGGAGACCAGCTGGAGACGTACCCACTCCTGGTAATGTGACAGTCATGTCTGAGGAGAGCTGAGCTGTTTCTTTGTACATTTATGAGGTATTTTTTTCAAATATAATACAATTATTTGCTTTTATTTCAATTTTATTTATTGGGTAAAAGCTTATGCGGTGTGGCTTTAATGTATGTTAATAAAAGAATATAAATGGATAAAAACAGTTATATGATTGGCAAAAACAATGTTCACAAACAGGGCTTTGCTTCCCTTGGCTGTAACAGATCGGTAATTTTATAAAACAACTTTGGAGCCGTAGCATTTGCCAAAACATCTGGCCAAAATCGCAGGAAATAAGCACAGAAAAAGCTTTTTTTTTTGGAAGGGGGGATCTGGCCCCTGTCAGAATCTCATGGCTCTGACTAACACATTTGAATGTTAAATGTTAATATAAAATCTGCGTTAAACATAAGATTTGTTTTGTAAATTTCCTATAAACATGACCTATCTGTGTCCAAATTCATCTATTGGTTTTACAATTGTAATTTTATATTACTCAGGTAAATCATTTTACTTGTTTAATTTTGTTTTGGCACATTCCGATAACAATTTTCTAATCAGAAAGCAGAATGAGCCCCACACGTGGCGACAATCAGCTTAAAATAAACAAAGAAACTCTCCCCTACCACAGTCCCAGCACCTGTCCCCATCCATGTCCTGCTATAGTGCAAGCCCTAGTTGGAGCTCAGTCTTGCCTTGGGCGCCAAATTGGCTAAGGCAATGGACATTCTAGTTCCGACATAACTGCAGTCTTCATGATTTGCTTGTTTTTCTATTTCACAGTCTCCTCGCCACACTCCCACCATGCGGCGTTTCAGCTCCGAAGGCTCGCTCCTGGAGTTGGACTTCCTCCCGTGGAAAAAAGTCGCCCTGAAAAGTCCCGACGATCCCTCGAACCGAGCCTCGGCGACGTACACTTTGCACAAACACTTGGATGAGCCCGACGGCGCCCTGACCGGATGCTTCCCGCCCTTCATCCGTGAGCCGAGCAGGAAGAGGGAGCTGACCAAGGAGCGCAGCATCAGCACGGAGAATCTGGGTGATCTCAAAAAGCGCGACGCCAACAGGCTGAGCGTGTGCACCATCAACGAGGGCTGCCGGGCGTACAGTGACGGACAGTTGGCGCCGGCGGCCAAAGGCAGCACCGAGAGCATAGGGAAGGAGGAAGGGGTCACGCCCACCTCCCTCACCTGCACGTCCAACCCAGTCAAGCTGCAGCGGGGGGCCAAGCTGCTCGCCGCCAAACTCCACATCAAGAGCCTGTTTGGAGGACAGGTGAGTCCCACACACATGCTTATGCTTATGGTGTCAAGAGAGGCCATTGGTGCAGATTGGCAGCCTCGGTCATTCATCCCCAGGGCTATGGAGTGATGAGAGTGATAGGATAATTGCCGACCGTTTTTTGTCAACATACACTTTGGAGGCCAGTACTATGAAGCTGGATTAGAGGGTTAGCGAGGAACTCTGGTTTCGCCGTATTACAAAGCTGGATAACTTTCTATCAGGGTAGATCTCCATGGAAACATGCTCTTAGCTCAAAACCTGCTCTGGACCAGGTTTAGTTCCCAGTTTAGAATAGAAGACGGCTCATTGATCAATCAGAAGAGAGAATCCTCCGCTTTGCCCACCAAACTCTGCGGTGTACGAACGGAGAAGAGCAGAGAATGAAAAGGAGGAAGACCATGAGCAGCGGCGACAGAAGTCCTTTATGGAATTTATAAAATATCAACATCGTGTTGTGACTTTTCCTACACATGTGTATTTATTTGTTTGAGCAGTTGACCTGCTCAAAGGGAGTGGGCCGAAGCCAAAGGCCTACCCCAAAAATAAAAACAATAACATTACATTTAACATTTGCAGGGTAGCAAATCATAAACAAAGGAAAATAGGGCAAAGTAACAATAAATAATGAAGAACAATAAAAAAAACAACAACAGCAAAGTAAAGAAACAACAACAAAAGAATGTGCTACAACTCGTATCTAAGAAATATAAACTCTTTGTAAACTTTTTAAAAATGTACCAGGTTATTGCAAAGTTTGATGTTTTGATCTAGATTATTCCATATTCCCACGTCTCGTGGGAAACATGCTTTTCATGGTTGTTCTTGAGTACTGTTTATCGAAGCTCATCTTTTTTCTCAAGTTGTATTTAACTTCTCGTTTGCAGAACATATTGTGTATACTTTCAGGAAGTGACTTTTGTGAGGCTTTGAACATGATTTGAGCCATCTTAAATTCAGTAAGGTCCTCAAATTTCATTGTTTTTTATATAAAAATAAAGGATTTGTGTGTTCACGGTATCCAGCTAAATGGATTATTCTTATTGCCTTTTTCTGAACTTTAAACAATGGGTCAAGATTACTTTTATACGCATTTCCCCAGATCTCTACACAATATGTTAAATGGGGAAGTTCACCTATACTGTTCACTATAAGTGAACAGTAAGTGAACAGTATATAGTATATAGAGCTTTGTTATCAATGGTATATTTAAATTTATTCATTATGGCTGAATTCTTTGCAACTTCAGTTTTAATTTTTATGATGTGAGGTTTTCAGCTGATTTTATGATCGAGTTTTACATCAAGAAATGCATGTTCATAGACTCTTTCAATAGTTTTCTTGCGAATTTTAACTGGTAATTTGTACATTCATTACACGATTTCCAAAGAACATTGCTTTGGTTTTCGTAATGTTTAGAGACGGTTTGTTTACGCAGAACCAATCTTTCAATTTATCCATTTCTTCTGTAATCTCGATCACCATTTGCTGTAAGTCTGCACCTGAAAGTATGATTGTTGTATCATCTGCGAAAAGGACCAGTTTAAGCTTCTTAGAAACCAAGTACAAATCATTGATATATATATATATATATATATATATATATATATATATATATAATAAAAATAGTTTAGGTCCCAGTACCGATCCCTGGGGGACACCACACACTAGGGTATCACACATGGATCTGCACTTTATGGAAAAGGCTTATTTCTCACTCGCATAACAGTGTGAGTGATGCATTCCAGAACAGTTTAGTGATTTGATTTTGATTTTCAGATGAACTGTGTCTGTGGCCGCTTGGCGCTGACTCCTCATGTGTCACATGAACACCTCACAAATCCTCAGAGAAACCGAGAACTGATAACACGCTTTGTAGTACCACTTATCCAGGAGCTCCATATCTGGGTTTGTCCACCCGGGTCAGAGGAACTAATCCAGGTTCAGCTCAATCAGATTCGTAGTATAGCCCTCAGCAGTTGTTGAGAAACTAAACCATGAGTAGGTTTTTTTTCTTCTTCAATAAAATAGAACAGTGCTTCCTAACCTTGAGCACTTAGCATGAAAAAGTACATTTTAATGATGTTTTTCAGTAAAGTTTTGAATTTTAGAGTAGCTTTATTCTGGGACACAACACACTACACTATTGTCGCAATCCAATACGTGTGAAGATACAGAGGGCCTGATACGATACATGTTGCAATAAAATATATATTTCAGTGTACAAAGTATTAAATGTATGATATTCATGATAACAAACTGCGATATTTGACTCCGAATGAATTTGAATAAGAAAGCGCAAGTGGAGTTTGCAAAATGTATAAATTTAAAGTTGCATTATGGAACTTTATATGTAAAAAACAAAACAAAAAAACACTACTTTACATTAGTGTGTATTTGAGCTTTTAGTAAGCCAGTGGCTGTATGAGTGGTTAGCATGACGTCTTTACTTTGCATCACAGTGACTCCTGGGTCAATAGTTTTTAGAGTTTGTGGTAGGTTTTCACAGCTGACAGACCCTCTCACCAGAAAACCTACTAAACAATTGATCCTGGAGAGTTATAGAAAGTAAAGGCACCATGCTGACCACCCATGCAGCCCTTGGGTCACAAAAAGTTAAATTACGCATCTGTCTGTCTGTCTATCTATAGACATTTTTTTCACATAAAAAGTTACATTTAAATATAAATCAGTCTGACATTGATTGAAACCTTTTGAAAACAGCAAATGGTAGAAGCATTTTTCCGCACCAAATATATTTTAATTGTAGAACTGAGTTTATTATCAAACGTGTTGTGATACATGGTTTCCGATACGATACACGTATGACGTATTGCGATATATTGCAAAACGATATCTCGTCCCAGTCCTACAACACACTATTAAATACCAATAATTCTAAATTAGTTGATCACTTTCTAAATAATTAAACACACACACCCTCAAGGGGGTACTCGGGGTTTAGATGAACAAGGGTTAGGGTTATGTGAAGACAAAACGGGTTGAGAAACACTGCAATAGAATAGGCCTTTACAGTATTTTCTGCTTGTGCTTATCATTCATGTTAATATTATCCCTGGGGATTACCACTTTTGTTTGTCACTGTGTAGCTCTTTGGAGTGTAAAATCACACATGAAATATTACAAGGGAACATGTTAACCATTGTTGACCAACGGCAGGGTCATAAAAATAAAACTGGAATTAGAGACCTGCTCGGCCAGATAAGAACTTTGAAAAACTCGGCAAGCCAAACCCATCATTTTCAAAATACCTTTAGATACATTTTTTACTTAAACTATGTGCCTGAATTATATGCAGGATCGGTGCCCTCTGCCAGTAACGGAGGGGCTTCAGGCATCTATAATAAAACACCAAAAAGCATTATGGCAACAAGATGCTATTGCTAACAGATGGATGTTTTTGTAGCGAAGGCAATTAAAGCGCTGAGAATATCAAAATGATTGGTGCATGAACTTGAAAAAAATAAAATCACATGAGGAATAAGTTCTTTCTGGATTCAAATCCGTGGAGAGTGGCTGTTCAGATGGAGACAACCTCACTAAACTGGATTTATTACATGTTTGAATGAAACAGCTTTATGACATGATGCATGTCTCTTTTGTTCTCTTTTTCTTTTAACAAACCGAAGAGATAGTGATTTAAATTCCTGAGTGACTGAGCTGCAGAATGGCTCATAAGCAGTGTAAATACAGTGCCTCTTGAAAGTACTAATACACCTTGAACTTTTGCACATTTTGTCATGTTTACAACCCTAAACATAAAGATTTTATTTTTATTTTTTTACTGAAAGTTCACACACAAGTAACAGACAACTGTGAAGCGAAAGCAAAATGATACATGATTTATTTTTCAAAAAATTGAAAAGTGAAAAGTGGGGCGTGCATAAGTATTCATACAGCATTTTTCTGAGTGCATTAAACATCTCCATGTCTCCTGATGACACCAGGCCAATGGATGCACTTTTTAACTGCATTTTGGATATCAAATCCTGGATGGCAGAAAACTTTCTCCAGCTTAACCAGGACAAAACTGAAGTTTTAGTCATCGGTCCTGAGGCCCAGAGAGAGAAACTTTTGCCCAAACTACAGTCACTGTCTTTTAATCCTTCCTCACAGGTGAAGAACCTGGGTGTGATTTTTGACTCTGAGCTGACTATAATTCCACACATTAAGAATGTCACAAAAATAGGTTTTTACCATCTAAAGAACATAGCCAGAGTCCGCCCCATTCTCTCTCGGGCCAATAAGGAGACGCTAATGCATGCTTTTATCACCAGTCGTATCGACTACTGTAATGCCCTGCTCTCTGGTCTTCCTAAAAAGAGTATCTCAGGTTTACAACTTTTACTAAATTCAGCAGCTCGTGTCCTGACAAAGGCCAGGAGGCGGGACCACATTACACCGGTTTTAGAGTCGCTGCATTGGCTAAAGTTCTCCTAATGGTTTTTAAATCTCTTAATGGTCTTGGTCCTTCTTATCTTTCAGAATTACTTTTACCTTATGAACCTTCACGGCCCCTTCGCTCCACCGGCAGGGGTCTCCTAGTTATTCCTAAAGTCAACAGAAAGACTCACAGCGAGGCGTCTTTCCAATATTATGGCCCTCGCCTCTGGAACGACCTGCCGGAGGAGCTCAGGACCGCAGAGAACGTTCATGTCTTTAAGAGCAGGCTCAAGACCCACCTTTTTAGCTTAGATTTTAACTGACATCTATTAATTTTATTAATTTAGTCCTAATGATATATTGTATGTGTATATACATATGTATGTATATACACTCACCTAAAGGATTATTAGGAACGCCTGTTCAATTTCACATTAATGCAATTATCTAAACAACCAATCACATGGCAGTTGCTTCAATGCATTTAGGGGTGTGGTCCTGGTCAAGACAATCTCCTGAACTCCAAACTGAATGTCAGAATGTGAAAGTAAAGTGATTTAAGCAATTTTGAGCGTGGCATGGTTGTTGGTCTGAGTATTTCACAATCTGCTCAGTTACTGGGATTTTCACGCACAACCATTTCTAGGGTTTACAAAGAATGGTGTGAAAAGGGAAAAACATCCAGTATGCGGCAGTCCTGTGGGCGAAAATGCCTTGTTGATGCTAGAGGTCAGAGGAGAATGGGCCGACTGATTCAAGCTGATAGAAGAGCAACTTTGACTGAAATAACCACTCGTTACAACCGAGGTATGGAGCAAAGCATTTGTGAAGCCACAACACGCACAACCTTGAGGCGGATGGGCTACAACAGCAGAAGACCCCACCGGGTACCACTCATCTCCACTACAAATAGGAAAAAGAGGCTACAATTTTCACGAGCTCACCAAAATTGGACAGTTGAAGACTGGAAAAATGTTGCCTGGTCTGATGAGTATCGATTTCTGTTGAGACATTCAGATGGTAGAGTCAGAATTTGGCGTAAACAGAATGAGAACATGGATCCATCATGCCTTGTTACCACTGTGCAGGCTGGTGGTGGTGGTGTAATGGTGTGGGGGATGTGTTCTTGGCACACTTTAGGCCCCTTAGTGCCAATTGGGCATCGTTTAAATGCCACGGACTACCTGAGCATTGTTTCTGACCATGTCCATCCCTTTATGACCACCATGTACCCATCCTCTGATGGCTACTTCCAGCAGGATAATGCACCATGTCACAAAGCTCGAATCATTTCAAATTGGTTTCTTGAACATGACAATGAGTTCACTGTACTACAATGGCCCCCACAGTCACCAGATCTCAACCCAATAGAGCATCTTTGGGATGTGGTGGAACGGGAGCTTCGTGCCCTGGATGTGCATCCCACAAATCTCCATCAACTGCAAGATGCTATCCTATCAATATGGGCCAACATTTCTAAAGAATGCTTTCAGCACCTTGTTGAATCAATGCCACGTAGGTTTAAGGCAGTTCTGAAGGCGAAAGGGGCTCAAACACAGTATTAGTATGGTGTTCCTAATAATCCTTTAGGTGAGTGTGTGTATGTGTGTATATATATATATATATATATATATATATATATATATATATATATATATATATATATATATATATATAATATATATATATATATATATATATATATATATATATATATATATATATATATATATATAAAAAAGGGCCGGGACTTTTTCCGATTAATTAATTACATGAGGTTTAGTGCGATTAAAAATATTAATCGAAATTAATCACACTTTTCTTTCCACACTTCAGTTTCCTTTTTTCCTGCAGACGCACAATTAATGGCAATATTGCACTGGTCTGTTGGACTTGGTTGAACAAAAATAAACAATATTTTGTTGCTTAAGCTTATGTATTCAGTCATTATTCAATGGTATACTAGAAATCCTTATGAAAAAACTTACTTCTCACTGTTCTCAGGTCAAATATTTATATGCGATTAATTTCGATTAATTAATTACAAAGCCTCTAATTAATTAGATTAATTTTTTTAATCGAGTCCCGGCCCTATGTGCACTTTGTGATACCTTTCGGTATGAAAAGCGCTTTATAAATAAAGTTTGATTGATTGAAGTATTCATAAAGCTTTTTTCTGAGTGCATTAAATTGCCTTTATAACATTCCTAATGACTGCAGAATGTTCACACCTTGCCCTAACCATTAAATAGAGGCCACCTGTGTGTAATCTACTCTCAGTATAATTCCAGCTGTTCTGTGAGGGCCTCAGAGCTATGGTCAGAGTGTGTTGGACACTAAACATCATGAAGGCCAAGGAGCACACCAGAGAGGTCAGGGATAAAGCTGTGGAGAAGTTTAAAGCAGCGTTAAGTTATACAAAGATTTCCCAAGATTTGAACATCTCACGGAGCACTGTGCAATCCATCATTCGGAAATGGAAAGAGTATAGCACCACTGCGAACTTACCAAGACACGGCCGTCCACCTAAACTAACAGACCGAACAAAGAGAGCACTGGTAAGAAATTCAAACCAAGTGCCCCAAGATAACTCTGGAGGAGCTGCGACATACTGCCGCTGAGCTGGGGGAATCTGTACATGGGACAACTATAAGTCGTACTCTACACAAATCTGGCCTTCATGGACGAGTGGCAAGAAGAAAACCATTATTGAAAGGAGGCCATAAGAAATCCCGTTTGAAGTTTGCTAGAAGTCATATGGAGGACACAGCTACCATGTGGAAGAAGGTGCTTTGGTCAGATGAGACAAAAATTGAACTTTTTGGCCCAAATGCAAAACGTTATGTATGGAGCAAACCTAACACTGCTCATCGTCCTGAGTGCACCATCCCCAGTGTCAAATATGGTGGAGGGAGCATCATGCTATGGGGCTGCTTTTCCTCAGTGGGGACTGGGAAGATTGTAAGAATAGTTGGGAAGATGGATGGAGCCAAATACAGGGACATTTTGGAGGAAAACCTGCTGGAGTCAGCAAGAGAATTGAGGCTGTGGCGGAGATTCACCTTCCAGCAGGACAATGACCCTAAACACAAAGCTAAATCTACAATGGAATGGTTTAAAAACAAACATATTAATGTGTTAGAATGGCCCAGTCAAAGTTCTGACCTAAATCCTATTGAAAATCTGTGGAAAGACCTGAAAACTGCTGTTCACAAACGCTCTCCTTCCAATTTGACAGAGCTTGAGTTGTTTTGTAAAGAGGAATGGGCTAAAATGTCAGTCTCTAGATGTGCAAACTTGTAGTCCTATCCCAGAAGATTTGCTGCTTTTATTGCAGCAAAACGGGGTTCCACAAAGTATTAAGTCATGCTGTATGAATACTTGTGCACGCCCCACATTTCAGTTTTCTATTTTTTGAAAAATAACAGAATCATGTATCATTTTGCTTTCACTTCATAGTTGTCTGTTACTTGTGTGTGAACTTTCAGTAAAAAATTCAAATAAAATCTTTATATTATATGGTTGTAAACATGACAAAATGTGCAAAAGTTCAAGGTGTATTAGTACTTTAGAGAGGCACTGTATATGTTTTGGTTAATTTCTTAAACGTTGCAGTGAGATCCATAACACTTTAATCCCCCCACATGTGGTACTCTTACAAAATAAAAATGGCACAGAGCTACTTTTGCTTTGATCATACTTAAGTAACTGTGGGACTTGCGCCGAGTAGCCAAGGTGATATTGCAACACAAAGACAAAAAAAGTCCAATATATTCATAATAAAATAATAGGAAAATAATATCACCAAGCCTATGTAGAAAGCATTTGGAGAGCAGTTCATTTTGCAGAGATGGTGTTTTTGAGCTTTGTTAGTCTGATTATTTGAATGGGTGGCAGTAACGTTCCTCCTGACAATAGCTTTGATTTAGTTCGTCATCTTCAGTGCCAGTTCCACACACTCAAAGAACTGTTACATTTGATTGGCTATTGCAGTCCTTTCTGTTCTGAACTATTTACTCAATACTGCCTGATGATTCAGGCTTTGTTTCACCCCTCAATATTTTCATACTACATTATATCACATTCAACATGGTGTGATCAAGAACTGAGCCTATTTCACAAACTTTTCTGTACATGGAGCACTACATGTGTAGAAAAGTTGCAACACAATGTTGCTGCTTTATGAATTCTGTGCCCACATTGATCTCCATCAGTGGTAGGTGGTTGGAGGAGGGCTAATTTATTTTATAGCCAACAGATTGCGGACCGTTCATCCCCATGGTGACCAAAATTCAAGGACCACTTTCGACTAATGCTAGTTACTACTTTATACAAAAAAAGAGGTCTGGGTGGTCTCAAAGGGACTGACTGATTTATTCAGGGCATTCATGTTTTAATAGGTACTTCAAGGAAGGGTCGTTTGAAAGACAAAAATCCGTAGATTCCAAAACAAAAATAGGTTAGTCTCTATCTTTTATGGTTCTGAAACTATAGGCAAAAGTCTGCAACTAAAAAAACATATAAAATAGGATCTGAGCCTCAGAGGTGTACAAACTTGTGACCAATTTTCACCGTGATGTTTCTTATCTCCCTGAGGCCTAGGAATGTGGGAGCGCTTAAGGTTCCGGAGATATCGGCCTTTTATCGACATTACACCGGGCCGATATTGTAAAATACTCACATATCGACCTTTTAATCAAGAGGGACATGGCTGAGGGCTGGATTTTGCCTCCAGGCCGGACGTTGCCTACCCCCGATCTAAATGAATTCACAAGCCACTACTCTCAGCACCTCACTCCGCTGTGCACACCAGCAAAGGATGGCTTTAGAAGTCGGATTCTCGTCTCTGACTCATCAAAGGAGCATTGGGAAACTTAATCTGGTGTGGAGCAGGTTACGTGCACAGCCTAAAGGCACGTTACCGTAGAATTCTATTGATGACCCACAGCAAAATGAACATTGACGATGTCCAGATAAATATTAGGAACACGGCAACTACACCACAGATTTTTGCATATCTACTTTAGCCATTTTGCTCCATCACAATCTAACACAAATATAGAATGCTGTCATGCCATGGGAAAGCTACAGCAAATATTAGATTCACTCAATAAGTCACGTGCTCGTAGCATCATGTTATTCGAGAAAGCTATTAGCCGATTAAATTAGGTCTCTCTGGGGACTTTGTATTCACACTCATGCACATAGCCCACAATCCAATCATGAGTGCTTGACGGACAGTGTTGATACCAGGGTTATCAATGCATTACCACAGGCCTGCGCAGATACATCAGGATGCGAGGACATGTCTGCCTCCCGGGTGCACAAGACAAGTACAGTGTACAGGGTTATTACTATATGGCTTTTGACAGTTCAATAAGATTGGGTGTCTTTTCTTCATGACAGTGAATAGGATATGCCTCTTTCCCATTGATGCATTGGCCGACATTTCATGATATTTTGACTCAAGTAGAATTACATTAAAGATAGCTACCCACATCGGACAGTACCTATAGCCTTATGAATCATACAGGCATGTGGTGTACATGTTGGCGACTGTAACCTTATACAGCGCCTCTAAACCGGTGTATAGATTGGAAGTGTGCCTCTGGCTAACTGCTGCGTTCTCTCTTTCAGAGTCCCCACTTGTCGAACTCAAACCACTTCAACCCGGAGCACAAGGAAAGGTCAGTGGGATATTTATCTGATGTGATTTCATTTGGCTGCACAGTATACACACATCACCACAAAGGCCAGCTCAGTGGTGGGGCTGAAGCTGGCTCCTGATGAAGAGGCGGCTGAGCGGAGGACTCGGTCCAGATTCAGGGCCGTCATGTTTAGTGCCTCACACCCTCGAAGTCCAGGACACAACTATGAATTTACTCTGTGCTTAACAATCAGCGCGAGTAGCTCCACGACCCGTACAGTGACTTTCCGTTCCAGTCCAGCAGGCACTTGCTACTTTACGTGTAGAATATGATTAAAGCCAGTACTAAGTAACTCATGCCCCTAGAGGCCATAAGCGCAACTGCAGGTGTCGTAGTAAGTTGTGTTTTTTTACTTATTAAATGTCCGTGAGAGTAAATACTACGCTGACAGAAAAGGCGAAGGGAGAGAGGGATATTGTACATCCAATTACAATTACTCAATGGAAATAATTTTTTTCACTCAAACTTGGCTGTAAATACTGTTTAAAGTGGCGCTAGCCCGCAGTTAGCTTTGCCCGTTAGCCTGTTAGCTTCTTCTTCGTGATTCCATTAGTGTGTTTTGATTGCTCCGGTCCGGTGGCAGGCAAGTTGCAAATGGGGTTTTCTGGCTAGAGACACCAGGGGGAGATGAAAAACCCCCAATCATCCCATTAATACTCGTATTACCCCCAGAGGGACTTAGAAAACGATTTATTAAGGTAAACGAGTTACTTAGTACTGCTTTGAAGGTGCATATTGTATTTTGTCTCCCCTGACTTTCTCCGGTGACATTAAAAAAGTGTTTTTTTTTGTTTGTGGTTTCCACTTGTTGCAGCATGTACAGGATAAACAGAGGGGAGTTTGAAGGATAAATCGCCCAATAAGCATTTTATGAATTAAAAAGATGCACAAATAAACTCGTAGGCTAATGTTATAACAGTTTAGAGTTGATGATGTGTATTCGGACCATAGTCATTGCGGTAAACAATTAAAAACATCACTGTTCCATCATTTGAATGGCCTCAAAACGTCATTGAGTATAACAAGGGAAAAAAATGAAAAATCACATGGCTGAAACCCAGAAATGGGCTGTGCCGTTTAGAACGTTGACATCACGTGAACGCCACTTGTCGCGTAATAAAACATGTTCCTCATCGTGTAATAAAACGACATTTTGTCATGTGGTGCGACATTTTGCACTCGTTTCCTGCGAGGTAATGACGAGGTAATATGGCAGCGCACAACCTGCAATTATCGGTAAGCCTTTTGCGAAAGCGCATGAACCAACAAACCATGAACCAACCATGATTTGCTCCACAGCGTCACCGATAGGAGGTCGCGGCTGCTCTTCATGCGCCAGTGGAGTCAGGTGGGCCACGGGAGGAACAGGAAGATGAGCCGGGAGGAGCTGGAGAGCTGGGCCGAGTCTCTCAACGCTCTGCTGTCCAGTCCAAGTACGTCCAGACCATATAAAACCCATTTCCATGCTTATACACGAGTGGTCATTCTGATGATTTTGAGTATTTTGCCAACTTTGATGATTAAGTGGACATCATGCGCAATTCTGTCTTATAAACATTCTCCGGGCCTCTCCGCATTCGTATTTCATGTTTTACTGCGTAGTTCGACACTCTCAGCTTGTTCTTTTCAATCGGTCTTGGACGTCTTTTGCCCACGCTGACTTTACTTTGATCTTTGCACGGTGGAAGCTCCTTTATCCGAGCAAGTAAACACATCTCTCTCTGTTATAACGAACGATGAAAGCTGAGGTCTGTGTATATCGCAGCGCGTTCAAAGTGCAGCTCTGGCCCGGCGCAGAACAATCTGTTCCCGAGGTGAGGGGACCTTTTCATCACTGCAGTTCATGCTAATTTGTTTGGGACTCGTCAAATGTGCAGCTGCTCTCTGTGCCCTCCGGATCAGATCTCATGAGCGGAGATTGCTATGGCTTTTTGTCGTGACTCCGTGACTTGAACCTTTAAGATTCGAAAGACTTGAGAAGTAACTCGGCTACGACGCAAACCGAAGCCCACTGTGTGCGCTGTTGCCGGGCGCCCATTTGATAGCTTCTAAATCCCCTTACCTATTGCGGTTGCTGTAGTATTAGTTTTATTGATTAGCTTGTCTCCCACTGGCATTTCTAGACTGAAGGAACATGTTGGAGGCTTGCGTGCAATTAGATGCGGGTGACTAATAGCAGCAGAGAAAGGGGCATTGTTAGAAGGAAACCAATAAGTTGTAATGGAGATGTATGGAGGTGAACAAACCGGACAGAATCTTCGCATTAGCAAACGACTTTATTTCTTTCTTTTACTTGGTCTCATTTTAAAATCAGTGTTGTTTTCTTTAATGTTAGTGATTTTTAGGTGATGCATTGGTCTGACATTGGAACTCTGAACGAGGGGAAGGCTGTTAATAAGGCAGGGATGTCCAAAGTACGGTCTGGGAGCCAGTAGCAGCCTCTTGTATGTATGTTCCATACAACCGATTGTTGTTGACCCTTTGGTTTCCTGCTAAATTGACCCAAAACCGCACTAGGCCTATATTTTAGGGCGCTCAAAAAACCTCGTCATGTGGATCCATGTTCCCTTCCAGCCCATGGTAATAATAACAGCCTCGTTCATAGCGTTCTTTGTGGGAGAGGGACAAGGCTGAGGAAACCTGATCTCCAAAACTTATCGACAATCATCTGTTTGACACGTTCCAAGTGTAAATGTAAATTCAGCAGTCCATGTGTTTCATTACAGACAGTATTACAAACAATCTGGACAATTGCTGAAGTAGTCCAGTTTCATGAAGCATATGAAAACTACAGTGTATACTGTATATATTGCTGAAAATACACAGAAGTTTAGTTCTTGCTTATAGATGCTAATAACGGAGAAAATTTTGTTTTTGGGCAAAAAGGCCTTAATTAAGACTTTTGTCAAAAAAAAAAAAAGTTTTTACTCTTATGTGTAAAATTGTAGAAGTTAATCAGCGCTTGACGACCCCTAAAAAAATAAAATACATTACATTCAAATTACATTACATTAAATTTCTACCCCAAAAGGAACAAGGATCCACACGGGGAGGTCAACTTTTCCACCTTACTATATTTGCACTATTTGTCCTTTTTTGTCTGCCATTTGCAATCATTAAAGAGAACATATAATTAAAATAAATCAACTTACAAGCTTGCATTTTCTTTATTCAAGCAGGTTTTAGTCATCCTTTTGATTTGACCATTCTCTTCTACTGCAGCACCCATCACTGGACCTGCACTGAGCAGTTTCTCATTGAAACTTTATTTATTTATTTATTTATTGGTTTATTTGGTCGGGACAGTGCATGTTAATGAACATACATGGGTCTCATGCATGTAAACACACCACACCGGATTGTAGCCTTGGGCTAATTTCCATCCGTCGTCCCCCATTCACACTCTCAAACACACTCTCATTCATCCTGACCTATTGTACATGTTTTTAGTGGTAGGGGAAACCGGAGTACCCGGAGGAAACCTACGCAGACACGGGGAGAACATGCAAACTCCACACAGAAAGGCCCTGTCCAGGTGGGAATCGAACCCAGGACCTTCTAGCTGTGAAGCACGAGCGCTAACCGCTGTGCCACCGTGTTGCCAACTTTGTTTATTTCAGAACCACGATCAATTTGTCAGCATGCCGTGGTCTAAAAATGACTGCATGCATAATCTTTTAAATGCAAACCAACACAGCCCTTGCTGATGAAATGTATTTCCATACACACATGCACTGAGGAGCCCCGAAGATAGTTTATAAGCCACATTAAAGGGATATTTCAGGATTTTTGACATAGGGCCTCATTTCCTAGTTATCCAGAGTGTTGTTGATGTCTGGAGATATTTTTTTTTCTTAATTCATGTAGTTCTTATATTTGAAGAGTCTAGTGGCGCTAGGCTAGTGCTAGGCTAATGCATTTCTATGATATCAGCAACCCTGCATTAAAAACAGTCTGACCCACTGCACAGTGCACCTGAGGTAAATCACTTATAACGCCAAACTAACCATATAAATGTCTGTGTTAATAGAATAATTTGAACCGTTTTGTGTCCACTTAACACTGTCATTTCGATTGGTTTGTGGCTCAGTTAAGCATATTTGGTCACTTCCTTAGTTTCACCCCACTATTACGCATTTTGTGGTTGCAATGGGTGACATTTGACGCTTTAGGCTTCGGCGTCCGAATGGTGCAACTCCAGTTCCTCTTCTTTAATTCTCACTTGTCCATTTTTTGCAATGTCTGTTTGAACTGCTGTGCTCTTCCCCTTTTCCCTCTTTGTCCAGAGCTAGTATAAGCCACGTATAGTACAGTATATAGCATAAAACCATATATAATGCTGTCATTTTTTTCACGGGAAACCAGCCTGAACTACGTCTAAACCAGGACCAAAATAGGTGTTGGTTATTATTTTGTTCCCTTTTAGAAAGTATAACCATAACACTGAAAATACATTTATTGAAATAAAAGGAGCAGAAGAAGTGAAAATATCTGCCCCCGAGCAAAAAGTGTGAGATTTAAACGGTGCTGCCAAGTCTGTCCCATTGATTGACACTTTGGGCCTTAACGGAGTGAGCTAAACCCAAACCGGCTAGTTAGGGCAGGACGGGACTTGCCTACAGCTCCCTTAACAAACAGAGCACACCATGAAAAGCACTGCAGATCTCACCATACCTGTTCCTCCTAATGGGAATAGTCCTCTTATACACTAATATATGTGTTTTTATTTCTTCCTAAAGAAGTAACAATTATATCTCGCAGTAAAATCCTAACAGAAGTGGCTCTAAACGTTATCCCGCAGCTCTTTTCGCTACGTTGTTGTTGTTTTTTTTCACTAATGTTATCCTAACGTTGAATTTACTCGATCCTAATCTCTGCATTGTGGGGAAATCAAAGCACCTATTTAGCCGGAGTTTGTGTATTTTTGTTGTCCCCCTGTAGCTTTCGAAGGAGCCTTGTGGATTTTCGTTCAGATGCCCGGCTTGAACAAACTATTGACCGATGCTGGTGCTGCGAGGCTGATAGCTTGAGTGCACATATCTATTATCAGCAGCCATTCAATATGCGGCTTTGGATTTGATAGCATTTGATATCAATACCAACTATAAAAAGAGCCTCGTCTTTCCAAATTTACACAACAATCAGGGCCGCACAAATACTTGCAATGGGGACAGTTGCGTCAGTAGAAAGCAATATAAATATATATAACACAT
This sequence comes from Neogobius melanostomus, assembly GCA_007210695.1. Taxonomy (NCBI): domain Eukaryota; kingdom Metazoa; phylum Chordata; class Actinopteri; order Gobiiformes; family Gobiidae; genus Neogobius; species Neogobius melanostomus. The sequence goes on along the minus strand of VHKM01000459.1, from coordinate 731,075 downwards.
TCGATTTTTGTAAGCCATTTAACAACAAAGAAGCCGTTTCCATAAAGGTCTTTCATGTATAAAAGCTGCTAACCCTGTAGTTAAAAAGGGGGAATTATGCAACATTTACTTTTTTAGAGCGTTTTACAAGGTTACAATGTTGTTCTCTCATCAAAAACCAATAGTCGCTTGTAGCAGAGTTTCAAGACGACGACGCTGGGTGTCGCCATTGTCCTCCATTGCTGTAGTACTTCCATAAAGGGGCAACAAATCAAGCTAGTTTTCCATAAGCAACCATTGCACTTCTATGCGTTAACAACTTTAAAGCCTGGTGCCTAATTTTCCTAAACTGTCTACAGCTAGATATTCCTCCTGTGATAACGCTATGTTAGGCACAATTACAGGGACCAGGTGGGTTTTCATAAGAAACATTTTAGAAATTTCATGTACTAATAAGGGCCGGACTTTGATTGACAGGCCGTTAGCATTAGAGCTAATGGCGCGGGCATGGCTACGACCGAACTACACGTCACGCGAGGGCTGAGTCTACAGTGAAGAGCCCGTCCTTATGCCCTTTTTAGGAACATGCGCCGTCACAGCAGGATGGGAGGAGTCTGTAAATCCGCCATGATTTCCTGGGGCAAACAACTGGAAAAACACGGGCCAAAATGAGCTTCCCAACTTCCGCACCAGACCGCGGAAATCAGCGGATTTGTTCGGTTATCGTGTAATGTGAGCTTTTTTTAGTTCAACTGCAGCGTTCTTGAGTGTAGTGTAAACTGTCGTCCTTGGAGTAACATATTTTCGAGAGAAATGCCCGATATCAATGCTAGCAAAAAGAAAATGTACATGATATTTTATAAACATGAGATGCGAACGCCAAATTTCCAAGGATTAGCTCAGTTAAGCGCTAATCAGTCATAAAAGACTGTTTATATTTGATGGCAATGACATCAAAATCCCCACGTTTTGACATAAAAAGCTCATGAACACAAACCAACTGGGGACAATGACGCCACATCTCGGGAAAACGAGCTCCCCGTTTCACAAAAATGCAGCATTAACACCGCGGCGATAGCTCCGGGAAATGCTTTCCTCACCTATTGATCTATTTGCTAAGCTTACCAGTAATCCTGTCATGGCGAAGTGAAACTACTCATTATAGCTTCACTTTTCTATTTGTTGAAAAAGCTGCGCATGGGAGTAGAGCGTGTGATTCAGATTCAGAAAACTTGATCTCTCAAGGGCAATTAATTTGCTGCAACCTCCGACAGATGTATCACAAACACATTACAACACTCACTGTGTGTCACTTCCAACAGTACAGACAATGGCAGATAATAAAAAAGGACACATTTCAAAAAGGTCAATGTCACTTAGTAAACACACTCCCTTTTAGAATTCAACAGTTCAGTGACAGAGGGGACAAAAGAGTTGGCAAACCGATTTGTTTTCCGGAAGGGTACATAAAAACGACATCCAGAAGGCATGAGCGAAAACTCAGAGGACCGAGCATGGACAATCTCTGTCCTCTAAGATACATTTAGCCTTCTTTAGCGCCTGCTCCTCCCATAGAGACTGTAGGTCTCTTTGTTTAACTCCAATAATTTTAGAGCAAATTTTGACAATGTTTTGCAGTTTGTTTTTATCTTTCACAGACAAACCCTTGAACCAGCAAACAAATGAAAAAGTTAATAGGCTCTCTATGAAACGGCAGTAAAAGTTGCAGAGAATCAGAGACAGCGCCCAGAGAGGGCGCTGTGGAGTGTCTAAAGCAGGCATCTCAGACACGCGGCCCGGGGGCCAAATGTGGCCCGCAAGGCATTTTTTTGTGGCCCGTGATATGATTTTTTATTTATATTATATGTGGCCCGCCGGTAAATTGCATTAAAACACGTTAGAACTAAATTTCCCATGAGGCACCGGCGGTGCTGCACCGCGTGGTAGCACCAATGACGCTGTGGGCGCGAGAATGACAACATTAGACAGGGGAAGGGAGATGCGGCGCTTCTGCAGACGACTTACCAACTTTTTTCAACACAGAAACAGACTAACAGCAGTGGACTGTGAGAGAAGCTGCTGAAACAGCCTAGAGACTGTCAGAACGCGAGGGAGAAACTTTAGTTGTTCAGCTAACATGTGCTGGAAAAGTTACAGCACTGCAGCATGACAAAAAGCACCAAAAGTGAACACATCGTAATTAGTGTTTAAAAGCGTCACAACTGTTACGTGAGGAGCCTTTTCTCTCCATCTCTCTCTCAGAGCAATATTGTGTGCTCACACAAGACGCACATTATGTCAATTAATTTAATCTTTATTAAGGACACAAGTGCGAACACATGATCCATAGTTACATTAAAAATAGAGAATATGGAAATGTATAGAAATACTGCAAATAATTACAGCAACATTGACAGTAAAAAATATAAGCCCCATCAATTCTCTAACTGTAGGTCACAAAAAGGCATGAGGCCAATGATTCCACATTATTTACATGAGGTGAATCTCCCTGAGCTGATCTCAGACTCACCAGAGTCTGTAAAATGGCATTTGGAGAGTTGCCAAGTCTACACATTCATTGATGTATTTATTTATATGACCGGGTAATTGAAAATGAACACAGTACAAAACAAGTTTGTAGCTGACGCTCATTATCAGCTCCAGTCCCTTTCTACACTAAATTAAAATGACATTTGTTGTACATTTTGCATTGGGCCTTTCTACACTAAATTAAAATGACATTTGTTGTACATTTTGCATTTCTTTCTAAATAGGCTAACAGACAGAAACTGGACCAGACTCCTGAAAGATCACTCACTGATGCCCTGAACCAATTTACCTGAACCAAAATGAGATTAATTACAAAAACACTAATTGTCTAAGTCCATAATTTCTAATTTAGAAGCTCAGCAAATGTTTGGCCGATTGGAAACCTCTGGAAGCTTAAAAATGTGCAGATAGGTCATGTACAGTCTATTTTAAAGTATATTACAGCAAACAATAAAAAGTTGCTAAATCATAATTGACTTAATAAAAAGGCTTTGTCGTTGCGGCCCCGGACGAATACTGGGTTTGCCTTTTTTGCCAATAACCATGTCCTTGGTTTTTGAGACGTTTAAATCCAAGTAGTTGCTGTCGCATCACTGGACAAACTCAATGCAGGGCCGTGGTTCATTTCAGATCCTGAAAGTAAGGACACCAGAACTGTGTCGTCTGAAAACTTGACCAAGGACCTTTTCTTCTGAGTGACCCGGCAACTGTCCATGTACAGTGTGAACAGCAGAGGGGACAGAACACACCCCTGAGGGGATCCTGTGTTAGAGATTGACACTGGGGACATCTGACCATTCACGAGTACTCGCTGGATCCTGTCCATGAGAAAATTTAAAGGGGGGTATTATGTAAAATCGACTTTTTCAAGCTTTATATCATGTTATTATGTCATTCCCTCACTAAACACATGCCTGGAGTGTTGCCTTGGCTCATTCACATATTTTTGAGTAATCAGTAAAAACTTAGACGGCAGCCATTTTAGGTGTAGCTATGCCTCAGTCCTCCTAGGAATGCCCCCACCTCCTGGAGACGCCTCTAGACCTTTTCTCACCAGCCAAGCCACCAACCACTGCTCCTCAGCTCAGCAGAGCCCCCTCCCCGCACAGTGTTGTTGTTTAAATGCCACAGCAGTGTGCTGAAGGGGGCATGTCGGAAAGCTTCTTTAAAGGGGGGGTATTATGTAAAATCGACTTTTTCAAGCTTTATATCATGTTATTATGCCATTCCCTCATTAAACACATGCCTGGAGTGTTGCCTTGGCTCATTCACATATTTTTGAGTAATCAGTAAAAACTTAGACGGCAGCCATTTTAGGTGTAGCTATGCCTCAGTCCTCCTAGGAACGCCCCCACCTCCTGGAGACGCCTCTGGACCTTTTTGCTGCATCTGAAACCACTAAATTGGTAAGAGGTCTTACGCCAAACCGGATGTGCGTCAGCGTCCGCCATGATAAGATGCGTCCGAATTGGTCTGCCAGTTAGTAAGGAGTTAGGGGAAGTGGCCTGTTTGCTAACTATCATAGCCACTTTAGCATAGGGACCTCTGATGCTAACTTACTGGCGATTAGGAGCTATGTGCCATCCCATAAGCCACTGCGGCAATCTCCCCACCCCCTCGCCCCCACCCTCGAGTGATTCATGCGCAACCACTGTTGATTGACAGGTGCACATTTGATAAAAAATAAAAATAAAAAATAAGATTCTGCACAAGCCAAACTTTATAAAAGTGACAAAATACATGTTAGAGTCACCACAGCTCAGTCACATGGTTTTAAAGAGCCTTCTCAGTAAGTAAGTAAGTAGTTTGTGCTTTTGCTTTCATTTAGTAGAAACTTAAGCCACATGGTTAATTTGCATACTGTAGCTTTATGAAACAGCTGTTGAGATAAAATAAAGGGAAATGTGAAGGATCATTTGGATGTTTCTCTTTCTTTCTTTTCTTTTTTTTTCCGCCTTAAATGTCTTTATTTGGACACTATGTTGTTGTTGGACAATATACAGTAGGTGGCGGTATGCGCTTTTGTTTGGCTTGCACTGAACTTTAAAGAAGAAGAACAGCTGTTGGTGATGTCACTTCCCCTTCCCCTGGGTAAGGACGGTCGAATTGGGCAAATGCTGCTGAAGCTCTAGTTCACTAACTGGATAGAGATCTAACAGTTGACCCCATGAAAGGTTAAGGATTAGTAGCTAGTGTTAGTACTTAGAGGCTACAATTTAATGGTTTTGGATGCAGCCTTAGTCACCAGCCAAGCCACCAACCACTGCTCCTCAGCTCAGCAGAGCCCCCTCCCAACACAGTGTTGTTGTTTAAATGCCACAGCAGTGTGCTGAAGGGGGCGTGTCGGAAAGCTTCTTAAAGAGACAGAGGCCTATTTCAAGACGTTCAGTACAGCCATTTTGAGAGAGCAATTTTATTCAAGGCAGTTATTTTAATTTACTGCATATACAGACCAACAGAAGGTTACGTCATCATTGTAGTATGTTATAGACTGGTGCTATGTGATTGAAAAAAGCATAATACCCCCCCTTTAAAGAGACAGAGGCCTATTTCAAGACGTTCAGTACAACCATTTTGAGAGAGCAATTTTATTCAAGGCAGTTATTTTCATTTACTGCATATACAGACCAACAGAAGGTTACGTCATCATTGTAGTATGCTATAGACTGGTGCTATGTGATTGAAAAAAGCATAATACCCCCCTCTTTAAAATCAGTAAAAGAAGCTAGTCGGGCAAATTAAAAACAGTGGCAAGTCTTTCAATCAGGATGTGGGGCTGCGTCTTATTACATGCAGAAGAAAAGTCAGTGAACAAAAGTCTTACATGAGCCCCAGTTTTGTCAAGGTGCTTGTACACGGTGTTCAGTAGAAAGATCTTCAATGAAGGTACTTGAGTCATCTTCTGTACACGGTAGTTGAGGTCTCCAAACGTTTCGCCTCTCATCCAAAAGGCTTCGTCAGTGAACAAAGTTACGCTCAGCACGCAGCGTAGTTAAAGACCGTTAAAGATCGTCGACAGGACACGCCCAGTCCAAAAAGACGATACCTCAGCTAACAAAAGAACAATAGGCAGGTAATTAGCAGTGATCATCTATGAATAGGACAGGACTGACCGATACTGGGGTGAGCAGGTCGTTACAGACGCTCTACTTCAAAGGTGTTTACCCACAGGTGAGAGTAGCTGTGATTAGAGGGGAGGAGCCGGGCCAACCCCAACTCCTCCCAATTGGTCTTTAACTACGCTGCGTGCTGAGCGTAACTTTGTTCACTGACGAAGCCTTTTGGATGAGAGGCGAAACGTTTGGAGACCTCAACTACCGTGTACAGAAGATGACTCAAGTACCTTCATTGAAGATGGACAACTCCTATACGACTGAGAACTTACACAGACTTCAGTAGAAAGAGTGTAGCATTCTCCACACCCTTGTTTTGCTGGTAGGCAAATTGAAGTGGGTCAAGTTTTCCCTCAGTTAAACATAAAATCTCAGACTTTAAAGGACCTGTATCATGCTATTTTAGCCATTCCAAAGTAAAGTATAGGCATTTATATGATATATTGTACCTCTATCACTATGGAGTACTCATTTTTGAGAGAAATATAAGTATTTTCTGGGGGTATTTTCCCTACCCGGAAGACAAGACGCTTCGATTCAGTTAACGCCGCCCCTCTCTCCGCTCATTCCACATTTGCAGTATTATAAATATAAATATCGCTTCACATAATGCAGTTATAAGGAGTTGACATGTGCAACGCAGTTTCATAAATGGCTAACACACATGCTAACACACACGCTAACACGCATTTTGATTGACTCACCGCTCAGCATGGCCTCCCCATCGGGTTATGGGATTGCGTTGGTTATAACAGTTAATCCACTTTGATTCTGTCCAAGGTTCACCAAGCATCCATCAGGTTGGTTGATATAGTCGCTGAGTCCCAGAAAGAAATTCCAACTTCTGGAGAGTGCACTCTTCTTTAGGAAGGTTGAATAGTCCTGTTCCTCTCGTAGCCAAACGCGCATCCGTGACATTATCGTTGGGTAAGAAAAAAGAGCAGGCGGTGTCCAGAGTAGGTTAGAAAGAATTTTCTCAAAAGTTTTCATCACAAGTGATGTAAGTGCGACTGGTCTGAAATCACTCAATTCCTTTGAAGTACTTGATTTGGGAATTGGGATTACAGTTGAAGTTTTCCACAAAGTTGGAATCTGACCATGATCTACACAACTTTGAAACAATCTGCTAAAAACACCACTAAGCTGAGTGGCACAGTGGTGCAGGGTACGCCCACAGATGGCATCAGGGCCCCTCGCCTTCCCCACCTTCACTTTTCTAAGTACGGCAGTACTTGATTCGAGAGACTCTTTACAAGCAGAAACCTTTCCCAAAAGGTCTGCCCTCTCAAACTGGCTAAAAGAGGAATTGTTTACCCATGGTCTGTTATTTGGATAAACAACAACAGTCTTTGATGGGACAACAGAGTCAACACAGAAAGTGACATATGAAGAAACAGTGTCACATAACTTATTAATGTTAAAAAAGCAGTTCCAATCCGTATACGCTAAACAAGCTTGAAGTGCTGAAATGTTGTCCTCTGACCAGCACTTCACTGATTTCTCTACCCGGGGTAGTGTAGCGGGGCATGAGGTACACACAGTTATGATATGACAATCCCAGAGGAGGAAGTGGCAGTGATTTATATGCACCACTCACTTAACAAAAAGCTATTAGCTCAAGTAGATCCCAGAGGAAGAGTCAAATAAAAATGTATGTTAGCGAGCACAGATGTATAGTGTTAAAACAAGTTCCTGTAGAAAAGTTGAAGGACACGTGTAGGGCATAACATCTTTGGGAGAACACCTGACAATTACTGTGATTGCCATTAGGATTTGATGCTTTGACCAAGAAAGGATGTCAGCGTCCCTTGTTTAGCTGTATTTGCATCCAAGTCCAGACAGGAGCGAAGTTCAGACGGCGTTATGGCTAATGCACGTAGCTCCTCAGTTGTAAACAGCATAATGCAGTCTTTACTGTGCCATTATGAAATCCAGTCAATAACTTTGTTTATCTTGCATAAATAACAATAGATTATTATATTATGTTGTACCAAAGTCAGTTCTGATATTCCTACATATTGTGCTGTAGCAAATACTGTAGTAGTTTTCCCAAATAGACGTTTATTCAGACTGTATTTTCAAAGTGTGATTTCAGAATTAGATTTTTGAAGAGACTGCTTTGAATACTAGAAGATTGTTTTCGGACATGTTGTGAGCTGTTTTTCATTCATCTGTATAGTTTCAAGACCAAACCTGGCTTTTATCCAAGGTGAAACCTTTTTCATCCCGAAAAACGTTTGAACACATTGCTCACACGTTTATTTTTTCTATACTTGCTTACTGTACTACACTCCTGCTCACAGTTAGTCCAAAATTCTGCGGCGCGTCTTTTAACTGGGAGCAAGAAACCCGAGCACATCCTCCTTGCACTGGCTCCCAGTCCGTTTTAGAGTTGATTTTATCGTTTGTTTTCAAAGTTTTTCTCTCTGGCTTTTAACACCGCGTGAGTTGTGTGGTCCTCTGTGTCCTGTTTAATTTTATTTTTTTTATCTCTGCTTTTCTTACTGTTTTCATGGCATATGCAAGTGGTTGAAATGAGTTTCCCCTGCTTTGTGGCTGTGCACTCTCTTAGAGATAGGATGAGGGGATCGGTCACTCGGGGCACTAGCTCAAAGTTTGGAGGAGCGGAGGGAGTATCTGGAGTGAAGCTTAAACTGCTCTGCCCTCCTGCCGCTCGACCCAGAATAAGTGGAAGAAAATAGATAAAAGGAAGGATGGAGTCACACTCATGACCTCATAACCTGTCGTCCTTTATCAGCCCTGTGCTAATTTCAGCTCATTCAGAGTGTTGTTGTAAGGAAGACGTCATGTGATACCACCTTGAGCCTTTACGAATAATGGGTTTGTCATGCCCTTATGCGGCTCCGCACATCGTTGAATCACGGGATAGCGTTTCCTGTGTACACACCAGTATTTTCATCTTTTTTTCCCCACCCCTCTCTCTCACAGCTGGCGTGTCGGTGTTCAGTGCATTCCTGCGCTCCGAGTTCAGCGAGGAGAATCTGCAGTTCTACTTGGCCTGTGAACAGTACAAGCACTCGTCCAATAACTTCAGCCTGCAGAGGAGGGGGAGAGACATCTGCAACACCTACATCCTGCCGGGGTCCCCACGGGAGGTAGGGCTCGCAGCACGCAGTCTCGCCACAGAAATAGACTCTGGGGATGTCTCATGGCCCTGACTCGAGCGTAGCCATATCACATACCGATTAATGATATTTACCATTACCATTTGGTGGAGATGTATCATCCTAGTCTGGTCATCCTAGTCTTTTATATGTCCATTCAACAATTTGCATTTACGGTTTAGACTTGTGAAAGAGTCACAAGTCATAAACCATTGTAATTCATGCACATATAATTCAGAAGAAAGGCCCTGTGCACTGGAAAGAATATGGCCAAAAAAAATGCAGGAATTGGTCCAAAAAAGAATTCTGTGAATTTGACTTGCCTTGTACTCGGTACCAAGTATCAACCAGCCAACTCTTAAGTGGGTGCGTGGATAATAACCTCTCTGACTTAATTCAACAGCTCCTTGTTAAAATGCTGCTTGTTATGCTGGCTAAAGTCGACTTGGGTCAAGGGCCCGTGACTGTTTTGTGAGGAATTACACGTAGAAAAAATGTGCACAATGAACGTCTGTGTAAGTTCTCAGTCGTACAGGAGTTGTCTATCTTCAATGAAGGTACTTGAGTCATCGGGGAAAACCGACGGGGCACGGCCGGTCCAAGGAGACTGCACCCCGGCCAACAAAAGAACAATAGGCAGGTAATTAGCAGTGATCAGCCATGAATAGGACAGATAATGGGCAGTGATCATCTATGAATAGGACATAACTGACCGATACTGGGGTTTAGCAGGTCGTTAGAGACGCTCTACTTCAAAGGTTTAGGCCTGCAACTAATGATTATGTTGTATTCGATTAAGCTATCGATTATTTTTACGATTAATCGATTAGTCGCTTGGCTGTGAATGGTGTAGGAAAATTGTCTTTTTTCTTTTCTTTTATCACATAACGCTAAAGTGGCGCCGCTTGAGGACATGTTGATAGAGTAAACTTAAAGTAAGTGTTTGTAGGAGATTCTTTGCGCTTATTCTGCTTTCTGATTGGATGAGACACAGACGGATATTCATGAAATTTACAATGTACAAAACACTACAGACCCTAACTATAAAAACAAAGTAGGTTTTCATCAAAAATACTACATTTTCATGTCATTTTTGCTCTATTTGAGTCTGTGTGAACCAGTAAACGATTAATCGATTACTAAAATAGTTGTTGACTATTTCAATAATCGATTAGTCGTCGATTAATCGATTAGTTGTTTCAGCCCTACAAAGGTTGTTTACCCACAGTTGAGAGTAGCTGTGATTAGAGGGGAGGAGCTGGGCCTACCCCAACTCCTCCCCATGGTCTTTATCTATGCTGCGTGCTGAGCGGGATTTCGTCCACTGACGAAGCCTTTTGGATGAGAGGCGAAACGTTTGGAGACTTCAACTACCCAGTACAGAAGATGACTCAAGTACCTCCATTGAAGATGCACAATGAACGATTTGTTAAAGTTGCATCTGCCTGTATGAAATGGAGATGTCTGTATTTGAAATGACAATGGTGAATTCCAATCGTTTGCAGCTGCAGCAGCAGAGCGAATGGACATGAGGCCAAAGGAGGATTTTGTTTTGGGAACTTGTAGCTTTATAATGTGTTATGATGAAGTGTCGTAACTGTAGGGGGCTTCGCGCTGTAACAGCTGGTTCAGAGAGGTAGCAATAAGACCCTACCCTAGTGTTATAGATGAACTTGAGCCAGTGGATGCTGCGATGGGACTCCAGAGAGGGCCTGTTCACTTGGGAGTAAAGCGAACAGTGATGTGTCCTGTTGAGGGCATGAGGAGTGTGTCCAGTTTTTTAAGTAGACCTTTACAGGCTGATAAATGATGTCTCCATAGTAAAACAGAGGAAGTGGTCCTTTAGTGGAGGATGTGAAGGAGGAATGGTTTCTGTACAAAACATTTGGCTTTAATCTTTGCTTGTGTCATGGTAATGAGACTTTGGAAGGATATAGAGGTATCTAGCCAAATTCCAAACTATTTGTGTTCAGTTATCTGCTTGAGGATTGCTCACTTTGGGAAGACTTAGGCAAGACTTTGGGGGAGTTAGCAAGACCAAGTTTGGGAGAGTTACCAGGTCTGTTACAATTAAACCAAATAATCTGTCTTCTTCACATTGAGTGAGAGGTCCACATTTGTAAATGCCTTATGAAGAACTGAGAAAGCATTCCTGCTCCTACAGGATGCCCCAGTGACATGGAAGTATGGGTCAAATGCAGAGAACAATTTTCTCTACGGGGATCAGTACAGTAACTTATATTCTGAATAACTGTTTCTGGAGAAGCTTCACTGAAATACAAAATGGTGTCCTCTGCATAGAGTTGTACAATTCCTTTGCCAAAAGATTAAGGCATGTCTTATGTATACAGAAAACAAAGTTGGACCTAGGATGGATCCCTGAGGCACTCCTTTGGAAGCATAAAGAGTCATTTTTTACTTGTTGCAACTGGGTTGACAGAAAGTTTGAAAACCATGCCAAGGACTGATCAGAAACCCCAATCTGGCTGAGTCACTTTATTAAAGTGATAGTCTGGATGTTGTCAGAAAAAAAGAGAGAGAGGGACTCTTTTTGAAAAAAACGGCTCAAGCTCCCTCCCCCTCCCTTCCTGATTGGTCTTGGAAGCCACGCCCGTTTTCCCGTGCACGCGCGAGGTTCAATGGGCCAAGAAGTGACCAGGGGAGACTTTACGGTGACAGTGTCAACAATTGGGTTATCCAAGGTAACGATGCTTTTTATGTTGAAATCGTTGTTTTTTGACGGGGATTGACACGTTTATGCAGCTAACTTTGTACTGAAATTTCCAATAAACTGGCATATCAAGTAAACATGTAGTTTTTACATCGTTTGCATGGTTTATAGCATGCGACATTGTTTACTTCTTTGACATGCTAACAGCTAGCGTACGATTATCTGTCCTGTCGTCTTTTTTGTGTTTTAGACCACTTCAGATTTAGGTCATATTTCCCATTTGTTTTTTCTAATTATTTTTTCTTTCGTCTTCTTCAAAGCTCTGTAATGGCAGGATCTTCCGATGATGAATAGAACCCCACCTGCAGCCTCCAGCAGATGAACTCCAAAAGCTGCCTGCTGCTCCAGAGAACTGCATATCTAAAGTGCCACATGTGGAAACTAAATCAGACACATTTTCTGATCCTAATGGGCACTACATTGGATTTATACCAATATACCATTTGTATACACTCACCTAAAGGATTATTAGGAACGCCTGTTCAATTTCACATTAATGCAATTATCTAAACAACCAATCACATGGCAGTTGCTTCAATGCATTTAGGGGTGTGGTCCTGGTCAAGACAATCTCCTGAACTCCAAACTGAATGTCAGAATGGGAAAGAAAGGTGATTTAAGCAATTTTGAGCGTGGCATGGTTGTTGGTGCCAGACGGGCCGGTCTGAGTATTTCACAATCTGCTCAGTTACTGGGATTTTCACGCACAACCATTTCTAGGGTTTACAAAGAATGGTGTGAAAAGGGAAAAACATCCAGTATGCGGCAGTCCTGTGGGCGAAAATGCCTTGTTGATGCTAGAGGTCAGAGGAGAATGGGCCAACTGATTCAAGCTGATAGAAGAGCAACTTTGACTGAAATAACCACTCGTTACAACCGAGGTATGGAGCAAAGCATTTGTGAAGCCACAACACGCACAACCTTGCGGCGGCTGGGCTACAACAGCAGAAGACCCCACTGGGTACCACTCATCTCCACTACAAATAGGAAAAAGAGGCTACAATTTGCACGAGCTCAAAATTGGACAGTTAAAGACTGGAAAAATGTTGCCTGGTCTGATGAGTCTCGATTTCTGTTGAGACATTCAGATGGTAGAGTCAGAATCTGGCGTAAACAGAATGAGAACATGGATCCATCATGCCTTGTTACCACTGTGCAGGCTGGTGGTGGTGGTGTAATGGTGTGGGGGAAGTTTTCTTGGCACACTTTAGGCCCCTTAGTAACAATTGGGCATCGTTTAAATGCCACGGACTACCTGAGCATTGTTTTTGACCATGTCCATCCCTTTATGACCACCATGTACCCATCCTCTGATGGCTACTTCCAGCAGGATAATGCACCATGTCACAAAGCTCAAATCATTTCAAATTGGTTTCTTGAACATGACAATGAGTTCACTGTACTACAATGGCCCCCACAGTCACCAGATCTCAACCCAATAGAGCATCTTTGGGATGTGGTGGAACGGGAGCTTCGTGCCCTGGATGTGCATCCCACAAATCTCCATCAACTGCAAGATGCTATCCTATCAATATGGGCCAACATTTCTAAAGAATGCTTTCAGCACCTTGTTGAATCAATGCCACGTAGAATTAAGGCAGTTCTGAAGGCGAAAGGGGCTCAAACACAGTATTAGTATGGTGTTCCTAATAATCCTTTAGGTGAGTGTATATTTATACCATCGATTACATTACATTTCAATTGAAGTCACTTTGCTTTGTTTTCATGGGAATAAAGAATGAAATATAATAAAGTCTTCTAATTTCAAAGCACAACTAACACATTGCCTAAAAACACCTCTTGCACAAAAATAGCATCTCATAAACATTTGGTTACAGATAGAAACAAACAATGGTCAACTAGTTTTCAACAACAACATTATTTACAAAATAAAACATATTTCTGTGGCAATTGTTGACCTGTAAAAAAAAAAACAAGGATAAAGAATATGTTATGGATATTTCCATAACATTTCTATATTGAATATTGTGAGAAGAATAAATTAGTCCATACGATCTCCTCGGGTGTGCTGGTGTTGGACTAACTCCAATGTTGTTGGGTCAGGGACAGCTGAGAGCAAACCCAGTTGTCTGAGGATCTCAATTCTGCAGGGCGTGGGAGTCCTTTTTGCTGTTCAACCGTGCAGCAACAATTATTGTCTGGAGCTCCGGAATATATGAATAGTCCTTCTCAACCTTTCACTGTATAAATCCTGCAGCACCTGGATTTTTTAATGAATACTTTCCGGTATCTGAAATAGAGACAAAATAATGCCAAAAAGGTAAGTCATAGAAAAGGAATGAAGATGCATAGTTTCCAGAATGCGTACATACTGTATACAATTATACATCCACCAGGTCTGTACATGGTGAGGACTGCAATGGGCGGGTCATAACTGAATCTTTTGCTGGCGTACATAGGATGACTGCAATGCCTCCAGGCGTCCAGTTGATCTACAAAAACGTTAGCATATTTTGAAGCTTCTATACTTATATTTATAATTTAAATACAATACCTAAACTTGAGATACTTTGGTACTTCTTTGAACCAACGTTCTTTTAGAATGACCTCAATGAGAGTATTATGCGCCGTTGAACCTTTCACTGTCCACTCTTTCTACCGTTCACTTTCCAGTGTGTTGCGTTCATGCAGCAGAACCAGAAATGATTACAAATGCCTTAGTTCACTGTAGTACTGTGAAACATCCCTTTGCTGGCCAGCCTACACAGAAAAGAGACAAAAATCAAATACATGTACAGTATAAATGCACAATAAGCATCTTTTACAAAGCTCACAATTTTACTTACTGCATGTAACTTTTGCCCAAGTTCTTAGTCCCATGCCACATATTGTGTGCGCCACACCACTGTCTTTGTATATCTCATTTCCTGTGTGAGGATTATGAATTAAAATAAAAAATATAATTTCTTTAGATGTGTCCAATTATAAAGTTTCATATCATAAATACAATGACACTTACTGAAAAGAGCAGAAATCTGTGAGTGGGCATCAGTAAACACTTCTGTAATGTGAACCTCTCCCTGTGTCCTGCTCACTTATGTGCTGAAGGTCATTCAGTTTTCCTTCTCAGAGAGGCCCCTGTCCTGTGAACACAGTGTGTAAAAATTAGTATTATGTACAAAGTTTTACATGTTCTCTTGCTTATGTATGCATGCATGTATTTATGTGGAACAGGACTTGATTTGTTTAGACTTGTTTTGGAAACACAAGCACAAATCCTCACAGTGTGGTTGTACTCCTCCTCAGGGATACCAAGTGATGGTAAACTAAACCAAAAACAGCAACATTATTTTCATTTAATTGTCAATGACCAGTGTAACAACTATACAGATACCAAATGTTACCAATGTTTTACTTACTCTCCAGTTCTGGAAGTAGAGGCTTCCTTTGCTCCAAGATGTTCACTCCCTCTTCAAAATGGTTATCTCTACAAATACAAGAGAATGGCAGTTTATGAATAATTTCCTAAACCAATTGATTGTGGTTTTGTGGTGTTTTTGTGTCTATTTTTCCATGGCTAGCATCAGTAAGGCTTACCTATTTTTAGTAAGTAAGTAATTCACGCCATTTCATTTTTGTAATTATACTGAGAGTAGATTATGCACAGGTGGCCCCTATTTAATGGTTAGGGCAAGGTGTGAACTTTCTGCAGTCATTAGGAATGTTATAAAGGCAATTTAATGCACTCAGAAAATGCTTTATGGATACTTGTACATGCCCCACTTTTCACTTTTCTATTTAAAAAAAAAAACAGAATCATGTATCATTTTACTTTCACTTCACAGTTGTCTGTTACTTGTGTGTGAACTTTCAGTAAAAAATTCAAAATAAAATCTTTACGTTTAGGGTTGTAAACATGACAAAATGTGCAAAAGTTCAAGGTGTATTAGTACTTTGGCAAGGCACTGTAGTTACATACATTTACACAAAATGTAACAACGACATTGTGCAATTCTAATAACATTCTTATAGAGTAAGCTATATTTTGAATTGCGTTTCCTTCAAAAACATATGTAGCCCGCTGGCCCTCAATTATTTATCGCACAATAAACATCAGATGCTAGCACTACATTTAGAGTTTGGCATTATATATACAGTACTGCATGTCTGCACGTCTCCAAATCTCAATGCTGCATTTGATGTAATGCCAGTACGCACAGAAATATACATAGTCAAGTCAACTTTACATACATAGCATGTAAAGTTGTGAAAAACTTCATTGTTTACAGTAGGCTATAGCTTTATAACGCGATGCGAACAGTTCAAAGTTAGCCGGCGTAATAACGCTTAAAATTTGCAAAAAGCCTAACTATGACGGACACACTAAATTCAACAAATTGTCGCCATGAATACTTCAAAATGTCATGCATTTACCTGTCCATTAGAAACTCTGCCAAGTCTTCATGCCTTCTGCAGCTCACGAAGCTCCGTCCATCTGTTGAACGACTCTCTGATATAAATTCCACATCTATCTTGCATTTGTTTTTCTTTTTTTTCTTTTTTTTTAAAGTTTTATTTCACACAAAAAAACATACAAAACCAACAGAGCTAACGACTCTGTTAAACAGGGTAAAACAAGACGACAGTTAAAGGAAGGGGACGTGCATACATTAATGGGTGGGGGAGACCAAGACGACAAGAATGGACACGAATTTGCTTTAGATATTTGTCTTGTGTTTTTCCATTAGGGTAAGCGACAGAGAGGGTAGATGAGGGTGAGTGTGCGTGTGTGTGTGGGGGTGTGTGTGTGTGTGTGTGTGTGTGTTTGTGTGTGCGTGCGTGCATTTCAATAATATTGGTTATGGGAATTGTCATGGTGGTTGCATTTGTTTTTCTGCTAGTTTAGAAGATGGACTTTTGAACTGTTTAAATGTGTTATGAGAAGCAGCAGGCAGTCGTAGCTTCTGTCGTGAGCTGTTTGTTGTGCCATTGCGGCGCTCAGGCCGTAATGGCGGATCCAGGTAGGAGAAACACTCTCTGCGGCTGCGCGTGCGCAGTTATCGGGAGCGAGCCTACAGCGCGCATGAAGTGTCAATCATCGTCTTGCTCGCATTTTATTGGTTTAGGCCATCGGCAGGGGACTCTTGAGTAGTTGCTGAGATCACGGAAGGAGGGACTTAACAAAAATATAATAATATATATTTTTACTTACTTTATATCAAAATCTAAGGCCAGGAGGTCAATTTTGTACATTTCTTAAAATTTGTAATACATTTAGACATCCAGACTATCACTTTAAGATGGAGAGGTCGAACTGAATTGAAAGCTTCTGCTAAATCTAAAATAGCAGCACAATGTTGTTTAGAGTCCAGAGCATGTTCGAATACATTCCTCACTCTGTCTTCAGCCTATTATGCGACTGACTTGATCAAATAGCATGCTTTATTGTTTTGTGAATAATTTTAATAAAGTCTTGTGTATAGCTGCTCCCGTCAGCCTTGAGAAAAGATGATATTTGCAAGTAAGAAAAGAACCACCTAGCATTCATACAATTATAATGAGCTTCAGACTAGCACATTGACTGGGCGTATTCTATAGGTCTCCTGGTAATCTACCTCCGGTTATTGGCTGTATGGGGAAATGATAAACGTGGCCTTAGGAATAAATGAAATGGTGGGTTTGCTGTACTGGAAACCATCTCTCGGCATGGCTTTACAACTGCTTTAGTAGATAATGGCCAATTTGTACAAGTTTGTGTGTTGTTTGCTTTCATAAGGAAATTCATGGCTATATACGCATACTGATCAATACGTACGTTACAATACGCTGTAAAAGGCTGTTAGGACCTGGCTAAGATACCCATTATTAGTTGGTCTATCCACCTCCAAAAACATTTCAATCTAAGGCATTTGGTCCACTTAAAGCAAATCCCGGTGCATTTCCTGGAAAAATTCGCTCCATTTGTGCAGCTGGTAAACACAAACTGACTGAGCAGCAGTAATTCCAAACCAAACGAAGGACTGAGAGGAGCAAAGAAAGTAAGAGTCACATGGTCTATTAGAGACATACATACTAACGTCCATTTAACGGGAGTGTTTTAGTAAAAGGGAGACTACAAAGAAGTGGATGAAGTGCAGATTAAACATATTTAGCCATAGATGTATTGCTATCATCACAAAAAACAAAGTTTAAACGTTACCGACACACTGAAGAATGACTGACATCTGTGTTGTGTCGCCTGTGTCGCTACCCTAAACTTGCGTTTACCTAACGTTGAAATACTGCTCCCTGCCAGCCAGTGCTGTCACTGTGCCCCTTAATCGCGATCCAGACAAATGACAGTAGTTTAATGTAGACCTCCCTCCCTCCTAATCAGTCAGCCCTATCAGCTCACCTGTGGTCAGAGTTGCCAGGGCTGCAGTTAAACTGTGGAATTGGGCGGCTTTTTCAGAGAAGAAGAGGAGATACTGTTTTGTAAAAGAAAGAAAAACGGCAACTTGCTAAAAGTCAACCACAGAGAATACATTTTTGTTTCCGGATCTCTCCGCGAGTGCTTTGTGGGCACTCGTGGAGAGTGCTGTAAGTTACAACCGCAGTTAGAGGAAAAGTACCATATTCCAGGGATAGAACTGGGGCTCACTCATGGCTCTTGTGTACATACAACAGTGCTTATGTACAATGTGGATGCACTACCGCTTCTTTCTTTTATGTGCCACATACTGTCCCCATGTCCGAATAGGGCAGCATGTTGGTGGCGCGGCCAGCGCTCGTGCCTCACAGCGAAAAGGTCCCAGGGTCTCTTTTCCCACCTGGATTGTGGAGTTTGCATGCTCTCCCTGTGTCTGAGTAGGTTTCCCCTACCACTAAAAACATGTACAATAGTTTCCACTCTGGGGCAAGGACTCCCCTGTAAAAGAGATTCTTATTCTCAGTGGGACTTTCCTGATTAAATAAAGGTAAAAAATCATCAACAACAAAAGTCAAACGGATAATTACGTTGCGTTACTTTGAATACAAGATTTCTGTTTATTGTGTTAAGTATAAAATGTCTGTCCAAATTTAGACCTGATCATGTCCTGTTTTAGTTCCAAACTGACAGTCCTCCTGGGTAAATCCCACTTCAGACCTGGTTAGTCTTGTACTAATTCGGACCCACCCACAGAGTTCAATATAAGCAAGGTCTAATATTGTCTGGTTACTAGAGAAACATGTAAATGCTACAAGCTGTCTTGAAGTCTCTGATCTTGTTGCATTCAAGCGTTAGCATAATAGCCTCTCACACATGCACCTCTTTGCCCACACACAACCACTAATTGCACATGTGGAGGATAAAAGCTGCACAGTAAACAGACCACGGGCCAATGCACCATTGTTATTTCACTTTCACCTTATTATTAGTCACTCTGCAACAGTGTTGAATTGGCAAAAAAAAAAATCAACATTATAATATGCTAACATGTAGCGTCAACTGTGCCCTTATCGTGAAACTAATGTTATCTGATGAGACACATTTGTACCTTTTTTTTTCTTTTTAACATCCGTACATTACTTCACCAGACTTCTAATCATGGCAGTGCTCAAATTGTCTCTGCTACAGCCTTGGGTTTCACTTTGAAATGCACTTGCACTTAGAGGCTAGTGCCCTCTGCTGACATTTTGCATAACTATATTTTATGTCAATGGGCATGGAGATATGTTTCACTATTATGTTTCTTGTTGAAAGATAAACTTTTTTTTTTAGTTTTGGAGTTTTTAAATTATGTCACAGACCTACAATATCCTCTATTTTTGACACTTCTTATTTCTCCTTTGCAACTTGCCATTGGTTTATAGGAAAGCATGAAAAAACTAAATTCAGTCAACTTGTGGCATCAGCTGGTCTACACAGCTGTTGTGGGCATAATAATATTTACTTAGAAACTGTCCACAGGTGCGCCAAGCTAACCTTACCGAAGCCTCTGCTCATACATGGCCTTTTGATTGTTTTCAAATGCATTACATGTGCGTAGTGTGACGGCCCTGTGCTATCTCTGGGACAGCTGTAAATGTTACCAAGGAAGGAATGGAGGCTTATAAATGACTTGGGCCAGAATATTGTGTACTTTGACCTCACTGCGTAAGGTGTGTACTTGACATGTCCTTACAAGGATATAGAGCACATCATTTCCACATAATGGTATCCAATTACGGAAATACGCAAGTGAGTTTTTTGACCGTATTGCACACAAAATCAGTGTGAAACTGAAAGAGTGTTGCATTGAAGTGTCCCAGCTGAGGGTTATCTGTGTACTGGGAGGAAGTGTAGCCCAAGCATGTCCACATTCTGAATCGGGTGCAATATTGTTATGCAGTTTCTGTCTCATTGCACGCAACGGTAAAGAAAAGACAATCTGTCAGACACTGAAAAGTAAAAAAACAACAGCCAACAGCCAACAAGGTCGCACAAACACAAAGTAACTGTCAAACGACTCACCCGGAATTCATTATCTACCAGTGCTGTCATTTTCAGCAGCTGTAACCGGCCTGAAGTGTCCAGAAATACAAAGTGTTCAGTGCTAAGAGACATTTCCGATGTGAGAAAAGTGGAAACCTGGACCACTAATGTTGAAGACGCATAAACTGAAATGTTTAGACTGGTCCAGGAATGATTTTAAAGACCGTTTTCATAGGTTTTATCGATATTTAGTACTTGATCTAAACCGTTTGTTTACATATTTTATATGTAAAGACAGCCAGCTTGTTCTGATGTTATGTGGAGTTCTATTAATTGGTTTATTTACAGAAAAAGGCCTTAATTAGTGTCTTGTAATATTGTGATATATATCGCGTTGGCCTCAATACTTATCGTATCGGTCTAAATTCATATCATTACACGCCCCTAATAATATTTAGACAGAGAGGTGTCCTAAACCCTCTGTTACGTGCTGTTCTCTACGTACTCACAGTCCACACCCTGCATCATCTGTACCCTCTTCTCTTGTGTCTTTAGGTAAACCTGGACAGTAAGACGCGGGACCTGACCATCCAGCTGCTCCAGGCGCCCTCCCACACCTCCATGAACATGGCCCAGAAACGCATCTACTCCCTGCTGGACACGGACTGCTACCCCCGCTTCCTCCAGTCGGCCCTGTACTGCTCCCTGCTCCAGGACGCCCAATGACCCCGACCCCAACCCATCTCACCCCTCTCTCAGCATGGACTGTACAGATGTGTTGTTTTAAGGCAGAAATATTTGATTATAGTTAAATAAAGTAGTCTGATACTGTATACATCCTCATTTGTGCTCTAACGTAGTATTTATCTGCACATTTAGAGATTTAAAGCCGGACTGCGGAACGTTCCAGTTCATACTGTATGTTGCTCCTTCACAAGAGCTTGCAAACTGTCAGCGATACCAAGCAGACTTTTCTGTGGTGGTAGAAGTAGAAGATACAAATCTGTTAAATAGGTGTTGTGAATAAAACTTTGTGACCTCAAAAATAGAGTATAAAGATTGTCCTCAAATGAACCCCCTGTACGGCAATACAACAGGAACAAACCTCGTTCCTTGTCGTGAGTTAGTGATATTAATATAATTGCGCAGCGCCACCTGGTGTTCTGGAGTGTGTGTCATAAGACTTGGTCAGTTTTATGTTTTTTTTCTTCTATCTATGGAGCCTTTATAGAAATGTTGTAGAGTAGAACATAGAAATGCCTTTAGCTATCTGTTCCAGCAAATGCGCACGTTTGTTGGCCAACGGCTCCCAGACCCGGTTTCAATTGAACGTTTCATCCCCATCTCTATAGAAATGAAGCCTGGCGCCCATACTAACAGATGGGGAGGTATGTTTTGTCCTTTTCATAGCATTTACATCATATCTGTGGTTTCTTTATCATTAACATATTATGTTTAGTGGCCACTGGATGTGTATCCAAACCACAAAAGGCAGAAACATCACTGAATCTGAGTTAGCATTTAGCTCAGGACACTTTTACACATAAATTTGAATCTAAAGTAAAATCTCCAAAGGTCTGCTAGCAACTGTAATTGTTTGGCTTTTTAGCAAAATACTATTTATATGCTTAAAGATGTGGCGACAAACCTTTCTGTGGCCCCCGTTTATCTCAGCCTCCTCAAAAGCACTCGCAAGGCATCATTATATTCCACCCACAGCGCAGAGTTCAGTCTTTAAATGCCATCCCCTTAGATAATACATTGCAAATAACTTAAAAGGATATTCCACCAACCTTTTCCAGTGTCTAAAGATAGCCCCCCTCCCTCCCCCCCCTTTTCTCCGGCTGTGAAAGGGCCCTGTGTAATGATTAATGTTGCTTTCTGTCCATGCTCCACTGAACCCTAGGGAGAGTGGAGTGTGGCTAACTTCCTGGGAAAAAAAAAACACGTTCATAATGAGTCAAGTCTTCTCCTACAGGCCAAAGTACCAGAGTTTTTTCAACCGCCTAATGGAAAAGCTGAGCACACATACGTAAGCAGGCGGGTAACTGTGACTAACTGCACTCTTAGCTGTGTACAAAGACTCAAGTGTGATACTGTACATCTCAAGAGCACACACGATATTCTATTTTATCATAGTGGGTAAGTTACTAAGTTGCAGACATTTTTTTTTTTCATCTCAAGCTGCGTATGACGACACACACAGACACACACGAGTGACTGAACTGCAGCTGCACTAGCGCTATAGGACTTGATTGGAGACGGGGGCTGGGGTTCTCCCATTTTAAGCTGGTCATAGGACTCTGCAATCCCCAGTGTAGGGCTCATTCAGCTTTCTGATTATATTGGCAAATGGTGAATAAATGGTCACACCAACATCAGACATTCAAAGCTTTTTACATCAAGGAACCATTCACCCAGGCATATTACCAGACCCACGGAATCTGAACCGCTGACCCTCCGACGGGGTCAGCCCTAAGTCCCCGGTACCTACAGTATGTTGCCTCGTCAATAGAAGTGGGGAACATAGATGTATTAAGATTAGGCACCAGCCCACTATCCTTAAGGTTAGTGGCTAGGGCAGGGTTAGGCTGATTGATATATGTATAACATTTCACTCTTATGACTTGTGATTGGTTGATGTACCAACTCACCTACAAAAACAAAAAAGCACCCGTGGAACGTAGGACCCGGTACGCACCCCCCTCCAACAAGATGACTCGCTCTGCTGTCTGCGCTACTGTTGCCCCATTGGTGAAAACACAAATACAACTTTTACACAATACACAAAATCTTTAGGTTTTTGTTTTTACTTTTCTGCAAAAATAATTCTACAATTGCTTATTAAATTCACATTTCACCACATAACAACTGACCAGGTTATTCCATTCAAGGAGCCTGAGATGGATTGGCCTCCACAGAGTCCAGATCTGAACGCTATTGAGAGGCTTTGGGATGTGCTGGAGAAGGCTTTGCGCAGTGGTCACAATCTCCCATCATCAATACAGGTTCTTGGTGAAAAGAATGTATGCAACACTGGATCTTCTGACATTGCAGAAGCTTATTGAAACAATGCCAGTGAGAATGTGTGCTGTAATGATTGCCAAAGGCGCTACAACCAAACATTTGGGCATGTGAGCTTTTCTTTTAATTTGTATCGCGCTTTTTTCGCATGACCCAAGTCACCAAATGAGCTTCACACCTAGAGGAATTTTTATTCCCTCACTCCACACAGGAATAATGGGACCTATGGGGCACAATCATATGCAATATGGGACGCAATCACACCACGCTGTATCAATCACCAATCAGTGTGTGATTGTGTCAAATACCACTGACATTTGGCGACTTCCAGCAGCAGCCACCACATATATCTGCAAAAGAACCACAGACTATGAAAAACATGAACACAGCATTGCTATTAGTCACTGAAGCCTAACAGGAAATGGCAGCAGGCCTCCGGAAGTTCCTTTGCAATAATGGACTTTCCATTGCCCGGCGTTGCCCGGCGTTAAGCCATTTTAGAACACAGACATGTCATTCTTACCGCCATATGTTTGTCTTGACCAGTGGCCCCTGGCTGCTCTGCTTTACGACCGCAACACTGGAGGCCGCCATTGCTGTAGTACCTCCATATAGTCTCCCATTGAAAAGCACTGGACTTTAGACACGTTAAAAACAACTTTAACGCCTGGTTTCTATTTTTTTAAACACTTTCTACGGCTACATATTCCTCCTGAGATAACGCTGGGTTAGTCACAATTAAAGAAACCAGGCTGGTTTTGGAAAGAAAAACTTTTGAAATCTTGTACTAATGAGGGTCGGACTGTTAGCATTAGAGCTACGCGAGCTACACGTCACGCAAGGGCGGAGTCTACAATGAAAATCCCGCCCTTATGCCCTTATTAGGAACATGCTTCGTCAGAGCTGGGGAGGAGGAGTTTGTAAATCCGCCATGATTTCCCCCTCGAACGTTGTCATTATGGTAAACGGGGAGGAGTGAGGAGGAGATTTCTATTCTTTTTAACGGTCTATGGTCTTGACACGTGCTACATCAAATTGCTAGCACGAACGAGCTTCGGTTAGCCTGCGCTGGACGCCGTGTTAGGAACCCACCCTCACATAGTCCATCACTATTCTACCAATCTAGGTTTTGAACCCCTCTTCCTGTCTGGGAATGTCATGTTTGTGTATTACTTTTACAAATAAAAAAAATTCCGGCACAAACTTCATGTTTTTGAAGCTGCAAAGCAAAATCACAACACCTCTTAACATTGAATTGTCCTGCAAACACTTTCACCCCAGTAATAATTCAGCCAAACAACTTTTGCTTGTATTTATCAGGAGCATCTGTACTTTTCTCAAGTACTTGGACCGCGGCTGCTCCTCCATTCTGATCTAACAGTTAGTGCTCTCAATGTTTTTTGCTCGTAGCGGTTGTGTAGACTTAATGACAGTGGTTAAGCCTTGGCAGCGGATGTAGGAAGACAGAGGAGTGTGTGTGTGTGTGTGTGTGTGTGTGTGTGTGTGGGTGTGTGTATCGGGGGTCCTCGGAGACCAACTGACCCCGCCCACTCACAGGTTGCCGGGATACAGAGATGCAACCACAGAGCAAGCAAGCAAGCTAAAAGCAAAAGAAAAGAAAAAAGTACAGTCCCAGCTGCATGGACAAATATTTGAACACTGAAAGGCGAGATGTTCCTGAGGTGATTCTGCGTTCGGATTTTGAAAAAAGCGCTTTCAAACAAGTCGGCGCAGGGCAAAGATGTCTGCTTTTCTTTCTGCGGAGAGAATGAGCCACTTTCGACCTTGAGATATGAATGAGCGCTGGAAGCATTTCATTTTTTGTATCCAATGTTGATTTCACACTGCGAGCCTCTGAACACAAGGACTCTTGAGAACATAAAAAGAGAAATGCATTTATTGAAAGGTTGAATATTATACATGATGATTGAGGCTTTTTAAATTTGAATGAGGATCTCTAACCTATTTGAATCTCATATTTGGCTGCCTTTACTCGACATCTCCATGAAGGCGAACTGGAGACGTCCCAGTAAAGTTAGTCATATCTATTGGGTATTTTTCAATGATAAAGATTCAGATGCTTGTTTTCTATTCCATCTAGTGGGTGAAATGTCGGCGTGGCTTTAAGTCTAAATGAATCATAAGTATTTTGGCCTTTAGTGGCATTACAGTTGGAATGCTCAATTTGCAATCAGAGTATTAGGCAAATGTGTTTGATTGTGTTTTTACTTTTATTTCGAAGCGACAGTTCAAGAGTACATTTTCTTTCCATCCATCTGTGGCTGTTATCTGTTGAGAATGCACCAAGCTTGCTGCTGTTTTGCATAACAGTGACACAAATATGCAGTGATGTTGACAGGTACATCCTGTCAAGTAGGAGCACAGAGGAGCAATGATGATGCGCTCTGTTATACAAAGCACTGATGATTTTCTGACCATAAGGAATCTGTTATGCATGAAAGAACATGGAAAAGTTGATCAAAAATAGCCAGCATTGCTGCATATTGAACCAATTGTTTTAACCAATTTGGGGGAGATAGTGGTGCAGAGAGTAGAGCCGGTCGTCTTGTGGCCGGAGGGTCGGCGGCTCGAATCCCGCAGGTGCACACTGTCGTATCCTTGGGCCAGACACTTCACCCACCCTGCCTCCAGTGGCTGTGTATGAATGAGAGTGTGGTGAGTGCCTAAAGCAGGTAGAAAGGTGCTATATAGAAATGTGACCATTTACCAATCCGATTTGTTTCAGTAGTTATTTTGAAACCAAATAATTCTTAAAGGGGGGGTATTACTGTATGTAAAATCGACTTTTTTCTTTATATCATGTTATTATGTCATTCCCTCATTAAACACATGCCTGGAGTGTTGCCTTGGCTCATTCACATATTTTTGAGTAATCAGTAAAAACTTAGACGGCAGCCATTTTAGGTGTAGCTATGCCTCAGTCCTCCTAGGAACGCCCCCACCTCCTGGAGACGCCTCTGGACCTTTTGTCATCAGCCAAGCCACCAACCACTGCTCCTCAGCTCAGCAGAGCCCCCTCCCCGCACAGTAGTGTTGTTTAGATGCCACAGCAGTGTGCTGAAGGGGGCGTGTCGGAAAGCTTCTTAAAGAGACAGAGGCCTATTTCAAGACGTTCAGTACAGCCATTTTGAGAGAGCAATTTTATTCAAGGCAGTTATTTTAATTTACTGCATATACAGACCAACAGAAGGTTACGTCATCATTGTAGTATGCTATAGACTGGTGCTATGTGATTGAAAAAAGCATAATACCCCCTCTTTAAGATAACTTACTAGAAATGCAAACACATTGTTTTATATGTCAACATGAAACTTTTGTCAAATAGATTAACAAAGGGAAGAATTAAAATGTTTAAGAGTAAAGCCAGTCCTGGAACCGCCACCTTAACGTGGTGGAGGGGTTTGAGCGCCTGAATGATCCTGGAGCTCTGTTGTCGGGGCTTCGTGCCCCTGGTAGAGTCTCCAATGGCAGGGAGTTCCTAGGTGATGGGTCAGACAAAGAGCGGTTCAGAAGCCCCTTATGAGAGACCATCAGGCCCGGTTAGAACCATGAGGCCGTCCTTCTGTGGACCCACCACCTGCAGGAGGAGCCATAGGGGCTGGTGCAATGTGATTTGGGCAGCTCCAACAGCCCCCACGACCCGGCAACGGACAAGTGGAAGAAGATGGATGGAAGTAAGTAAGAGTAAAGATACTTAAGGCACACTGCGCAACATTTTGGATTCAAAACATGCACTTAATGGCCAGCAAGACGCAGACAATACTATTGTTGCAGTGAGCAATCAGAGAATGGATTTGGATGAGGACCTAATGTATTTAAATCTCATATTTGGCTGCCTTTAGTCAACATCTCCATGGAGACGAACTGGAGACGTCCTGCTCCCGGTAAAGTTATAGTCAGATCAGAGGAGAGGTGAGCCGCACACAGCTAACACGTTTGTTTGGCCATTTTTCAGGTATTTTTCATTTTCAACGATAAAGATATTTATAATAAAAATAAGTGCTTGTATTTTATTCTGTTTATTGGGTGAAATGTTACGCGGTGTAGCTCAAAGAATATTATTACTCAGATAAAGTGTAGAGAAACTAACAAGTGCAACGTGTCCTTCAAAAAGTAACTCAAGCACATGCTCCTCATGCTTTAAGAGTCAAATTAAACCGGTTTGACCAGATTTTGCATGAGGGGTTGACATTTTAATCCGTCTTCAGTGTGATTCTCCCGGTTTGGACGGGCATCTAGTGTCTCCCAAAAGAACCACTTTGTTTTATTCTACTCTTCTCCTTCAGGGCATCTCCCCACATTTCCCACTTCGAGCTTCTTCTATGATTCATAACAACCATATCCACAGCAAGAAAAGCAAAAACAAATCCTGCACGTAAAAAAATATTTATTTCTCTCGTAAATACAATTTGTTGAATAAAAAAATGGAGACAATGTTTAAAAACCTTGTACAATAACACTGTATCCAACGACGCCACAGTAAAGCAGCAGGCGACCACCCAGTTTAGCTTAACTTTTATCTGCATGTTACATTTATTGCATATTTCATTTAGCTTATCATGAATCTCACTCCACAAAGTAGTGACTTGAAGCACATTTGGCTCATCAAACGTCTTTATGAATCATTTGCTGGTGACGCTTGTGTCTTTGCCTCACCATGGCCGCGTGCTCCTGTACTGCTGCTTGTGTTTGACCCACTGGGCCGTGTAGATGTTCTGTCCCACTGTCCACGTCCAGCCCCCGTGCCCGGTGCCCGACGCAGGCTTGTTCTGCTCCGCTCGTGCCCCCCCGGTAATGGACACCGCTCTGGGCCGGTGTCGTCCTCAGAGCTGGGGGTGCCAGAGTCGGAGCTGCTCACGGAGGCTTGGTGTTGGGCAGAGGTTCTTGGAGCAGGTAAAGAGGTGACCCTGGGGGGGGGGGGGAATGTGTAAGTTTGTTTTAAAAAGTAAACAAAAAACTACCGGATGTCGCCTAAGCTCCTCCCTAGCATTAGCCGTAGGATCTGGCAACCCTAACACAAAGTAAGCTAAACATTAGGGCTGAGTACAGTTACATTATTTGTCGATACAGGTACTTTAACAATACTTGGTTTTCAATATCTGAACAATACTTTTTATACCTATACTGAAATATTTGTCATATTTAACCAGAAAACAGAACAATAATATTAATTTAGTCCATAAAATACTTTTTCTTTTAAATCTGTATCATTTATTTGGAACAACTTCCTTTAATGCAGTCCCTGGATCAGCAGGCATCAAAACTTAGTCTCTAAAGAAATCTTTTTTTCTTTTTTTGATACCTGCTTTTTATCATTTTATTTTTAACCAGTATTACCTAAACTTTTTTCAATACCATACTGGTATTGTGCAGGGTTTCTACAGGCAGCAGCAAATACTACATTTTTGATGCCACAAATGCAACACATTTCGGCATATTTCATTTGGTAAGATTTGTAGATGTTCAATCAAACAGGGAAATTTTGATATTCAAAACTAAAAATTGGACACAATGGGAAACTTTTGATCAAAAGACTGTGTCAAATTTCAGTTAGAACCGCAGCTAATTTGTTTTAGAGTTTTTGTGTTTTTGACAAAAGTATGCAGTAAAAAATGTTGAGTGATGTCGTTGTTGTGAGTTCTGTCTCTTAAGGAAAGCAATTTGTTTACTAAGATCCAATCCAGTTTTATGCTTTTTAATGACTCTTAGGGCCTTGATTTTGGCATAATTTATTGACTTTAAATGCTTTTTAATGCCCCGTGGAACGTCAGCTGTTCCCAATCATTTGGTCTAAACCTGTTTGCGCCGTCGGTCATGGTTACGCAGTGATCTACAGTTAGGAGCCAACTCTTGTCACAACCTGATAAGCTGATCCCTCAGATCTACACGGTGATAGGAATCATTCTTTTACCGTAAGAGTCCAGACCTGTTTTGTGAAGTATGCGCACAGTCCGATGAGGGCGAGGCCGCTGATCCAGGCGGCTGCGGCCACAGAGACCTCAGACCTGCAGGGGGGACGCGATCAGTTCAGCTCACTTTAAATCACACACAGGTCCAAAAGCAAACCGAGTCTACCCAGCTACTTCCACGATTACCGTTACGTTCATGAGATTTCTGGTGGGCGTGCGTTACCTGGCGAGGGCCGTTCCAGTAGACTCGCACTCCTCTGGTCCAGGTGCCGGCTGTACAGGCTGCTCCTGGCCGCCAGACCCTGTGCGCTGCAGCCCCATGAGGGAGCGAGGGAGGGAGGGAGGGAGGGAGGGAGGGAGGGAGGGAGGGATGAACCAAAAACAAATCAAGAGGAGAACACAAGAAAACGAGGAAAACAGAAATAACTCAAAAAAATAATAAAATAAAATAAAATGCAATGGGTAGTGAAATGCAGGGCTGGGTTAATATCATGTTCCCCAGAGATATAGGCAATGAAAGCTCGGAGCAGAGACGCTACTCCTCCACATTGTACCCTACATATACACTGCTGGATGCATACAGTATTACAAATTTTATTATACCAAGTAGGGCAGGGCGATATGGCCAAAAAATGATATCACGGTATGAAAAAGAGATATCACGATAACAATATATTTGGCGATATAATTTACACCTGACATAATACTTAAAAAATCAAAGCCTTTAGCCGATGGGGAAAATTCATTTAAAGCTATTTTATTCTCTTTATTCATCTAAATTCGCCTAAATCTCTATTTCCATCTGGAAAAACACAGAAGATAAGATAAAAGTACTATTGCTACATTATTTGCTCCTGTAAGTTCACCTGCTTCTGTGCAGTTTACTTGTGTTTTTACTGTCAGGAGACTGGGGATAGACCTGTGGGTATTAACATGTTTGGGACATGTGTTTGCTGGCAACGTGAGCCAAATTAATGGTAGTGTTTAAAGGATTCACTATTTGCCCTATCTCTCTCCCAGTCCGGTGTCTCTCTCTCGATCAGACGCACAGTCGTGCGCGCAGGGGGGAGAGAGAGGGAGAGGAGTACTAGGGATGGGCGATACCACATTTTTGGGGTCATTTTTGTCGATACTGATACCGATACTGGTCATTTTATATGGGTGAATGTATTTCAATCAATATACATTTCTGAAACTGATTTTATATAATGAATAGGTAAATTTAAATTATATGACTTTAACTGGTTAATTAAACAATGTTAATGTGAAATTAAATACACTAACAAAGACCTAAACTAGAATGATATGGCTGGCTCAGTTCAATCCTCTGCTGCTGTTTTGACTCCGAAAAAAATCATCCTTTAGTGTTTCAAATTGCTGCCACACCTTCTTTTTACATATGCAAATTAGTATTGATACTTTTTGCCCAATATCGATACTTAAAAAGTAACCGTTTGGTATCGATATATCGATACTGTGGTATCGATCCGCCCATCCCTAAGGAGTACGTATATGAGCTTGTCCTGAGACTTAGTGAGCGCTCCTGCTGAGAAGGATATTATTAGTCTTTGCAACGTGGTTTTCTTCACTGTGTTGTCGTTAGCGCCAGACTAATAGTTAGCTTGCTAGCTAGGCAATGCTACAATTTGCCGGAGTTCATCCAGATGCAAATCTTGAGCCCTTTCTGCAAGTATGAGTGACAAAAGCGACATACTTCATTCATATCATCAGATTCTTTAAGCGCCTGCGCCTGAGGCCTCCAGAGTCATGTTTATGCTGCTGCTTTGAGTGACTCTGGGCGAAGCCTTAGCTGCGATCTCTGCCTGGTTCTGAAATCAGCTGCGCATGCAAATGATCTCATCTACCACTATGAAAGTTTACACCGGTGTTCAAAAACTATACCGGCATTACCGTGTACGATATGATGTGGACTAGGGCTGGGCGATAAATCGAATTAATTCAATTAATTCCTACTTTTAAAAACAGACGATGTGGAAAATGGCTAAATCGTAAAATCGTGTCCGCCGCTCCATGCCCCTCCACGTGCGCCGTGTTGCCAATTTAGCAGTGTGTTCAACCGCTCTGCAGCGACTGTTTTCTGAAATGTCACCCGAAGAGAACCCAGAGACTTTCTGACGATCTCTGTTGTGTTTTCGGAGTGCGCAATAGAGTTTTCTTCCGTTAAAACTGAGTTTTCCCCAATCTGATCCTCTTCCTTCTCTCACCATGAGCCATGCTCTGAGCCAATGGGCTGCTCTGCTTTGCGACAACGACACTGGAGGCCGCCATTGCTGTAGTACCGCCATATATCCGCTAGGCCCCCATTGGAATGCATTGCACTTTAGACACGTTAAAAACAACTTTAATGCCCGGTGCCTAATTTTTTGGAACTGTCTAGAGCTAGATTTTCCTCCTGTGATTACGCTGGGTTAGACACAATCAGAGGCACCGGGCTGGTTATGGTAGGATTGATTTTAGAAATCTCCTACTTAACGGGGGTCGGACTGTTAGCAATGGAGCTGCGCGAGCTACACGTCACACAAGGGCCGAGCCTACAGTGAAGATCCCGCCCTTATGCCCTTATTAGGAACATGCTTCGTCAGAATTCCCCCTCGAACGTGGTCATTATGGTAAACGGGGAGGAGTGAGTATTGACGGTCTAGTAATAATATGTCTATGCTCTGAGCGGAGGCACACAGCAGCAGCTTAATTCCGCCCCTTCCCCCTTGAGTCTCCATGGAGACCGTCGTCAATCACAGCAGAGGCATGAGGATGAGAAAACTAAAAGGCTTTTGAAAACTCCATGGCTTATTTAGTTTTACTTTTGAGAGCAGACAAGGAATATTTAAAAGAGAAATAAAAAATTTTTAATGGGCCTAATTGTAGGCTATATTACGAATCTAAATATTAATGGTCTGGACTCTGAACAGTCGTCTTATTATGAAAGATCAGGAGACCTTTAAAAAAAAAAAAAAAACGATTAAAATCGTAATCATCCAAACTGAGTAACAAAATTGAGATTTTCATTTTTGGCCTTATCGCCCAGCCCTAATATGGACCAACCCGAATACCAAGTTTGTTAGGATATATTTTACTCATTGCACCAACAGCAAGACAGATTGTTAGTTTGAGACACGTGCACAAAGTATGTCTACAAACTGGGATAGATCTACAATAAGCGGCCCGCGGGCTAAATCAGGCCCACAACAGGCCATAGTAATTTGTTCCCTGTTTTTGGTTATAAATGATAATGAACATGCTCCAGTGTATGTTAAGAGATTGTTAAATGTATTGAAATGAAGTTTAAATGCAAACAAAGTTGGTTTGTAAAATAGTATGTCATTCTATCAATATTCGATATTCATTTGGGAAAGTTTCCTCATCGTTTCTGTTTGGCCCTCAGCAAAATGTAATGCAATTGCCAACCACATCGGAGGATTTACAAACACAGATATTGGCTGTGTGCATAATCACGTCGGGCTCGTTCCAGTCCGGTCAGTCCCATCGTATTCCGTGTATTTCCATGGTGACATTGAGCTCAACACGTCCGGTCCTCTGGCGGGTGCCGGAAGTAAAAATCCCATTCATTTGATCCATTGCCTTTTTGGAAAAACTCCCGATAGCACAATGCCAGCCAGCTACGCAAACAAACTCAATTCTAAATAGAAGATGAATCTAAAACTTTATAAACTGAGAAGTTCTAAAATGTTGTCTTTCTTGTAAAATGTCTGTGCGACGGTCGGTAGTTAGCACATAGCGGATTAGCTAGTGTCGTGCTTTTAAACTCCTTAATATTTGAAATGTTCGAAAGGTCAGTGGGTATAATGAATGGGATATTTACTTCCGGCACCTGCCAAAGGACTCCAAGTGGGCGGCACTGTTGCGCTCTATGACAAAGTCTCACTAAAATCACTTCCTGGTTATTTAAGTGAACTAGCCCTAAGCCCCTCCTACCCATCCTCCTCTTACTCCTTTTCGCTGTGCAGCTGTATACAACTATACAAAGCTATTCTAAAGAGAACTGGGATTTGTTTCGAAAGTCAAAGTAAAGCAGCATACACCCCTTTTTTTTTTTAAAGCTAACACAATAACAAAAGTCGAACTCCGGCGTGTCGATTTTCAGACTTTAATGGCTTCTAGAAAAGGCAGGCAGGTAGGACAGTCATCACATCCTCGTCACTGAACAGAAAACTACAAGGGTCCGAGAAAAAGGCCTCTGGAGCACATCATGCTCTCCGCAAATGAGTCCGAGCATCGTCCCTGACAACCGAAGAGCCCTCCCTCCCCCCTGTGGACTCCCAGCGGGCGGTTTCATCAAAGCACGGGAGTGTTTTTAGAAAGTCTCGGTCCGTCAGGGGAAGCCCAGCTGAGATCTGCTAGGGGAACTGTTGTGTGAAGTCAAGACGATGGATATAATGATAACAAAGGAGGGAAAATGGATGAGCAAGGGAAGAGAGGAGACAGCAGACAGTGAGGTATTTGGGACAATTTTGATATTATTTCTACTAGAAGCTGCACAATAAAAGGAGAAAAAACTTTAATATTGTGATGACATTTTTAAAAACAGTGCGTTCTATTAAATTTGAACAACTGTAAGCCATTTTGAGTCTTTCATTTCATTGGCCTGTCATATCAACTTTCTTCCATAAATGACAGATAATCTTTGTTTAAAAAATATTTTTGTTTACTGCTATTTTTTTATGCTTCAGAAGAAGAAGAAGAAGAACTTTATTTTATATAGCACCTTTCACAGACAGTCACAAAGTGCTTTACATGAGACAATTATACATCCACTCCAAACTCAGTGGTGTTCAGTTCAGTTGTTATTTTCTGATTTAATATATTAAAGTTCCGATTTTTTTACTGTGACGGGCCATGTCTTTCTTTTAAGCGGTGTTGGAAAAATGTCAGCCAGAAAGAAGACTTCAGCCATTATACGATTTCCTTTCAGCGCTTGTAAACAGTTCGTCTGTTTTCTAAAGGCTGGAGCATTAGCGCTAATGTGTTTTCAATGGAGGGAGTTGGGGCTAGCCACCAAAGGCCACTGACTATGAATGCTGAGTTTTGGCGCCGACTACACGAGAGTCAAGCCTCATCAGAAAACATGAGTTTGTAAAAGCTCATCAAGCTCCCATTACAAGTGTAGCAACGTTTAGCCGTTTTATTTGATGCTGCGATTAGCAGCATTTGCATAATAGCTAAAGGCTATGCAATTTACAAAGCTTCAAATTAATGTTACACTGAACACATAATCAGAAAAATTGCGAGCCACAATAGAATCTATATGCATATTTTCTTAGTCCTCATAAATCAAACTTTGAGTTAACCTTTGACTAACTTTACACTAAAATGAATGGGAGAGAATGTTAAAATGGAGCTTGGGACCAGACTGTGTTTGAGTCATCTGAACATTTCGTCTCACCTGGTGCGCCTGGTCCTGCAGTGCTCCAGCAGAGGGGACTGGGGGCTGTATCCTCCTGGCGGCCCGCCTCGGGGAGCCCTGCTGGGGGAGGAGCTGGGAGACTGGGAGTACGGGGAGGATACCCACCGCTGGGGTGACTGAGGAGAGGCAAACGGCCACGGAGGGACCCTCTGCTCCTGACGCACCACTGCACACAGGCGGGAACAGCAAGAATGTCAGCTTTCATGTCAGCACTTTTTCATTAAAGCGCTTTCACACACACACACACACACACACACACACACAACAGCTGTATAGAGAATGGGATCACAGGTCACTTTTCAAACGTCATGGAAACAACCTTCCATGTTAGTGGATAGCAGAAATATTCATATGTTTGTAATCTGTATTTAGATTCTGAAATCTCCACTTTCTTCAGTTACTATTGATATTACCTTGACACTTCAAGGAATGGCAACAGAGTGCAGCCAAAATATCTAATCTAAGGTATGACACAAAATTACAGGTCTGACCAAAGAGATTTATAAACCAAATGATGTGATAATACTACATTAACTATTAGACAACAGTGTAATCCTCACTTTATAAACTTTACTATGACAGTGGTCACGTTTCCACCATCAAATTCAGTTTGCGCAACCATCAGAATTTATAAACAGAATTGCGCCAAATGGATTGTGTTTCAGGTGTATTGAAATGTCCTTATTTGGGAAAGCGGCACTGGAAATAAAAAGAAAGAACTGTTAATCAGTAGACTACTTACACTGGTCACTATACCAGCGGGTTAATCAACGAGTAAGTGAATAAAGGCTGTTTTAATTATTTGGCATGGTCATTTGTCATTATTTAGATCATTCTGATGAAGTTGACATTCTTTTTCTACAAAATGTTTACCTTCTCTCTCCATTAGTGAATATGGCTTGATCTCTCCTTCTGCCCTTCTTTGGGGAGTCTTTCTCAACTGTGCCGCTGTGGAGCACATCCCACAGTGAGACCAAACAGTTTACAAAACCATATCAATAAATAGCAGCATAGCAATGTCATTATTAAGCAATTAAAACTACAATGAACAGTCCACATGCAGCCATGCAGTCATCTACAAAGTGTCAGTTAGAAACTTTTGCCATTTTTTACTTCCAACAAAAAATACTGTGTGTCGCCAACTTAAGCTGTACATTATCAGGGTGCCTTTTTAACTCGCAGCACAGTAATAACATGGTAATTGGATTGAAATAACATTTTAATACCAAGATAATATTGGCCAGGTTTTCTGGTAAATTACAGAGGTTATTAATATGACCATGAAGTAAAGTGGAAAGGGGGTGTGTCCTATAATTATGGTAATGACTAAGGGTTGCAGGACATTGTGATTTTATACATGTAGCATTTGAATAGAAGCCTAAAATATAACAGCTAACCCGAACGCAATCACATGCATTTCCAAACATGTTTGTAGAGGTGTGAACTAGGGATGCACCAATACAGATATAGATCATCTCGGATATCAGTGCCTATTCAGGATAAAATGCTAGATCGGGTATCGATTCCAAATATGTGATTCAGATATTCAGTTGTTAAATTAGTTTGACACCCCACAAATGTACATTTGATCACCATGCAGTTGGTAGCATTGCTAATGCTATGTCAACAGAAGTTATGATTGGGTCACTTAAAGTAATGAAATGATATTGGCCATTGTTGATGGCTTCAGTGGTCGTTTATTGGAATGGAGGCTTATCTGTATAGCGCTTTTCACATGACACAAGTCACCCAAGTGTCGGAGATTTGTTCTACATTCACTCCACACACAGTGGTGATGATGATCATATTACTCTAGGTTAGAAGTCAATCTAACCTATTGCCTGCGTCATGTAGTCGGGCTATTTACCGTAGAAAAGTTCAGTGATCATTGCTGATTGGGGCGCCTGGGATTGCAGGGGGGGCCCAGAGATTTATCTGGTCAGAGGGTCAGGTCATAAGTGATGTTATTTAAGCAAATGTATTGGTTAAAAATCAGTCAAATATCACTGAGAACAGAATATAGGCACATGAAACACTCAAACTTCAGTTTATCTGTTTGAAATAAAGGCTTATTGGCCATTATCTTTATGTTTTGATACATTTGTGGGGGCCACGGCCTGATTACATCAGGCGCAGGGGGGGGGCTTCAAGGAAAAATGGTTGGGAACCACTGTCCTGACCTAGACGACAAATAACAAGCCTATTGAGAAAGTCTCATCGTATCAAATTAAAAATAATTTACTGTGACTCATCGGTAAGTCTACATGGTTTGGGTCCCAATGGCGGATATTTTGATG
Source organism: Neogobius melanostomus (assembly GCA_007210695.1). NCBI lineage: Eukaryota > Metazoa > Chordata > Actinopteri > Gobiiformes > Gobiidae > Neogobius > Neogobius melanostomus. The sequence goes on along the minus strand of VHKM01000459.1, from coordinate 694,488 downwards.
TTTGCAAGGGATATTATTGTAATGCCTCGACTGCGTTCTTTCATGTAATCACTATAATTACCATGTCATTTGTTATTTCCCATTATCATGCTATTACTGTGCTGTAATGTACAGTAAATTGCTGCACATGTTCCATTAAACGTACATGGGCAGCATGCAAAATAATGTGTATTTTAATCTTAAACCTGAACATTGCCATCATCATCATTATTATTAACACTGACAAGGGTTGTGGATACTAATTCAAAGCCTGTGGATATTGTAATGATGAGCAAGGAAGATGCAGTGTCTAAAATGGCCGTCTAAAAACAAAGGGCGGTAGGATGAGAACAGAAGTGTGTCCTTACAAATAGCCGTACATCCCCTGATCCGTCAGAGGAGCAGAGTGCGTGCCTGAGTGCGTGACAGATGACAGCAGAGATAGATATGACCTCAATAAAGAAAAATGGAGGCGTTCCACTTGTACATGAAACATGAAACGTGTGGAAATGCTACATGCAGAACAGCCACCAATGATATGTACCATCACTGAATGCTGTTTTAATGAGTTTGTGGTGCTGGAGGATTGGAAACTGTCAAGATCTGAACTACTATGCATGATTTAGCTTGAAACATTAATGCAAAAAAAGGGATTCTTGTTTTATGCTGTACAAGTTCTATATTTTTTCATGTGTTTGTCTTCTGTGGAGAATTGTAAACAAATATGTCCTTCAATGAAACAGAAGAAAATGTTACCTGACTTGTCGAAGAAGAATCCCTCAAAAACCACAAAGTTGTTGACCTGAATGGAAATGAGAGGATTAGTGCCAGTGTGAGCATGTCACTACATGTATTGAACGCTATGGTGCCTCGGAAGAAGTGACGTTTTTTTTTTGTCTTCTTGGCAATAGGCCTTGTGTATGAATGTTGGATAGTAACATGATGCTAACTTCCTTGGCTAACAAACAACTGTTTCCTTTAATTGTTTTATTCCTATGGGGTTAAAATAAAAATAAATATTCAAAGAGGACGTGGCTGAAAACATGCAGATGATGGTGGTTAATCACTTACAACATGCTACAAACTGTATGTACAATGCAAGAACTAGAGGAGACCTTTTTTTGTTTATAAATGGGTGTATTATAGCCTTGAAGCTAAAAGCTAATGCTAATTTGATGCTAATGTTTGATGCTGGTTTGATACTAATTAGCGGCGTTAATTTAAACTTTTAGGATTTAAATCTTATTCCATTTTTAACAGGAACAGGACACAGTTACAGGAAGTTAATGAAAATATTCCATGCATAGAGCCTACGCCAGACAAGGTGGGTGACTCCACATGATTCATAGAAACGCTGTTAGTTATCTGAGCTTGTTCCTGAGAAATGTGTGCTTCTTGCGTCTGTAAACTAACGGCTTCCTGGATCTGTTTGAATTGTTTAGATTCTCAGCCCGTAAACAGTTTGGGCTGGATTTTTGAGTCCAAGCTAAAACAACACAATGGCATTAGCCTATGTACTGTGCAGGAAATGATAACATGTGACCCTCTGGTCCAAAAAGTTGATTAACAGTGCTCCTACTGCCCCACATTGGATGTTATAACTACTATTTGGACTTTGACATTCAGCAAACAAATGCTGCCTACCTGTCATCCATGAAGCAGGTATAGCGTAAAGTCACCTTGCCCTGGTGTGATAAGGTGTGTGCCGTAAGAACTGGTTCATCTGGTCAGATGTTTTCTATGACCTGGCACTCTTTCCGTCTGCAGTTATCCTTCACTGACTGCCATCAAATACAGGATCAGTGTGGCCTATTGTTATCTTTGGTTAAGACTGGCAGCGCAGCAATTTGCTTCACTAACCTTTTGTTCACAATAGCAATAATGTCAAATACTCCAGAAAGCTACATGTAGGATATATGTATACTTTTGGTTCCCTTATCAAGAACATATAACTGGAGTTGTATTTTGCTTTGGCTTTTTTTTCTTTATCTGCTTTTCCTGGATTTTGTGGGGTCATAGCGAGCATAGCAGGGACACAAAACAGTCCTTTAAGGCCCATAAATCATTATCAGACGCAGTGCGCTCATCAGGCAGTATTGACTTGCTAGCATGCCATTGGCACTGATTTGCCCAGTTACTCACTCTTTTCCTTACATAGACATAATTTCACATTATAAAATATAACATTTTAATGCTAATGTACACTACAGAATGTTTTTAAGCCCCAATGATGTATGACACTCTTGGGAGAAGACTAATGTATTTGTCGAGACCATAGACCCACAATGGACAGAATTACAACATTTTCACAATTTCTTTCCTCTTATTATGACCATTCTAAAGCGGTCTGAAGTGGAGCAATCAGAGAGGGAGGAGGCCTCGTTGGCTGATAGCATTGCCTCCTTTTCCTACCGCAGGACAAAATCATGCACTCCCATCTTCGACAACACTTTTGTACTTGGTATACAAAGATTCTACATGAAAAGAGTTACTGCACCACTACTTGGCTTGGTATTCCATATTTCATAGGCTAAAGGCAGTGTACGTACAGCAGTATGCACTGGATGGTTTACAAAAGCTAAAAGTAAACCTGGGTTGCCTTATGCCACATAAGGCAACTAAGTGGTCCTGTATTGTGCTTTATTGTGCTTTTTAAACAAACGTAGGACACCTTTAATTTGAACACTGCCATGATGGAAGCAAGTCTGTCGAGGGGTGAGCTTCACGGATTTCAGAGTATAGCATAAGACACTGAATGGCAGTACCTGAGGGATACTTTGTTTCAGATTGTAGTGCTTGGACAGGAAGGACAGGAATTTGGGAGAGGGTCTATCGTAGGCCATCAGCACAGGCTCCACGCGTTTGTGCTGTGAAACCAAACAGGAAAACATGGACATTAGCAGAATAAAAGGCGTTTTCAACTACTAGATACAAAATGCTAGCTGAGGGTAAATGACTTTCTGATGAGTATTTTGATGGTGTGAAGAGTTTGAGAATCACAGGTTTAGGCAAATATACACATTTTTCAATAGTGTGCAAGATATCTTCTTTTTTTTTTACAAAATAATACGATTTGTAAACAATTTGGATATTTGATTGTGAAAAATTGAATGAACAAAATAAAAGGACAAAAGAAAATGTCAGCAAAACCTGCAACTGAACATGTTTTGCACTAAAAATGTAGTATCTTCAAACTCGAACGTAGTAAATAAAGCCGATGTCGAACTAACCAATAAAACCACTGGGAATCCTGTGCAAAATCGGCAAACATTTAGGTAAATATCAAAGAATTACCGGTAAGTCATTTCCTTTTATTCAATTGTGTTAATCATTATCGTCTAGGCCAGTGGATCCCAAAGAGGTACACCAAATTATTTCAATACAATATTATTTTATTCATGACATTTAAATGTATGTAATTTTGATTGAAAACTGTATATTTTAAAGAAATGGAGCCAAAGATCTTTTTTTTTGTATTAAATAAATCAGATGTTTTCCTGAAATGTTCATAAATACTAATCCCATTTTACCGTGGGGGGGGTTGTTGGTCTAGTGATTTTGGGGGTTACGGAACCCTGCTCTAAACGCTCCAGGGTGAACTCCACCTTAGTGCCATAGTTACACAAGTATCTAAGCCTAAGTAGCTCTCTGCTGTTTTTGTTATGTAGAAGTAGACTAATGGGTTAAAAAAAATTATAATTGGAATTTCAGTTTGCGACTTATGCGTGTCCGAGCCTTTTCTTCTTCCTGTATATTTCAGCTGTGACAGCGGCTTATTTTGTTTTGTTATTGCCCACGTTAAAATTGTAAATGTTACAACACGTGTAACCACTCGGGACAAAGAAGGGAGTCAAGTGGACCATTTTTGGAGATGCTTTTGTGATTGCCTTCTTTAGTCCAGGAATGTCCTATCAAAACACAGCGTCCCCACAGTCTCTCTTCTTCACGTTTCTATCCCAACATTGACACAACTCCTTACAGCTGCCTCTACTTCCCATAAGGAGCACCTTTACCTGTAGCATGAAGTCAAAGAGCTGCAGCCCGTAGCCGTGTCGCTGCATGTTGTCCGATATGTAGAAGTCCAGTATACAGAGCGGCTCGGCCTCTATGTGAGCGCCCTGTCTGTCCTGGGAACACACACACACACTTCTCAGAAAACTAAACAAACACGGAGGATAGTCAAAACAAGGACAGGGATTGACTTACCAGTAGGAACAGCTTCTTATAGCCCACTTTGAGAAAACCCACCGTTGCTCCCCGGCCTCTGTGAGGGACATGAAGACAAGTCAGATGTAAATAAATAGAAGGTACAGAAGGCACTAGATTGTCAATGGTAGAAGTGGTGTTATTTGGTGATAGCAAGTCAAATTTAAAGTGCATATATGACAGGTTTGAACCCTTTTGTAATAATGACTTCGTTTGATGGATGATATCAGTGGTAGTATTTCAGTGAAGTGGAAACACAGTCGGAAACACATCCAATAGCCACTAAACATCATCTTTTAATATGTTAATGATAGGGAAAACGCATGAAAACTAATGTCATACCTAGCTATACTTTAATACAGGGCCTGGCTTCACTATTCATTAGTATTGAAACAGAACGCTCAATTCAAACAGGTCCGGGAAACCGTTGGCTAACAGAAGTACACATTTGTAGGCAGAGGCTCAGATAGCCAACGGCGTTTCTGTGATTTCTATGACCCTCTATGTTTGTGCTTGATCTGACTTCAAAAAGAAGAGACAGTTGAATCCCGCGATAAAAGGTCAGAGCATTGAATCAGTGCAAACTCCAGAGTCAACTTTGATGATGACTCACACTCTGTGCTCTTTACGGCACCCTGGAGTGAACTCTATTTCCCAGTAGGACTGTGTAGCAGTACCAGCGTGCTGTATACAGACAGAGCACACTACATGCACTGTGCTCAGACTGGGGCGCAGTGCAGTCTGTGCCAGGTTGGACAGGCCGTTTCACTCTTTCCTTAGCCTGGCTATCGCTGCCCAGACTTAGTCCACGGACAGGCTGCAACAGTTTCTATTGAATGGCATTTCAAGGTGCGGGAATAAATGGGCAAAGGGTAAACCAATCATAAAAGAATGGAGACAGCGGTAGATTACTTCAAAATCAAGCGCCCTGGCTAGAAGCAGAGAGTTTGAAAGTAGTCCGTTGCTAATTAGTCATCCTTGGAGCAGTGCCAAAATGTCTTAGTTTTTGTAGAGTACACGGAGTAAAGCTGGGGACAAAATAGCCAATAATTCCAGTCTTTAAGTCAGTTTGTAAAAAATTCCACTTTACACAACTGAACTTTTACAGACAGATAGATTGATTTCCAACCAAATCAGACATTATGGCGCCTTGTACTATATGACAATAGTACGTTGTTTTAATTGAAATTGTAAAAGCCATTTCTTGCACATGTTGTACTGTTGTAATGTTTGTTTATGATTTGCTACCTTGTAAATATTAAATGTAATGTTATTATTTTTATTTTGGGGTGGGCGCTTATAAGCCTTTGGCTTCAGCCCAGTCCCTTTGAGCAGGTTAACTGCTCAAACAAATAAATAAACTAAACTAAACTAAACTAATGTTGAATGAGAGCGCTCATGAAAAAGAAAGTCTCTCATCGGGCCTTTCATGCATGAATAAAGATAAATAAATAAAAAGGAAGTTTGCCCACATTTAATCTGCTGTGTTTATTGGCCGCTGGTCATATTTGGGTTGTTTGATTCACCACAATAGGGGGCGTGGTCAACCCCCCCCCCACCCCCACACTACGAGAGTGGTGCTGCTGAACTGCCTTCATCCAGTCATGACTCCGGAAGACACACCGCGACTGAAAATCAACGTAAATTTGGGAGAGAAAAAACTTGCATTGTGTGCACCCAGCTTTAGTCAGGCCCAGCCAGACGACACATTCCTAGGTGTAGAGGCTATTTACACGTAAACAATAGTTTATTTTATTTAAAGAATCATCTGCCTGCAGTTCAGAAAACAATTCCCGCTGATTTTTGTGCACTGAACAATAGAGCATTTGGTGCAGGGCCTACCCGTTCCTCTCTCCATCCTTCATGAGGTACAGCTCGTGCTTTTGGCTCTGCAGTTTGGAAGCACTTGTTATAGGCGCCGTCAGCTGCTGGGCCTGGTAACACACATTAATAATTCACAATGTTAAAATACTTTCCGTTTCGGCACCCAATCGATACAGTATTATATTCACACCAACGGGACTGCACTGTGTAAAACTAACACTGAGACACACAAGGAACAATGGTTTTCACACACAGCGCTGGATTCAGGAAGTATTCATTCCTTATGTCATGTTAGGTTGGCATCTGACACAATAACTTTCCGAATCGTGGGCAATGAACTTGGCAGACACACTGAGGGTTTGGACATGCGTGACTGAAACATAACAGATCGGCGTGATTCAGCAGTAGAAGAAACAACCAAATCAAAAGGCAAACCTGTGGGCTGTACCTTTGCGGTTTGCTAATTCAAACAGTACTCTATGGCAAGTCAGAGACACACAGGACAAGTAAAGGGAGGGGGGGGGGAGTTCTATGCTTGAAATACTTCACTCTTCCTGATTGAAGTGTTTGTACCACGTTGCCCTCTGGTGGTACAAACCTGAGCACATATGTCAGAAGTAGTGAGCGATGAGAAATGAGTGAGGAATTTCTTGGCTCTCGAAGCTTTGTCTCAGTCACTGCAGTCATACAATACATGCCCTGAAGGATGTACCAAAACCATTATGGAAATATGTCTTTTATTGCCGTACAAGATTAAGATATTCCACTGTCAGACGGGATGGACTGCTCTATTTTGGTATTTTAACACGGTGGATGAACTAAAAACATATTCCAGGAAGAAAAAAAAAAAATGAAGCATCGATCTGATCTATATTCATACTTGCGTGCCGTGGAAGTGTAGCTGAGGACAAACTTTTTTCTTTCTCTCACCACAATTGGCCCGGATGTGAACACTGATAGAGACTCGCATTGCCAATCTTCCATAAAAATGCATCATCAGTGCTCTGCCCTGTCAGATGTCTCTGGTTGGGCATTTGATCTCTCCATAGAGTGAAAACACCATTATTGATCCTTGGACTGTCACAATATCCCAACCCTATACATTGCTATTAGCACATACCTTTGCAGATGCACTCCCCAGTTCATCCAGCACCGTGGCGATGTTTTCCTGGAGATCTGGCCTATGGAAAAAGATCAACGTAATTTGATTGAATGTTCTTTTTGAAATTGTCCAGCAGTGCGAATGTGTTCCATTATGCTGCTTGTTTTCTAAGTGCTTCCAGTAAATGCTCGCCAGTATACCCTCTTCCACTCAATTACATGCCAGACTGCAGATGGCCCCAGGGTGTGTGTTAAATCCACCAGTAGGAGCTTACTACTGGTGGAGTAAGCCATGGATTTTCTGCTTGGAACAGTGATTCTACCATTATATTACCCCTATGTTTATTCCTATGGAAGCAACCTATTACAATATGGTCAATTGCATAACATTTCAATGGTTGAATCTGCAGTCACAATGTTAAAATATGTTTGTTTTGAACAGGTTCATGGTAAAAAATCTCTGTAAATGTTTAACATCTCTTCTATCTGCACATTTTCACTTAAAAGCAAAACACAATAAAAATCTAATGAAATAGCCTTGAAAGTAGTCCCTATAGAAGAGCATTGGCCCACAATAATACTAGCCTGTTTGTGGACCTGTTTGCTGACAATCATCACCAACATTTGTGGATTTTCTATTTGGATTTTTCTTTTAAGAAAATAGTGCTTCAACCACACGCTTCCATCTGAGAGTTTAACACAATCAATCATGTGCATTTGTGCAATACACTTAGCAAAACAAGGGTAATATCTCACCTTCCAGCTGATTTACGGCCAGCAACGAGAGTGTGGTCCAAGATGGTGATTCTCTCGGGAATAACTGGTTAATATCAAACGGGAACTCCATGGTGAAAAAGCAAAAAATCTAAGGTATTTATTTAGAGGGAAAATCAAAACAAGGCTAATGACAGCAGCAACTAGCTAACTGATGCTAACTAGTTAATCTTCTAAAGGTCTATATGTCAATCCATGCGCTGATACAAAAATCGGAGCGTACGATTAGTTGCAGAATGAACTAAATGTCAAGTTGGGCAGGAAAAATGCTACAGAAAGAGGATTCCTGGAGGCACCTGCTGCAGTATTTACATGGTCAGTGCAGCTCCATTGTGTCTGTCACTGTGGATGCGGGTCCCTCCCACTACCCGGCAACACCGTAATGGATGGAATAGTCGAGCGGGAGATTTTATTTTACCGGCAACAAATAAAGTGTTTAATACATAAATATGATTATAAGGGATTTTATACATTGTTAGTTTGTAGTAAGAAATGAAATGGTCTCATAGAAAGCAATCGGTTGCCTTTACCAGTTGAGGAAAACAGTTTAGGTGACTCTATTTAGTATTTTACGGTACAGCGTTGCCAAGCGCCACTCAACAAATCGAACAAATCACAATTTTGCGCCTGTTTAAGTTTTAAATTATTTGGTTTCAAACATGTTACGTTTTATTACATTAAGCTTGTGTGCCTCCTGGTCAGTTAAATAGGTCCTATTTATATTACTGTATCACTTTTTACACCTACACATCTTACCATATTATTTTACTTTTTATTTTTTATCTTTTATTTTAATATTTTTTATGCAAGCCCTATAGCCTTATAGTTTAAAGTTTTATAGCTTATTTTTTTAATCTAAATTTTGTGTATGTTTTATGTTGCACGTCTGCACCGAGAAAAATTCCTATGTTTGTGAACCTGTTCTCAAACAATGGCAATAAAAACTATTCTGATTCTGATTCTTCTATTCACTAACCTATGCATACTCGATATACCGTGATAGTGCACCCTCTGCTTGTAAAGACGGATATACAATGATATTTATTTCATGTTTTACAGTTGTATTGTTGCGATTATTTTGTGTAATTTAGAATGTGTTGTAACTTAGTTTACATGTACTATTATTTGGGTTATTTTATTAAATTAAAATTGTATGTTTAGCTAACACTAAACATACATACATAGGAGAGACCAACAGGCCCGGTTTGAACCGTGAGGTCGTCCTTCCGTGGACCCACCACCTGCAGAAGGAGCCATGGGGGCTAGTGCTATGTGATTTGGGCAGCTCCAACGGCTGCCCCGACGACCCGGTGTTCTGTCGAAATAGCTTCCCTTGTCGAAATGTATGATTTATTGCTATTGCGCATGCGTATGACGAGGACTCCCGCTCATCCCTTCAAGCCGTCAAATTGAGTAGTTTATTTACGCTAACCGACCCGGTGTTCTGTCGAAATCACCCCCCTGCCGAGAAGTGCCTCCCCCAGCGAATTCGACAACTCTACCTACATTGAAATGACGAAGTAGATATCAAACAGCATAAAGCGCATCAAAACCCAATTTTTATGATATTTTCACATCCGTAAAATGTAAAAATGCCCTTGCTTTTGTATGTATAAGATCAAGTTATTTGTTTTAATAACAACATGTAGACATCCATGGTGATCTATCTCGATAAATGATATGCACATTTTCGGCATCTTCACGTAAATATTATAAACTCATTCTTTATCAATTAAATCAGTAATGCTGTGGAGAAGTGCAAATCATAACAAAATAAATGAATGTACCCACGATTAGCGTAAATAAACTACTCAATTTGACGGCTTGAAGGGATGAGCCGGAGTCCTCGTCATACGCATGCGCAATAGCAATAAATCATACATTTCGACAAGGGAAGCGATTTCGACAGAACACCGGCAACGGACAAGTGGAAGAAAATGAATGAATGAATGAATGAATGAATGAATGAATGAATGTTTAGCTCCAATATTTCATTGTATTGTGTAGGATAGTGCCTTCATTTGTTCATAATAATAAGGAACAAGGGAGAGACAATATTTTGCAACAAAATAACATTTTATTGTGGTAACAGGCCATTGCTGTAATCAGTACAGAAAAGGAGAGAACGGTTAGCTTGCAGATGCCATAAGAAAGTAAAACATAAAATGTGTACTTTCAGGGTCTTACCTGTTTCCTAATTTCAGCAGCAATCGTTCTGTTGAATTCCTCAACTTCACTAAAACAAAAGCTCAACACTGTTGTCAATAATGTGTAAAAATCAAATGTTGTATGTTTGAAGGTCCATTCTACATGAGTGGCCACATCTGTGATTGGTAAATCCTGAAAATGAAATGAAATAGCAGGATATTAATGAATGTCTTACAAATATGTAAATTGTTACAACATTTTTTAAAGTTACCGTCATAATTGACAGATCTAGTGAAGTGCATTTTAAGGTGACGCTTCACTCTTCCCAGCTCTGTCGGCTTGAAATGGTTAGGACCACAGAATGGACAGTGGAAATCACTGCAGCAATCTGTGCGCCGCTTAATCTCAGGCAGGGAATTGTGTTGTATTGTAATATCCATCTGAGGGGAGGAATAATGTAAATTTTATTTTTATTTTCATTTAACATAATGAATAATTCTGGGCTAATAATGATAATAATAATACGGTCAAAACTAGTATACATGCAACAATGTGCGATTAATAATGGTGCCAGTTTTTTTTTTTTTTACATTTTATTTGTCCTTTATTTATCCAGGATAAAGCTCGTTGAGATTAAAAATGTCTTTTTCTAGAGTGTTCTGGCCAAGATTCTTTAAAATTAAAATATGCAATAATTTGCCACAGAAAGTAAAGGTACCCTTAATACATATGAATTAATTATATATTTACTTTACAGCCTGCATTTTTTGGGTAGCCTATGTAATTGGGATTATGTATTGTTTTTACTAAGCTTGTCTTTACTAGCTTAAGCAGAACATTTAAAGTGTTAGCTTTAGCAAACAACAGAAGCATCCACGATTTCAAAATGTGTTCATAAGAAATCAAAAAATGAAATAACTCGATTAAAGGCTACTCACGTTCGTTGAGTTGATCAAATCAATCTTCCCAAAAGCCAAACCGTCGTATATCCGTCTTTACCAGCAGAGGGCGCACTATCACGGTGGATTCGCTTCATGGTGGCTCTGTCTCGGCTCCGGGTCTGCAGCTTTCCCCTACTCCTCTTACAACCGTTGTTAGGAACGGATTTGCCACCAGATGGCACTGTTTTCAAAGGAAAATATCAGAGAGTTTTAAAGGAAATGTTGACGGATGAAGATCATTATAACAGCCTCTACAATTATTACACCAACTACTAGCTACTAAAAATTCGCAAAGAATATTCAACGTTTTGTTTGACATCATAAACCACAGCTATTTGCTGGGTTTCAGGTGACATCACAGCGTTTTATTTATACAGGTGGAAAGCAGGTAAAATGATTTTGTTTTTGATTACTTTTGGTGTTGTACAGAGAGAGATCATGGACCCAGACAATGATATTAATGATATTTTTTGTAATTCATACATTTTATTTTTAGATATTACATGTGAAAGTGTAATATGAACTGGCTCCTGCCTGGCCCCTACATGGAAGAGTGACATCATCATATTTTAGAACTTGAAAACAACCAATATAGTATGAGTAGGCCTATTAGTTATTTAGTTTTAAAATCGGTAGGCTTTGCAAACTTACAAGAACTATTCTGCAAACAGGGTAATCTCAATAGTCTCTATCTGCTGCAAGCTATTATCAGAATGCAGTTATTCAGTCGTTTATCCAGTCTTAGCTGTTGGTTAAGGACATAGATTAATTTCAAACGGAAGTGGCAGCAAGCTTACTACTAAAACTCCTCGTTCCGAAGTAGGTCATGAAAACTTGATGTGGTTTTGAGAAGGCCTTGGCTTGTGTGACGCAATCTCAGTTACAATGACTCATGGTTAGACAGTGGCAACCTGCACAAAACCACAAGTTTCACTGTTAGTATTTCCTCACCTGTTTCCTCCTCAAACCTGCCTCACACTCCACTACCTTTACTACTACGACTTCAATTGCACCTAATGTCATCAGGCTGTTGCATAAGTACGGTGTTTCTTTTCCCTTTGTGACAATGGTGTGTTAATGGCGAGCCAATGGCGAGTCATGTGCTGGCAGGTTCAGTGATTCATACAGGCTGTTGCATCGCCTTGGCCTCATTTGACGCGGTGCACAGCGGAGACTTATGAGATAAGACAGAGTTGAGGTGTGAAGGATGTCAAAATAGTTGTTGTTTTCTTGCACCAATGGACACACTGTCAGGAGGATGGTCCAAAGGGGTCTGCAGTTAGTATTAAGTTGGCTCTTGGGCAATTGGTCTAGGTCAGGGATCGACCGGGTTTTTACATGCTCTTGACACGTCACATTTTCGATGCATTTTGTTATCAGCATGTTGAACACACTCTCAAAACATTTAGGTAAACATAGAAAAGAAACAAGTAGAAACTCAACTGATTTTCTTGAATTATGTTGAAATATCATCTTGGTACCACCCTAGAAGCATAGTAGTACGGGTTTTATCAAAGCATAAATAGCTCTCTGCCGTGTTTGTTACATAGAAGTGGCTCACGGGTTAAAAATATATATAAAAAATGAATTACAAATGAATTCGAATTACAAAATGCTGATACACTGACTAAACAATCAAATAAATACATGAATAGTGAACTTGCTCTAAGTACTTAATGTGGCACTTTTGGGCTTCTTCAGTACAGGGTTATCAGTAGTTTTACACTTTATTCCCATTATTCAAAGATAATTCAATTTATACATTAGCAAATGCATTTAGGTTTGGTTTGGGCATGCAAATCCGTTCATTTCAAAGAGCTGTTCAAAAGATTAGAAAACTAATATCATAGGGTTGCCTGGGGCTGCACTGGTTCTCCCCGGAATTTGACTGGCCACCCCATGTGCCACCCCACCAGGATTAGGGCTGTGTACCGGTACCGATATTTTAACGATACTTGGTTTACAATACCTGAATGATACTTTTTCGATACCTATACTCAAATATTTGTCATCCAGAAAAGAGAACAATGATGTTAAATGAATAAGCAAATGAGGTACGCTGTGAAAAGTTTAAGAAATCTGCTGCTCGTCAAAGCAATGTGCCAAATGATGCAGGACTGTGACCCGGCCTCTCAGAACGAAAAGACGGATTGTACACTTCCCCAGTGACAGTTTTTTAAGGGCGACAGAGGGCCACATGAGAGGGAGAGAGGAAATTGCACCATAGTAGCTTAGTGTGGAGCGGTTACTTGGCACTTGATTTTTTAGACTTTTTAAGTGCAGACAGTGACCCAAGTCTAAGGCAAGACACTGCAGGTGAATCGGGAAACTTTTTAAATTTGAAATTTAAATATCCATCTGAAACTTTTGCTGTAAATTATTGGCATTAGTATGAGAAAAACATTTATTCCAAGTTTTTTTTGGGTCATTTTATGTTTTCATATAAAAATAAGGCCTTTTATGCCTAAAAATGCCCAAAACGTCACATGTCTGTGTAAGCTCTCAGTCGAACAGGAGTTGTCCATCTTGAATGAAGGTACTTGAGTCATGTTCTGTACTCGGTAGTTGAGGTCTCGAACGTTTCGCCTCTCATCCAAAAGGCTTTGTCAGCAGACTAAAGTCCCGCTCATCCCGCAGCTTAGATAAAGACCAACAGGAGGAGTTGGGGTTGGCCCGGCTCCTCCCCTCTAATCACAGCTACTCTCACCTGTGGGTAAACACCTTTGAAGTAGAGCGTCTCTAACGACCTGCTCACCCCAGTATCGGTCAGTCCTGTCCTATTCATAGATGATCACTGCCCATTATCTGTCCTATTCATAGATGATCACTGCCAATTATCTGCCAATTTTAGCTAAAGAAGAACGCTGGTTTGAACGAGGAGTAAAATAAGCTATTTTTGTCAAGAAAGAAAATCCCTCCATGAACCGGAATGGTGGGCTCAGATTTAATCTTCCTTCACTTTACTCCTATCTCCTTCAGAGACAGCCGGTCTAAGGAGACGGCACCTCAGCTAACAAAAGAACAATAGGCAGGTAATTAGCAGGGATCAGCCATGAATAGGACAGATAATTTGTTACTTAAATATGGTCTTAACCTGTACTATTATGTATTTATGTAATGGTTACAAGAATATTCCTGTTCCCTTTATGGTTAATTTCTTATTCCCATTAATGAAGTTGTACAATTTTAGTACAAGAAATAAATGTTGTAAAAAAGCAAGAAAAGTATAGTTATAAAGTAAATTTATTTAACATTGAACAGTGTAAAACACTTACATTTTAAGGTGCAATTAATGATAGAACATTTCCATTTCTGCAGTTATAGTTTACATCAGTCCAAACAGGTGGATAAGTCTGTACTGAGCCGATGAAGCCGAGGAGCTGAAGTGTCTCAGAAGGTTCACAGACTCACAGCAGGAGGAAGGGGATCTTTGTAAATCACTGTCAAAGTCTTCATCAGCGTGGTCAGATTTCTGTAAGACATATAAAGAACAAACATACTTTAGTTGTGAGTCCCTATGGCAAGACCAAACCAAAACCTACAGATTAAATGATGCTTTGTCTCATCCAAACATCTCAGCTCTGACTCTGTCTCACCTCAGTGTGTTCAGCTCCAGTCTCAGCAGATCCTTCCACAGCTGCAGTCTTCAGTCTGACACTGGACACACACAAACCATTCACAAATGTTATTTCACATCCAACTTAAGGCCAATTTGTCCAAATATAACGATTAGAGCCGTCTTACCTACTGCCTGCATGCAAAGTTGGTCTCAAAGTTGTTACAGTAGTGCAGATTTCTGTAAAACAAAGAAATACAATTAGTAAGCTCACTATAGCCAAATCCACACAGGATTACAATTACGTAAAAAGTAAAGATTACGGACGTCCTCAGAGTTTTATGATAGTAGGGTAAATGATATCATAGACTAAACCAGTTCTGTACATTTGAGTCCCGTCTCACCTCAGTGTGCTCAGCTCCGTCTCATCAGGTCTTTCCACAGCTGGACTCCTCAGTCTGACACTGGACACACACAAACCATTTAAAAGATTTTACTAAAGGACATGTTGTTTAAAAAACTGATCAGTGCAGTCTTACCTTCAGCATTGATGCTGAGTCAGTCTCTAAATCTTTACAGCAGTCACTGTCTGGGAAAACAAAAAACTTTAATCATAACCAATAGTATTAGATACACATTCATTTAATATAGTGAGCTGTTAAATGGTGAGTGCAAACTGAAAAATATAATATGTTATTTTTGGAGCGTGCTGCACCTGATTTAACATTTGAAATGGTGAGTATTATAGTAATTTGTATCACAAATGTTTGACATACCACTGTGCGGTCACCAAATTAAATAAGAAATGTGTTATAAGGTAGAGCAAGAGTGTTGTTGTACTTTTTGAATATAAAAAATATTGAAAATAGTAACAATACATCAAACTCTTAAAGCAATCACAAATATATCCAAATACACACTTAAGACACATTAATGAGAAATAAAACAGGAAAGGTCCTGTTTTCATGCTCGATGATACACTGAGGGCTGTTGAACACTTCTCTTTTGAATTCAAAACAGTTCAGAGCAATCTGATTGGCTGATTCTGCACATGTGACATATGACCTGAATCAATCCCGGGCAACAGTTATAGCTTAGTTTTGTCAGTTACGGTTACTAGACAGTCAAGTTTCCGTTACAGAGGGGCAGTAGGAGACACTGGGGAGGTTAGTGAGAGATACTAAAACCATGTAATGGATACAGAGAAAAGCAAGTAAAGCCAATGCTAAGCCTATTTTATTCAAAACTGGCAAATCCTAGTAAATGAGACAGAATCTTATAATGGATACTTTAGAATGAGCGTGAGCATAACAGGACTACAAATAATCATTACTGGCATCATGTAGAGTTAGTAAATACTTGCAAAACCATGTCACTGGAACAGAAACATGCTGCAGTAAAATGGAAAAGCAATTAATCACAATTTTCTCTTGATAATGTACTTCTTACATGGAATAGAGGGTAAATGCTGAAAATTTAAGGTCTCCTAGTAATTAGAACACTTAATTTCATGTTACGACCGTAATTGGAATTTACAGTGTTTTTTTGTTTTTTTTGAAAAACAAACAAAGACAACAAAAACAGACAAATGAGCAAAAACTTCAATAATATTATATATATATATATATTCAAGACTGGACAGTTTGAAGTCTTTAGGTGCGACTTATGTGGAGATAATAAAATAAAAAATTCCCAAAGAAATCTTTAGAGAAACATTGAATCAGTGCAATAACATTGTGAAGATTATTAATTTTTTGTTTGTTGTAAGTCTATATGTTAGGAGACCAAATTGGTCCAAAAACTAAAAAAAAAAAAAAATAGAGTTGTGTCTGTAGGGTTTCATTAATCGCCTTCAGTTATTTATTGTACTTTTGCATTTTGAGTGAGGGCCAGAATCACCACTGTCCATGCCACTAGACAAACAACATAATATAATTAAAAGATTTCTGTTGAAATGTAGAGTTTTTTGTCCTTTAGTATAAATATATGATGAAAACATTTTGGTATGGCTCTACCTATAATTCTGATCTCATACCCTGAAATAGGTAAACTGGTGCAGGTTGTCGCATTTTTTACATTCACTCAAATTCCTTTATTTCTCAGCCAACAAAACAACTTACTCTCATTTACTCTGTTCTGTTCAAAAGTTGTGATGTTGGTTTTCCCAATGCTATGCTTTGTTCAATTTCTTATGAAATCAGCAATGTGGATTTTCTGAATCGAGGGGTTTAAAATAGCAAGAAGATCACACCAGCCGTCACCGTAGTTGTTTTACAGGTGTACAGTGTCTGTGGAAGGTGTGACACTAGAGGTGGACATTTGATTTAGTTTGAGCTGTGGTTTGCATGGAGGATGTGTCTGGGTTCGTGAATGGGAGATAATGGAGTCAAGTGGAGGATCGGGGTCGATCAATGTGAGAGGGAAGGTCGTTCAGCTCTGGTGTGTGTATATAGTATGCGTATGTATATGTATGCATGTAAGTTTACTGTAAGTCAACACCTTTTGTTTATTTTCTGCTAAAACAAAAACAATAAAAAGCTAAAGTATAAAATGCCTATTAACAATAATATAACGAGTGAAGCAATAAAGTATATACATTAAAAAATGTATCACTTCATTTTACAGTACCTTCATACTGTACATTGTACCTAACTACATTTAGTACAATGTAATGTGCTCTGTAACAATCTGTAATAACTTGTACCTATGGGTTGGATACACAATGGAATAACTTGTATTAGTACTTCGTAGGTACATAATGTAATAAGACACACGACCTTTAGGGTTAGGGCTTAAAGATGTACTAAGTAACTTGTTTACCTTAATAAATCCTTTTCATAGTCCCTCTGGGGTAATACAAGCAGAGCCGCTGCTGGCCCTTCTGGGGCTCTAAGCAAAAATCCACACGGGGGCCCTACTGCACACATGCCATGGTTATTCGACGAAGAGCGAACACATTTACGGTCAAAAGCAGTTCCACTGTGCAGTAGAGCAGGGCAGAAGTGGCCTCACTTCATAATGACCAAAATGACCTCAATTCAGGCCCTGCCCCTCTGTGTGGGAACCACTAAGCCCCTGTGAGACTGGGATTCAGGACTACTACTAGTACCAGGGGAAACTGTGGCTACAAAATGTAGCTTACCACCATCAGCATGGAGTGAATGAACCCCCTCCCTTTCATGTGTGAAGGGCTTTGGGTGCGACTTGTGTCATATAAAAGCGCTATACAAATAAGATTCCCTTCCCCTTCCCTATTTCCCCCACTTTTTAAAATGGTAAATGGCAAATGGTCACATTCTCTCCCCTCTGGTCCCTGACCCACAATTTGGGAACCGCTGATTTAAAACTAACTGAAATCTGCACCTGACGGTTATTTCTGTCTTAGCACTGAGAATTAGCCTGTGAGTAGACCAATTTGTTTTAGACTGTGCATATTCAGAGAACCAGAGTTACTGTAAGTAACTGTGCTCATGAGAACCGTGTGGATTCAACTCCTCTTTGAGACAAAAAGGCCACGGACAACGGCTTTACTCTCGTCTACTGTCCTGATACTCCGCTAGAGACAATAAGAAGAGAGTTTAAATTTATATCATTAGTCTGGTGTTATAAGTGATTTGCATCAGGTGCACTGTGGAGTGGGTCAGACTGTTTTTAACACACGCAAGCTGTTACCGTAGAAATGCGCTAGCCTAGCACTAGCCTAGCGCCACTAGACTCTTCAAATATAAGGACTGCATGAATTTAAAAAATAAATATCTCCAGAAATCAACAACACTCTGGATAACTAGGAAGTGAGGCCCTATGTCAAAAATCCTGAAATATCCTTATAAGGTTAGGGTTAGAATTTTGTCTTATTACATTATGTACCTACAAACTACAAATACATATTATTCTATTGTGTCTCTAACCCATAGATACAAGTTATTACACATTGTTACAGGGCACATTACATTGTACTAAATTTAGTTAGGTACATTGTATCAAGGGAACTGTAAAATAAAGTGTTACCAAGAAATAAAACGACTAATAGGGTGATTGTTTTGATAGCTGAGACTCCCTGTTTCTTTCTCAGATTAGCAAAGTCTTGTAGATGGTGTAGAAAAATGTGGCAACCAACACCCACAGACTGTGATGCAGACATACCTTTTGAGTTTTTCCACTATAGCTAAGCTGACCTCTATAGATATTTATATTACTTAGCTGAGGAAAAAATATTCCAAATGTGGCTGAGGCTTCACCCTATTTTTACACATAAAATAGCTTCATCATTTTGACTAAAACTGAGATATTAATGAGTGTGACAACCAACAACTGTGACAACCAACGCCGCCCTATGCCATTTTTCAGATAGAATGGCTGAATAGGATATTGAATGAGAGAAATGTTTCAGTGCTCTTGTTCTTATTCGCCTTAACGTCATAACTTTCTATTGTTTGAATGATTGCACACCGATCCGCGTCTGTCCCTGTAATAAAACAGACTTCCTCACACAGAGCAGGTAGTGTGGTGGGTATTCCCCTTGTTGTTGTGTGTTATCATGGTTCCATCTCACAGACAGAAACTAGCCCACACTCGCGCTGTTTCATGTGGTTTCGCTCGCGGTATGAGCAAGCTTTTTCCTCCGCTGCCAAATCAGAGCCAGGTAACAAGCAGCAGCATACAGTGTACAATGCAGCGTTTTAGAGCTGGACTTGGAAGTGACGGCCACGTTTGGAACGCAACCAGTAATAATTACGGCTGTTGTAAAATGGCTTACTTTGAGCTTATCGTCAAGTCGGTGATTCAGCTGAAAAAGACGTGAACAGATGGATGGAGAAACAATGGACAGTTTATTGAATTGATTTGTCACTGTCGGTCAATTATAAGCCGCTACCTTTCCCTCATGTATAAATGCACTCTCTCTCCTCTACAGAATATAACTGTTCTAAAGGTAAACATGAGGACACTTATGAAGAGTCAGACACATATACAGTGCCTCTCGAAAGTACTAATACACCTAACATAACATACTCCTTAAAAATTACATTCTCACGAAATATGACATGATCCCGTGGCTTATTGGGAAAAGTACTTTGGAAATGGTGCAATGTTATTTATAGTTTGTGTTGTTGGATACGGTATATGATTCATATACAGTGCCTTGCGAAAGTACTAAAACACCTTGAACTTTTGCACATTTTGTCATGTTTACAACCCTAAACATAAAGATTGAATTTTGAATTTTTTACTGAAAGTTCACACACAAGTAACAGACAACTGTGAAGTGAAAGCAAAATGATACATGATTCTGTAATAGATAAGTGAAAAGTGGGGCGTGAATAAGTTTTCATACAGCATTTTCTGAGTGCATTAATTGCCTTTATAACATTCCTAATGACTGCAGAATGTTCACACCTTGCCCTAACCATTAAATAGAGGCCACCTGTGTGTAATCTACTCTCAGTATAATTCCAGCTGTTCTGTGAGGGCCTCAGAGCTATGGTCAGAGTGTATTGGTCACTAAACAACATCATGAAGGCCAAGGAGCACACCAGAGAGGTCAGGGATAAAGCTGTGGAGAAGTTTAAAGCAGCGTTAAGTTATACAAAGATTTCCCAAGATTTGATTCGACGTACTGCCGCTGAGCTGGGGGAATCTGTACATGGGACAACTATAAGTCGTACTTTACACAAATCTGGCCTTCATGGACAAGTGTCAAGAAGAAAGCCATTACTGAAAGGAGGCCATAAGAAATCCCGTTTGAAGTTTGCTAGAAGTCATATGGAGGACACAGCTACCATGTGGAAGAAGGTGCTTTGGTCAGATGAGACAAAAATTGAACTTTTTGGCCCAAATGCAAAACGTTATGTATGGAGCAAACCTAACACTGCTCATCGTCCTGAGTGCACCATCCCCAGTGTCAAATATGGTGGAGGGAGCATCATGCTATGGGGCTGCTTTTCCTCAGCGGGGACTGGGAAGATTGTAAGAATAGTTGGGAAGATGGATGGAGCCAAATACAGAGACATTTTGGAGGAAAACCTGCTGGAGTCAGCAAGAGAATTGAGGCTGGGGCGGAGATTCACCTTCCAGCAGGACAATGACCCTAAACACAGTGGTTTAAAAACAAACATATTAATGTGTTAGAATGGCCCAGTCAAAGTCCTGACCTAAATCCTATTGAAAATCTGTGGAAAGACCTGAAAACTGCTGTTCACAAACGCTCTCCTTGTAATTTGACAGAGCTTGAGTTGTTTTGTAAAGAGGAATGGGCTAAAATGTCAGTCTCTAGATGTGCAAACCTTGTAGTCATACCCCAGAAGACTTGCTGCTGTTATTGCAGCAAAAGAGGGTTCCACAAAGTATTATTTCATGCTGTATGAATATTTATGCTCGCCTGACTTTTCACTTTTCTGTTTTCTTTTTTTAAATAATAGAATCATGTATCATTTTGCTTTCACTTCACAGTTGTCTGTTACTTGTGTGTGAACTTTCAGTAAAAAATGTCAAATGTGCAAAAGTTCAAGGTGTATTAGTACTTTCGCAAGGCACTGTATACAGTATGAATCATATGCAGTATCCAACAACACAAACTATAAATAACATGGAACCATTTCCAAAATACTTTTCACAAAAAAACACCAGATGTTGTCATATTTCGTGAGAATGTAATTTTAAGGAGTATGTTAGCACAGTGAGTCAACGGTGCTGGAGAATTGTATATTTAAGCTATACAAGACTTTGCATGTGTAGGAACATTTTCAGGTGAACAAAAGACATAAAGCTATTGTTTATTGGTACAAAGTTGTCTGAGTCTTAGTCAGACCAGTTGATAGATGGACAGACAAACTGATTGAAAGACTTTATTGTCTGTCCCTGAGGGTGACAGAAAATGTTCTTTGACAGCCTCAAGTGCACAATACACATGACATGACACATTTAAAATGAACATGACACAAATGAACAGACTCTTATTTGTGGCTGTTGAAAGTGTTATTGGATTTGAAAAAAATGACTTTTGTAACACGTTTAGTACAGATAAGAATATAGTAATTACACGTGTAAGGACAGGTCCATTCACATTACAGTGCAATTGCAGGTGCAATAAAGATGCCCCAGCTGTAACAAAGGTGTACAAAGTATAATAAAGGTGTAAAATGTGTAACGAAGGTGTACAATGTGTAACAAAAGTGTAAAAAATATAAAGGTATACAAAGTTTAACATAAGTGTACAAAGTATAATAAAAGTGTGGAAGACCTTTATGCATCACACTGCAAAACCTGCATTATTTAAAATAAGCTGGAACAGAGGACGGGTCCACTCATTCAGCCGATCAGAGACTCTCATCCGGGCACTATAATCGGCTGACTAGCTTAGAAAAAAAGACATGACAGAGGACGCTAGTGAACATATACTAGGGGGTTTAAACTGTGCTCCACTAGCAAAGCACTCACACTTTCTCACTTGTAAATTTGCACTCTTTTACATCTCTCACTTCTCCTTTGCTAAAGTTCACTCACAAGGTGTTGGGATGGAGAGCTAGTGCTGATTGTGGCTTTGCTATTGAGTTCCCTGTGGTGTTGGTACATCTTTTTGTGCATTGGCTGTTTAGTTCACCCAATATACTCTTAAAATACAATGTAACGGACGAATTCAACAAGATCAATCTTACACAATATTACATTTTGGAAATGTAAGCTGCATATTGGCACACTTATTCTCACAGCATGTTCTTTCCCAGGTTATAAGCTATTAAATAAAACCAAAAAAAGTGTGAAATTCTATGAATGTTCAAGAGAAGGTGTGAAGAGAGAGATGGAACGTGTGTGGCTGTGTTTCCGGTGAGCAGTGGGAGGGGGCATACCTAAGACCGTCAAATATCAACTTTTTTTGGTTTTTACCACAAACTTCCCCTGGCTGCATTTGCATCAGGAGAGAAATTGTTCAGTTCCCTGCCAAGTAACAGAATAGATTTATTCTCTGGCCATCACAGAAAGTCTACTGGGTGATTTTATCAGGTACCGCATCTTCTGCTTTTAATACGAAAGCAGAACCGGGTCACTTTTAGTTTTGACGCGTCGAAGAGAAACAAAGAGTAAATGACAGAAGCCCAGGCACAGTGTAAAGAAAACAAAATCACTCTTTCATGAGTGAAAAGTCCATATTTTTTTGGACTGTCTTGGATTGTGTAATGTAATGTTAAAAGAAGAAATGGAGGATATATACAGAAGATAAATAATCAAGTTATCAATATGGTATCAGACGTTTGTGCATTTGTAGCGTTAATATTTTATTATCTCCAGAGAAGTACACATTTTCCTTTTATTAGCCTCTAGTTTGTCTTTGAAATAGGCTACTTGTTATTACGATACTGACAGCAGCACACATCCACTCAGGTTCTATGAATGAATGAGTCATCAGCACATCCACACAACTTCTCAATGTCCCACTGTCTGTTCTTCACATGAAATTGTGTGCTCCTTGTGTGCACATTACGACACCATGAAATAATCAAGGCTTTATTGTATTGTTTCTAACCCAACAAGAGCCTCGGCCTTTGTTTTTGTAAATTGGAAACACTGTGGCCTTGTCAAACGCTGCATCAACCGTTGTTAATCAAAACACTCCCAGGCCGCTACACAAGCAGTGACACATTTACTACTTCCATTTCTGTGACACAGCCTAAATTTAGCATGTGACGCTTCATGGACGCTTCCACTGTAAGCCACAATCATGCAGAGTTAGCTCTCCTCCCATCTCCTCTTGATAAGGAGTCATGGCATTGAAGGACATTCCAGTTACTTGCAAAACCTATTTTCAATCCCTCCCTTCCACAATACAATGTTGAGTCTAGCGGGCGAGAGACCGGAATGTGGGACAAAACATGAAGTATTTCCCAGCATTTTGAGCCCCTTTAAACACCACAGCAAGCAGATGCAGTATTATGACGCTCACTGTGACAGACTCATGCTATTTAAGTCCTCTTGGCGTCTAAAGGCCCTCCCAGTTCTTTTGTATTACTTATGCCACGATGACAATCTTTGTGAGCCGCGATGAGAACAAGGTGGACAAATAAGAAGCAGCTTAAAGACACTAACTATGAAGGTAAGCTACATGCTAATGTTATGCTAACACTAGCTAAAGTTGTGCTAACAGCGGCAGAATCATCTGATTAGCCATATGACCTGCAGACAGCCAATCAGAGTCCAGCAGTGTGTTCACGTCATTTAGTATCAGTTCTTTGGCCCTGGCCTGAGCAATAGGGTTGGGCGATGCCTCTTTTCAACAGTCTATGGCGATACCACATTTTTGGGATACAATACCGATACTTTTAGGACAAAATAATTTGATACCGATACTTTTGTTATAGTTCATTGATATCATATACTATAGGCAAACCACAACAAATTCTGAAATATATAACAACTTTAATTCACTGCATTCAAGTAAATTGCATGAACAGTAGTATTTCATTGGAGCTGTAACTGTTATCTTCTTAAATTAACACTGTAGTGAAAAAAATGCACACTGCAGTATTCAATAAACATCAAACATGAACTACAGTACAATGGCAAGTGCACAACATTGAAGTAAATATAAAAGATTAAACAAAAACCCTTGTCAGGATGCAGCATTGTATTTAAGTAAAACTGTAAAAGTACAGTAACAACTGAAATGTGCAGTAACAAAGTCACACCAAGAAATATTTCACTCAAGTAGATTACAATTCATGTAGGCCAATGTATTTCATTACATACATAACAAACAATATGTGTCTCAGCTGTGAGAGACTACCTGTCCCATGTGATGGAGACGTTGACCAAAGGCAGCCACATATCACACTCGCGGTCATCAACCAAAGATATTCTTTGATTATTCACTTAAAAAAATGCATTTTTTTGTATCAAGCTAGTCATTAGGAGCATGTTTTGTATTGCTGGTAACCATATAATCCAAAATGCAAAGCAGTGTGCCTTTAAATTTCTGTTAACTACATTTCTAACTTGTTATTACTGTTTAGGAAGTGCAACATGTCGACATATTTTGCTTCAAAGCGATTACGTCTTTGGCTAACCACTTCAGCTTTGGAGAACAATCTTTCTGCAGGAACGGATGTCACCACAGTTCCGAGGTATTTCTTCGCCACTTGACTCAACAGTGACCACGTTTCCACCACAGCAAAGGATCATTACCTCTTGCTATAACCTTTTCCTTCATCTATCTGCGCATTTCAATTAATGCATGTGTTGCAGTGCGATGGTTTTGAGAGGCCAACACACGGCTGTCAAACTCTTGCCACAATCCTGCAAGGGTGGTGTTGATGGAGTAGGCGTGGCTTCTTCAGAGTTGCTTCTGTCTTACTGTTGCCCAGTGCTTGCATCTCACTGATGATTTCCACATTTCCAGGGTCACTAAAGACAATATTTCTGAACATTATGTCCAAAAATGTGCTTGCTTCAAGAATGTAGTTTTGTTCAAAACAGCGCCTGCACTGTATGAGAAGATGTGGGGCCAGAGGCTTATTTATTTTTGCTTCTGCAGAATGTTGAAGAAGATACACCAAGGAATGATCTTGGAAATTCAGAATCTGAATCAGAATTAGGGTTGAACTATTTTGCCAAAAAATTCATTGAAAAAAATATTGCGATTTTTTTCAATAAATATTGCGATTTCGATTTTATTTAGATTTTCCTTCCCCCATTTACCATTGATAACTTTTTGTTGCATATAACTTGAATTATAGCCTAAACGGAGACAATGTTATTGCTCATGAAATATTTACAATTCATTTAAGTATTACTTACTTTTTACATTTTTATAATTGTATACCCTACTGTAATATTTTTGTACATAGCCTAAATAATTTCTTGCTATTTGCATCTTAATTGTGTTTTAGTCAGTGTTTATGAGATAAGTTCTCATCCAAAACATTCCCAAACATTAGCCTCCTTAGGTTTAAAAAGTCCCAACTGAGCTGCAAACAACTCTTTACAAGCGGCACACGGCTCACCTTCATCTCTGTGGAGGCAGAGACAGTCAGAGGTGAGGGAGTTTCTGTGATCAGTGCATCAGAGCGTGGGGCAGCGCGGCCCGGGACTCTGAATAGAGTGATTAGCGCTGCAGCTAACGCAATGCTAACAGAGAAAAAAGCAATAGTCCTTTACGGTGGCTGCATCATAAACGCTGATATTTTCACTGTACATCCACGATATGCTGCGCATCTTAACTAGACTGAGACGTAAAACAAAAGCACGCTGCGGAGTGGATGCGCCGCCGTCTCTCGCCGCTACATTCACTTCTATGGGCCGCGGCCATCAGCTGCATAGGCATTGGGCCAAATTCGCCTCTGAGATTTGGAAATCGCCTTGTGTGATATCACGATAAAATTGCAAATGCAATTAATCGTTAAGCCCTAATCAGAATAGGTTTTATTGCCATTATTAGTGAAGAGGTTCACAACTAGGAATTTTCTTTGGTACATTTGTGCAAGAAAGCACCAAGGTTACATGGCGCTACGTTGTAACATGTTGCTCAGCAGACACCTCCCAAGTGGCCTCTTCAAATGGCTTTAAGCTTCAGTCGTTTGCCTAATGATGCACCAGCTGTCATTATCAAGGCATAAGCTGTTTTAGTTGTGACAGCTTGTTGTGGTTCATGTAGTCTCTCCAGCATGTCCAGGACAGAGTTCCAACACGTGTCAACTGCCTCGATTACTTTGTGTTGTGGCAACTGCAACTGATTTTGAACTTAAGTTTGTCTGTTGTTTTGGGCTGTGGTGGAGGTGTCGCACAATAGCACCACATTTGTCCAGGATGGACACAAGATCAGTGTCAGTCTTATGGAGTCCTTAACTGTAAGGTTCAGGGTATGCCCAAAACAGGGAAGCCGTTTCCAGTCAGCTTTTCTTACTGCAGAAACCATGTTTGCCCCATTGTCTGTGACAACAGTATGGACTTTTCCAGCAATGTCCCAATCGTTTGTAATTTTTAGGAGATGTTCTGCAATATTTGCCGGTTGTGTGCTGAACAGCTACATTTGCTGTTGTAATTTGTTATAATTTCTTCCAGTCCTTGTCAATAAAGTGGTTCTAGAGGTCCACATGACACTTGTCAACACCAAACTGTCTATCGCGCTTTTCAAGTTTTTTTGCTCAAACTCATACAGTTTTAGATTGACTGAAGTGACCATAATATTCCTGCTTGGCATGTGATACCGTGGCGCCACCTTCTTCATTAAAAACTGGAACTCTTCATCCTCAACCATTGATATTGGTTGCATGTCTTTGGCAATCATCTTGCCTTTTTTTTCCCGCACATTTTTTTTTGTAGCAATGAAATAAAAAAGGCCCACACACTTTGTGGTTTTAGCTAAGTGGAAGCATGACCCTGAGTTAATTCATAAAAACACTCTAATTGAATGAATGCTGAGTAAGTGATGAGTAAGTAGATAAACTAATAAATACTTGTAATTGCAGTGATTTCATAAGGACACAAATACTATACATGGATAAGGCCATTTGTTAAAACTTTCCAGCAAACTCCTCTGTTTGAAAGATGCAGATGGAGGTGAAGCGCAGCCTCACATGCCGGCTGTTTTTTTTCTGCCTCGGCATGGGTCTGCAGGTGAACCGACTATAGGTGCTTAAAAAGGTTGCCTGTGTTGCTGCTGTGTAATTTACAAACTCCACTGTGCTTTCACCTTGTCAGTAGTACTGCGTGGGTGTTTGGCCCAAATACAGATCGTGTTCGGCGTATAGCAAAGGCAATGCAAAACAATTGGCCGTGGTTTTATGTCTTATGTAAATATTAATTAGTGTATCGATATTTTTGACATGCAAGGTCCCAAAACGTGTGACCTACCTGGTCAGCCTGGATTAGTCCTGGCCTGGACAGCAGGGATGCTCAACTAACAGGGTAGACAGGCACTGGGCTGGGCCTGCCAGTGGAAACCTGAAGGCCTGACTCACACCTGGAGCACATGGCTACAGTATGCTCAAGGAGACACTTTAGCGCTCCCGATTACAGCTGTTTGGACTC
This sequence comes from Neogobius melanostomus, assembly GCA_007210695.1. NCBI lineage: Eukaryota > Metazoa > Chordata > Actinopteri > Gobiiformes > Gobiidae > Neogobius > Neogobius melanostomus. Next base: position 666,942 of record VHKM01000459.1, on the reverse strand, counting down.
CACTGTATCAGAATTCTGACTCTACTCTAAAGGCGATATGGAAGCACTGCAAAGGTAATTCTTTCCTTGCAATAATTATGTTTTCTAGAAGGTGCAGAGTCTCCTCAGTGAGTGTATAAGCTGCTGTGGACATTAACACTAGCCGCATTAGCATTAGCCTATTTATTTATTATGGAACCAAGGTTATGGTTGTACTACAGAGAGGGTACGGCTGTACAGCATGACTCAATATGATAAATAGTCATTTAAATGAGTGACCAGGTGACTGAGTGAAACTGACAGTCGCAGTGACTTACCCGCTAACCAACAAACAGGCCTGACTTTGCTTTTCCTTCTCTGCTTTGAGTTTTTCCTCAAACTTGAGTATAATGTTTCACTTTTCTTTTGCTTGGACTAAGTTTTCAGCTCGGCAGCAATCTTGTTTTAAATGTGCTTTATCCCCTGACCTGCTAATATTTCTACAGTTCCCGCACATTTACGCTGTGATGTTTATGTCCCAACCTCCGGTCTATCTCCCATAATTTGGTCAGTGACATTGTTACAAATCCATGTAGCATGTTTTTTTTTAATTTTTTTTAGATCAACTTGTAAAAAGAGATATAATACTTTTTTTGTTACATTTTTGTTGTGTGTTGGCCCATGTTAATCTTATGGGTTCAAGTCAACTAGCAACTTGTGGCTAACTTAAACAAGCTCCAAAGGAAACAGGTATAAACTGCTCAAACACCGTAACTTTCACACTCCAATTCGTCAACAGGGATTACTACTACCACAGGCTGTCTACTGCCCAAGGAATAACGACAACTTGAAACGTAACAAATATTGTACCTTAAATGCTAGTGAGCGATTAGCCTCTATTAGCGACACGTTCATTCATGAACTGTATTTAGCTGAATGTGGTAGCAGTGCTTAAGGTTTAGCCTTGAGATTTTAATCTTTTAGAGCTTAACCGTCTCATGAGTGAAAAGCTGCTCTGTGTTGAGTGTTATGTCGATTATTTTTTTTCAAGTACTGAGAGAAAATTATCTCACCAAGTGGACGCTAAACTTTGAATCCATTTTTTTGGTACAAATGGGTTAAGGTTCAATAATTTTCATTCAACTGTAGCCGAGTGGATAATATGTTTGGTTCATATTTTTGTGCTTTTGTGTTCACTGTAAATTCCCACTAGCTGTATGTCTTTGAAGGCACCGCCTACACAAACACACACTGCACTAATTAGCACAACTGGCCACACTGTTGCTGTTGTGTGGCTGTCAGTCGTCTGTGTAGGTGTAGGTGGCGTGTGTAAGTAGTAATATTTTAATATTTACACGTATATTTGTTGGTCCTGAAGATACTTGTGACAATGAAATGTGTTTGTTGACCTGGTCTTAAGGTTTTGGAGCAATGTGGATCTGGTCTCGTAATTTCCCCACATGGAAGCCTCAGAGCCCTTTTGTTGGCCGCGGTGATCAGGTAACAATCAGGTAAGTCTTCACAGTCGGGGTTAAGTGACATTTTCTCAGCAACACCTGCCGCCCTGCCGCGGGACGGGGGAACACACACAAGCAAACCGATAATGCCCATATCTTGAATATGGGCATTATGGGCACTATGCCTTTTCATATCTTTTGGCTTTGTCCAGTGTTGGGGGTAAAGTAACGAGTTACAAAAATATATCACTTTTTCAGTAACTAAGGAATATAACATATTACACAAAATACGGTAATATATTAGTCATTACAATTCAAGTATGTCATACAAACATATTACATTATACCAAATCAAGTTGGTGTATAAGATCTGCAGGGGTGTGTAGTTAATGCCGTGAAAATAAAACACGAGAGAATGGGGATAGAAAGGGAAATCGATTGCACTTTTGCTCTGTGGCATTATTACTATTTTCAGTTTATATTGTGCCAAAAGTAACTCAAATTAGTGTAACATTTGAAACAGTAATATGTATGTAATACAAACATATTACCAGTACATTTTTAAAACTGTCGCTAGTAATATAGAATATTACAATTTGCCCTACACTGAACAAGACTAATTAAGTTCAGGATTATTTAGGTGTTTATTCGGCTGCAGTGACACCATTTTATAGGGCTGTGGTGTCTTTATTTGACATTCCATCACACTGTAGTTAACATCCCCAATATTTGTTATTTCTATGGCAGTCGTGTCCATGCATTCATATGAGCTGCTGCCTGATGTATGTCTGCTCGTCTTCATAGCCCAGGTGAGGGGGGGGGGGAAGTTCAGGATTGCCAGATCTTATTGCTGAAACCCGCTTGGAAATGAACATAAAGCGACTCTTCTACTTTCTCAATTCCAGGGACTGTCACCAAGTTCCTGGGTGTGCACGTCCCAAAGAACCTGTCCTGGTCGACATTACATCACTGATCAAGAAAGCACATCAGCGTCTCTGCTTCCTCCGCAAAGTGAGAAGAGCCCGAGTCACGTGCTCTTTCTACAGAGGGACAGTAGAGACCATCCTGACCAGCTGAATTACTTTGTGGTACGGCACCTGCACTGCATCCTGCCGTAAGAGTGTCCAGCGCCGAGTGAGCGGATGAGAAGGTAATCGGAGCCCCTCTCCCCTGCGTATAGGACATGGACTTCACCCACCTCACCCGTAAAGCCTTCAGGGAGGAGGCTATAGAAAGAAAATCAATTACGTTTTAGAGAATTGAAAAAAGAATCTCTATCTTGATCTTATCCTGCAAACATTAATTTTAAAATTAGCCATTAGCTCTAGAATTAAAAACTTCTACATGAACTAACACCGAAGTATCCTCTACGTGAAGTTTTATCATGTTGCCAGTGATTCACAAGTCGCTCGCTGTATTTATTTGAGGGAGACGCTGTTAATCCATTTTAGGAAAAAAAGTGTTGCAGTTTACCTGACCTGTTCTGCTGTTTGGCCATTACGCATTACATTACAGGCGCAATTATTGTTAGCTGCAGATGAATATAGCAAACGAAACGAAAAACCCTGGTGAATTTTCTGTTTGGTGACCTTTTCGGATTGTTCCATTGCTGCGGTTTTGGTGCAACGCTTGATGATGATGTTGTTGTTGTTTATCGTCATGGCGGTCGAGGAGGCGGTGGCTCTTCCTCTCCAGTGGGCTAAGGCATTTATTAGAAATGCTTAAGTTGAAGGATCTGTTCTTTATTCAATGACGGTTCTTGAGTAATCTGTACTCTGCAGGCCCGTGCAGAGTGGGGGCCGGAGGGGGCTTGAGCCTCTGCCCCTTTTGCTCCATGCCCGTGAAGTGCCCTTTTCCCTCCATACCTTTTATTTATTTGTATTATAGTTTGTTTATCCAAAGCTTTGCCACAGTCCTTATCATTGGTTTTGTCCCAATAAGCCTAATTAGCTTATATTAATAAATGAAATCCAAAATGAACATGCCCCTCGTTAGTGCATCGTGTGTTTCCAATACCCCGCCCACCGGCCGGCTCAGAGAGGAGGAAGTGAGAGCAGAGGCCTCTCCTGCTCAGAGCAACGATCTCCACACCTTGTGCTTAAGATCCCTCTTTATTTTTCATCAGTCGTCCTCATAATCGTGGACCAATAAGGTCAACAAGTCGACAGTTTTGTACGATCTAAAAATAAACCTTGTGTAAAACGCGACCGCCGTTTATCGCGGCTCAGCGCCGCATCCTCGCCACATATTTGTGTCACAATAGTTCAGCTCTATGTTCTCTTAAAACAACGTGAAACTCACGCACAGACATTCTCAATCGTTTATGTCCTTTTCTTAAGCCCCTGTTTTCAGCCACAGCCGAGAGAAGAGAGTGACATGAGGGAGACAGTCGTGAAAGTCTGTGTTTCTGTAGGGGCACTGCTAAGACACTTGTGGCCTGGGGCAGATGTCCCCTGAAAAGTACCCCCCACTAGCAAAGGTTAGTAGCAAACAATAGTATTAATAAACTGAAATAATAATAGCAGATGGCTTTCCCCAAATCTATATTTTTAGCTCCTTTTACTTTTGTAAGTAAATAAATTAACAAAATGGATTTGAAATAAAAGTGATTGTGGTAAGAATTTAAGAGGGGGGTTGTATTGCCCTTTTGAGTGTTGAGCCCCTCTGTAGCTCTCTGCACAGCCTTGCTCTGTAGTTAAAGTGTCGAACCTTTCGCCTCTCATCCAAAAGGCTTCGTCAGCGCACTGTGCTTTACTTGCCTGATATTTTTCTTAAGGGCATCACTTTTACTCCACTGCATTTGAAAGATACATGTAATACTTTCTACCCCACATTTTTTAAAGTAAAAAGTATAGATTTGTGTTGTTACTGACCACCTCTGCTTATTATTCATAATAAGAGTCATTGACAGACTCATGCACTATGCATTATGAAGATTACTCATTCATAATGTTGTAAACCAAAGCGGTTCATTCATATACTCCACTATGCGATTGTGTAATATTTAACACATCCAGTGGCACAAACGCTGACGGTGAAAGAATGATGTGTCTGTGGTTTGTTGGCCATGAACTCATGATTGCGTTTCCACTAGAACTGACCCAAATACAGTCAGTGTCTACGCACTGAGCAAGTCATGGAGAGTAGCAGAATTATTAATAATTATGATTCTAAAATGATGCTAAAACATTGTATGAGCCTAAAGTAGATACTGCCGTAACAAATGTATTGTCACTGAAGATCAGTATTTGTATCTTCAGTGCCAGCCTTGATATCACCGGAATCTTACCAACCAGTGGTGGTCAGAGTACTTGATTTAATTCCTTGACTGAAAATATAGATGCTACTTGTCAATTATTATTCTAATATAAGCTAAGAACCCTCAGAGGTGTTTTTTCTTTTTGTTTGGACAGTGTGACATTCAGAAAAACCCACAGAACAGAGCCATATGTGCAGCAGCTTTAACTACTCGACGAGTCATTTTCAACCGATGGATCGGGACCCAAAAGTGGGTCATGGAACCATTTTCTAGTGCAGGGGTTTTCAACACCCAGGTGTGCCGCAGCACAAGTCAAGAAAATGTATGATTTATATGACAAATCCAAATATCAATCAATCAATCAAAGTTTATTTATAAAGCGCTTTTCATACCAAAGGCATCACAAAGTGCTTTACAGATTACAACATTTAAATCAAGTATCCGGGCAAACATAATGTCCAAATAAGCGTCAGCAGTGGGTGGCGACGAGCGGCGCGGGTGTCCCCTGTCCTTAGACTCTCCAGCACGGCACGGAAAAACTCAAAAACCCGGTGGGAGAAATGAGAAACCTCGGGAGAACCACAGAAGGAGAGATCCACTCCCATGGACGGACAGGCTATAGAGACCCAGGCCGATGGAATCCCCTCAGCAGACGGGCCAGGATCGAGACCATCCAGTCCTTGTTGTCAATCCAGTAGGCAGGGTTCCTCCGTTCAGCCGGGTTCCTCCGTTAACAGGGATAAATGATCAAAAATCAACCAAATTAATTTTGGGAAATCATCTATAATCCATCTATAATAATGGAGGAGCTGCCGTTCTATGCAGAGAGAGTGGAGAGCATGAGATTGATTCAGGAAGAGATTGGTCTTTCTGCTTTGCCCTTTTCTATAAGCTGCAATACACTGATGATTATATTGACTTCAAGCAGGTTTTATATTTATGTTGGAAGCAGATATTTTTACTAATCCAAGTTAAAACAATGCATTTTAGACAATATTAGGCTTCCTCATCACCAGCTTGGGCTAAAAAAAGGCCTTACAGGATTATTGAATAAGAACTTTTTGTTTAAAGGTAATTGTGGCCGACATAACCTGCATCATTCTATCAATGTCCCTGGATTAAAACAGCTGTGAGACACATTATCACAAGAGACATTTGGGTTATAGTGCAGATATATCAAAACATACAATATGTACTCGGGAAGCACATAGGGGAGCCCCACAGCTGAAATGGTGGGTCGTAAAACATTCCCAGACAACGTTTTTTTTTTTACTTCAACATTTATCAACTAAAGAAGACTTAGAAAATACTATATTAGATGACTCTTTCATGACTCCACCATTACTTTAACACATTCCGGGAGAATATATTTTCTACTGAATGAAGATACATAAATATGGAGAGGAGCAAAGTGGTTCAACAGCCCATAAATACATGACGAACAGAGGATGCTAACCATGATGCTAACGTTAGCCTCATGCTGTTCCCCGGGTGCGATTTTCTTTTTGTAGGTGAGTTGGTACATCAATTAAAATCACACGTCATACATACATTCATCGGCTTAACCCTGACCCTGCCCTAGCCACTAATCTTATTAGTGGCTAGGGCACTAATAAGTCAGAGAGAAGGGCAAGTCAGATCAGTTACAAAGGCACATGGGATCTGCCATGTAAAACTGCGCCCACTTCTATTGACGGGGGAACATAGGTACCGGGGAACACAGGGCTGACCCCCTTACCTGTAAGTACCAGTGTTCTGTCGACAGGTGCACCCTTATCGAGATGCGCATCCTCTCACACAAAGCAACTGCTTCGAGACATGCGAGAGAGAAGTGCTGCCTTTTCTTTCACTAAATCCACAAACAGTCTTATTTGTTCCAGCTCATGTAAAACCTGTCGCATGAAGCCTATATTATGTAACGTATACATTTAGCCTACGTATCAAAGTAGCTTAATGATATTACCAATAAACCTATAGACTCTAGAGCATGCATTTCTCCTTCAGTTTGCAGTTCAGTTTTCAGTTTTAATTGTACATAAGCAGGAAAATATAACAATGGACAACAAGGCCGCTGAAATAAGGAACTGTTTGTGGGTTTTGTGACTGAAAAGGGAGCACTTCTCGATATGGGGGCGCTTTTTGGCAGAACACCGGTTTTTCACTTTGTCTGGGTTAAAAACTTCCATATGGACCCGATTCTGACTTGACCTGGGGACAGGTGCTGGGACTGTGGACGTGCAGGACTGGTAGGGCTTATTCTGCTCTCTAAAAAAAACAAAACCAAAATCGTTAAAAAACAAACATAAACAACATTTACAGTACGTTATGAAAGTTGCTTTATCAGTAAAACTAATATATGACTTGCTATGATCACCTCTGGACAGATGGGTCATGTGTATAAAATATTTACTAAAATTCCTACATTTCCCACATTTAAAGTGCACAGAGTTCATTCAAATCCCGCCTCTCACTAGGTGGACGATTTGTTTACAATATTTATCTAAAAAAAAATCCCATTTCAGCTCAGGGCGCGTGGACTAAACTATTGCAGTTTTGAGTGAGCGTCTCTCCTTCCTCTTGTGACATCACCGGACTTTCCCCATTTGGCTTTTCGTTGAGAGTATTTAAAGAGGCCTGCGCGGCACTTACTTTCATACCATTCAGTCAGAACTCAAGGAGAAACGATCTATACGAGCATGGAGCGGGAGTGCAAAGTTCTAGTGGAGGAGAAGGAAAGCCGAGAGGAGGAGAAGTTCGCTTTTTGCACCAGGACCAATGTGGCGCTGACGGTTTTCACTTTGTTCTTGGTGGGTTCGGCCGCTGCTGTTCTACTGACGAGGCCTGGAAGCAAGGTGGGATATCATCATAATCATCATAATCATCCTAAAATATGGATTATCATTATCATTATTTGCTAATTGTAAGTAACTGACACTAACCCATGCTCCTCTTTTTGCTAACAGGGTCCACAACAGCAAGATGGACATTATGAAGGTAAGCGTTTACACCATGAAAATATATACATATGTTTTAGTTCATTAATTGAGATGTTTTACTTTTATTTGAAATATACTGTTATTTCACCATTTAAAAAGAAACTGCAGAGAAATATTAGTTTGAAGTACTTTCGGCTGAAGTTATGTGATTGGAGGTACTAATCCTGTGTCTTTTGTCCACAGAACTGCGGCATTCTCTAAGACAGACCAACGTCAGGGCGGCCATTCACTTAGACGGTAAATATCACAATTCTACACTACTTTACGACTACTACAACATCTCCTCTTCAGCTACTTGTATTGTCAGTTGGACGTTTGTTCCAGCGACTGAACCTTTTAACATGGATGCGAAACTAGTGAAAACCCCAAACCCTTTCATTTCCCTTTAATGTCCATTACAATAAAGAGCCCAATAATAAGCGAAAATGATTTAGTCAATCAATATATCAATGTAATACAACCGTTTTCACACTAAAATACTGTTGGCAACAATACATGCGTGTTTTAATGCATCATGTTTCATCCAATAATCAGAACTGTGAACACTCGAACTATGTTGAACGATACAGTAACTTTTCCCGAATGCAATAATGTGAAAACCTCCGGAGGTTTAAGCAGGACCACTTGATGCCACTGAAACCTGAAACATGGAAATCTCAGTAATCTCTTGTTCTAAACGTATATTGACCTATCCTTTAAAATCCTTTCCTTGAAACTCAACAAACCCAATTTCTTCAGTATCGTTCAAGTATAACAAAAAGGGGATGAAGGAGAAATAGCAGTAAATGATATTCTTTACTTGGCAAAAGTAAAGAAAAGTCCTGACTTTTTACTAAAGCCCATTCCGGGTCCAGCCCTTCTTTGACATCTGTTCACCTTCCTAACCAGTCCTCTCTGTCCTTCTGTCACAGGGAGATACGATGAGAGCACGGGCACAGTGGTTTGGCAGATGGGCACAGACCATTCGTTCGTCCAGGGCGAGCTGAAGCTGGAGGGTAACGAGGTAGTGATCCCTCTCAGCGGGCCGTACTTCGTCTACAGCCAGGCGTCCTACCGGCTCAGCTGCAACAGCGACCCCGAGGAGGAGGTCCGACACAGCCGGGTGCACCTCAGTCACATGGTGGAGCGCTGGTCGGACTCGTTAGGCGACAGGGACGAGCGCGTGTACCGGCCCATCCTGCACTCTGTCCGCACGGCCTGCGAGAGGCACCCTCAGAAGGGACACTGGTTCTCCGGGGTCTACGTGGGCGCCATGTTCAACCTGAACGCTGGAGACCGCCTCCGGACCAGTCTGACCAATGACTCGCAGCTGTTGTCCCAGCTCGAGGACGGGCACGGGGAGACCTTCTTCGGGGTGTTCGCTCTGTGAGGACTTCAGCCTTCAGAGACTGAGGAGGAGGTCCAAGTCCAGGAAAGTGCCATTATCTGCTGCTCACTACAGACTGGGAAGAAATGAAATGTTTACACTTTTATTTATGTGACCTATTTATTTAAGGGTGTGTATTTATTTTTATTTATTACAGTGTTCTTATTTATTAACTTATTTATTGAAATGACCATTGTATTGTGCCTGTGGTGCGCTTGAATTAATTTAAAGTGAATTAAAAGTATTTAAAGAAGGTTTTTGTGAAGTTTGAGTGTGGGTGATACTCCCTTTTCGGGAGTGTGCAAACAACTGTAATAATAATAATGCATCGGTTTTATATAGCGCTTTTCTGGACACTCAAAGACGCTTTACATTGCACTATTCATTCACTCCATACTTGATGGTGGTAAACTACTATTGTAGCCACAGCTGCCCTGGGGTAGACTGACAGAAGCGAGGCTACCAGTTTGCGCCATCGGCCCCTCCGACCACCACCAACCACTCACTCACTCACTACATTCGCTAGGCTTCCTGGTGTTACTAAACGGTCTCCCATCCAAGTACTAACCAGGCCCTTCCCTGCTTAGCTTCCAAGATCTGAGGGGATTGGGCATAGCAAAGGCGGTATGGCCACAACTGTGAGCCAGACTCACACACTACAGCCTCCCCATCACACAGCCCAGTCACACTCAGCAGTTATAGTGAGGTTTATTCACTTTTGATTAAGACACAAAAAAGAAATGATCACGTTATAGACCTTACATATACTATGAATTTACTTAACAAAGTAACACAGGTGGAGCATAAGTAGGTCTGAGCTTCTGTTCATTGTCACTTCTCTGGCCTTGGTCAGAGCAGATGACTCTGGCAGAGATTTGAATTCAGGGGCCTCGGATCACAGGTGACTCAAGTCTTCTTGCCGAATCCTCTACTCCCTGATCTAATGCCACCTCCAACCAGAACCTTCTAGGACAAATTTAACCCAGAAAGGAACCTCACTCACAGTGTTGACTGGGTATAGCTGTAACATGGGGAGAGTTGTATTACCACCAATTCCACCATTCAGGGGTAAGATAGGAGTCAAATGATCATGTCAGTGTTTACCCACTTCCTCCCTGATCCCACATGGTGATTGTCAAGGTTGTAAACAAGTTAATGCAGATTCTATAGAGAAAATGTTTTATTTTGAGGTAAGAAAGGACATTTTTGACCAAGACTATATTTTGTTTAGTGCTTATACTATTGCACATAAACCCATATGACTTACATTAGATTAAATTGTAGTTTCTCAGGCAAAATGTGATGCACATTTCCCCTGCTAATTTCAAACCATTATGCTAATACAGCTCGCTAAACAATGGCTGACAGGGGTGGGGATGGTTGTAACACAATCATCCCCTATATACAACTAATAACACTTGATTTTAATACTTTTGCAGAATGCCTAGACAGTGGAAAAGAAAGACTGACAGATTTGTGCCAGCTAATGTTTAAAAAAAAAAAAGCATCTGATGTGGTCAGAGAGAAGGGCAAGTCAGATCAGTTACAAAGGCACATGGGATCTGCCATGTAAAACTGAGCAGATACTGCAAAACACTGCAGAAGCTGAGAGACCAGGGTCCAGTGATCATCAGTGTAGGTCACACTGAAGCATCAACAGAGTTTTCTCTGAGGCGCAGGAGGAAGCGTTGGCTGATTATTTGACTCAGACAGCAGACCTGTATTATGGACTGACTCTACGTGAGGTTAAGCATATGACAGGTTAGAGAGAGAGACATTGTTCTGGATTGTTCTTTTATTTAAATAAACCTCTATTTGAATCATATCACATGATTTGGCCTCTGTTTTTGCTTCTTTTGTCTAACTGTTACATCTTACCCCAGCATGTGTTACAACCTACCCCGGTAGTGGGGTAGGTTGTAACACATGAACACCGTGTATTTGACATCAACTCTCGAGGTCTGATATTCTTTCAGAGGTTTGAATTGGTGCCATTTGTAGTAAACAAATGTGGGTACTTTGTATAAAGGTTTGAGAACTCTAGCTCAAAAATTCAGTGAGTTACAGGAGCTGAAGCAGAAAGTGTTACAACCATACCCGGTCTCCTCTACCTTTATATCAAAGAGGACAAGCTTTAACCAAACGCTCTACTCACTGAGCTGCTGATATTTAAGACAACAGACTTTTAAATGTCAGTAATCTCAGCAAAATGAATTGTGCACATCTGTACACTTGATGTGGTCGAGTGGTTAAGTCACAGAGCCTCCTAAAGTCTCCGGTCCAGAGTTTGTGGGTTCAAGTCCCTCCTGTGTCGTTGTGCTGTTGGTCTGTGAGAGAGTTCTGTTGTCTATGATATTGCAATTCAGTAATTATGAAAAGCATTGCTTTAAAACTGATCTGTTAAGTGTCTGTAACAGAGTCAGAATTGAACCTACGGCCATTGAATAACAACACACATTTATCCAAACACTCTACTCTTTGAGCTACTGCCATTGACAACCAGCACCTTCTAAATGTCATTGATCTGAGTAAAATAAACTCCATCCACAAATAACTCCAGACACTAACAGTTGGTTAAGAAACAGGATGATGAAAAGTAGTTCCTGTTTGTAGAGTGTGGGTTCAAGTTCCTCCTGAGTTGTTGTCCTGTCAGTTCCACTTCTGTTTGAGCTGTCGGATTTTTGCACTTCAAGTAATAATGAAAAACTTTACTATAAAGCTTCTCTCTATTATGACAGAGCATCCAATGTCTGGAGGACCTTCTTGGACACTTGACCAGTGGAGCATCCAGGTCCTGAACTCCTGTCCACTGTCACTTCTCTGGCCTTGGTCAGGGTGGATGAGTCCAACTGTGATTTGAACTCAGGGGCGACTCAGGTCTTACCAAATCCTCTACTCCCTGAGCTAATGCCACCTCCAACGAGAACCTTCTAGGACAAATTTAACCATGAAAGGAACCTCACTCACAGTACCAAACACTGTACTCACTGAGCTGATATTTAGCTTTGATGACCGCACACTCTGTGGTGTTTCAGCGTCTTTCTCAGTGGAACCCCGTTGAAACATTTAAATACACACTTTTTTAATATGAGCACATTTAGTGTGAGTGTAACGCCCTCAGTTCTGTCTGACCAAAACAAAGGACAAAGTGCATAAGAGACAAAGTGCTTTTTAAGATGAGAAATTTATTGCAAAAACATATTAAGTGAAAAGTTGGCGTTAATATATTCCAAAGTATAAATCTTGTGGTACTTTTGCTTTACTTGAGTTATGTGATGAATACTTTTTTCTCATCTTCCTTACATTGTTTAACCTTTATCTGTACTTTGAACTCCTCTACATGTTTTGAACTGCATTAGCACATCGAGTAGACTTCGCTAAACACATTCATTCCCAGTGACCCGGCTCAGAATGTCAGAAAACACCTGTGGCTCAGTCTCTGACGTTTGACCTGGTTTGATAACCTTAAAAAGCACACAATTCTCAACCAAATAATACCACACATTCATTCCACACAAATACCACACAACGCATTCAATAGTTTATTATTCAGGTCACGACTTCAGCTGTAGATCACTGACACAAATGAGAGAAAGAAAATGTATAGCAAGTTTTCTTTCATTTAACATTTTGATTTTGCTTTGTTTTTGGGGCGTTCAAAACTCAATAAACTGGGCTAAGAATTAGACACTCATGAGCAAACCTTCCAGATATTGCTAAATGTGGTGTCTGTAGTTTCTACTTAATAAGCGAAGTGGTAATCTCGCAATGCGCAGCGCTTCCGCTCAAAGGTCAATCAGGATAAAAGCGCTGTCTATGTCTATGTCCCAGCAAACCCAATGTAAAATATGCATGAATAAAGATTGTTTTACAGGCATCAAAACTGTGGTACATTAACAGATCATCAAAAATATATCGAGGGTGAGTATCTGTGCTTCCACAAACATTTTGGTCAAATATTTTAGTTTTAATATCCAACAGCAGGTGGCACAAGCTAAATTAAATGTCGACTTTTTGGGTGGGGGGATAATTATTTCCTGAAAATTACACACTATATATAAATTGTACTATAGAAAAGCATAAAGTAAGTCATATTTACTTTTATACTACACAATGATTTGGCCTACATGAACATGTTTTCTCTCAGCATTGTATGGGGGAGGAGGGATTACGAAGATTGTGTACGAAGGAAAGGCTAAATGGCATATGCCTAGAAGTTAAATAAAGTCATGCAGCATAGGAAACAATAAACATACCCTGCAAAACATGTGCAATAGCACCTTATATGCGTCCTGTTGAATGATCACATGCTTTTTATGTAATTTGTTGGCTCTTTCAACACACTCGGCCTTAAAGAAACTGAAGTAAAACATTTCCCTCACCATCCAAATGTATAGAAACTGAAAGCTTTTCCTTGTTAATAATCCAACAGAATCAGAATTGGTTTTATTGACATTGAACAGGTTCACAAAGTAGGAATTTTTGTAACGTAAATAATAAACTTAAAAAACTTGAAAACTTAAAGTAGATCGAAAATAAAATGTGATAAAAAACAACAACAAGCCCCAGTCAGTCCGGTAAAGTGGCCCTACACTTCCAGACCCACGGTAAAGTCTGTCGCGGACATGATGCTATTTTCACTGATGTCACGGCACAAGCACATCGTAGATCAGCAGTGTTGTGACAGGTTTTAGAGTTAACTAACTAAAACTAGTCACAAGCAAATACACACTGTGATGGCTGCCATGCTGGGCCTTTTGGTCAGGCTGCTGGAGAGCCCCGGCTTTCTGCATCACAATGGGCACAAAGACCGCTGCTGATTGCCCTTATCACACCTAAAGACAATAGGCCAAAGACCGGCCCTGGAAACAAAGTTCTCGATTGTCCTAGCACTGCAGATGTCTGCCCTTCATCTGCATTAAACACACCAAATGGGCATGCCGTGACGTCACATACCGCGTCACCATTTCTGTGTCCTGCTGTGCTGTGACTGTCTTCTACAGTGCCTTGCGAAAGTACTAATACACCTTGAACTTTTGCACATTTTGTCATGTTTACAACCCTAAGTATTCATACAGCATGACTTAATACTTTGTGGAACCCCCTTTTGCTACAATAACAGCAGCAAGTCTTTTGGGGTATAACTACAAGTTTTGCACATTTAGAGACTGACATTTTAGCCCATTCCTCTTTACAAAACAACTCAAGCTCTGTCAAATTAGAAGGAGAGCGTTTGTGAACAGCAGTTTTCAGGTCTTTCCACAGATTTTCAATAGGATTTAGGTCAGGACTTTGACTGGGCCATTCTAACACATTAATATGTTTGTTTTTAAACCATTCCATTGTAGATTTAGCTTTGTGTTTAGGGTCATTGTCCTGCTGGAAGGTGAATCTCCGCCCCAGCCTCAATTCTCTTGCTGACTCCAGCAGGTTTTCCTCCAAAATGTCTCTGTATTTGGCTCCATCCATCTTCCCAACTATTCTTACAATCTTCCCAGTCCCCGCTGAGGAAAAGCAGCCCCATAGCATGATGCTCCCCCACCATATTTGACACTGGGGATGGTGCACTCAGGACGATGAGCAGTGTTAGGTTTGCTCCATACATAACGTTTTGCATTTGGGCCAAAAAGTTCAATTTTGGTCTCATCTGACCAAAGCACCTTCTTCCACATGGTAGCTGTGTCCTCCATATGACTTCTAGCAAACTTCAAACAGGATTTCTTATGGCCTCCTTTCAATAATGGCTTTCTTCTTGACACTCGTCCATGAAGGCCAGATTTGTGTAGAGTACGACTTATAGTTGTCCCATGTACAGATTCCCCCAGCTCAGCGGCAGTACGTCGCAGCTCCTCCAGAGTTATCTTGGGGCACTTGGTTACATTTCTGACCAGTGCTCTCCTTGTTCGGTCTGTTAGTTTAGGTGGACGGCCGTGTCTTGGTAAGTTCGCAGTGGTGCTATACTCTTTTCATTTCTGAATGATGGATTGAACAGTGCTCCGTGAGATGTTCAAATCTTGGGAAATCTTTGTATAACTTAACGCTGCTTTAAACTTCTCCACAGCTTTATCCCTGACCTCTCTGGTGTGCTCCTTGACCTTCATGATGTTGCTTAGTGACCAATACACTCTGACCATAGCTCTGAGGCCCTCACAGAACAGCTGGAATTATACTGAGAGTAGATTACACACAGGTGGCCTCTATTTAATGGTTAGGGCAAGGTGTGAACATTCTGCAGTCATTAGGAATGTTATAAAGGCAATTTAATGCACTCAGAAAATGCTGTATGAATACTTATGCACGCCCCACTTTTCACTTTTCTATTTTTTGTAAAATAACAGAATCATGTATCATTTTGCTTTCACTTCACAGTTGTCTGTTACTTGTGTGTGAACTTTCAGTAAAAATTCAAAATAAAATCTTTATGTTTAGGGTTGTAAACATGACAAAATGTGCAAAAGTTCAAGGTGTATTAGTACTTTAGCAAGGCACTGTATATTAACTTGATCAGAGGCTCTGCCCCGGCAGAGTTCGCAATGGATTGTTCTGTGTGTCGGCTCTCCACACGTATGTTAAAATAAATTACACTTTTGATAAGACAATACTTTCAAGCTTTTTCCTTTATAGTGGTGAGAAATTCCACCACAGCAGCAAACTCCATCTATCTCGACAACCCGTTTCACTGAAGGAATTTTCAAGGATCTGCCAGAGTTTCTCCGTCTTGTGTCTGCCACCAACAAGTCCTCTAGCCGCTTAGCGATAGCTCGCGTTTCCACACATATAACTTCAAATTAGCAATTGTCCATCGTCTAAAACCAGACGGACTCATCTCTGTATCCTCCAACTGAGCCTCTTGCTCAGTTTAGTACGTTTTGAATATCATACAAACATATAACAAATGATTTAAACTACATTTATCTGCACTCTCTCGTCTTCGTATATGCTTCGGCGCTGTCAAAACATACTTCCGGGTCAAATTTATCCCGATTGACCTCTGAGCGATCCCATAATTCATTGCGCCAATTGAGATTACGATTTTGCTTATTGGAAATATGACCCCAAACCTACAAATAATAAAAAAGAAAGAAAGAAAAGATATCAGATTGTCTCTTCTTATGTCCCTTCACCTCTGAGCTGAGCCTGTACCATATTCCTCATACAGATGCTTGCACACTCTATCATCTATAAAACAAAGGTCATTTCATTTGGTGATGGCATTTACTGCTTCTCCTTTTCCCCCTTCCCTGATCTAATCATTTCAGTTTTCAGTTTTGTGGAAAGTCAGGGCTTCTTCTTTTAGCCCGAATGTGAAGTAGCCCACAGTCTGTGGTCCGTCCCCGGGCTAAAAATAGCAGCGTTGAAAGTGAAAGCGGGGCTATCCCTATCAGCGGGTCGTACCATTTGCGCAGGCTGTGCGGGGGAGTTGTTGTGATCATGAGTCCCGGGGAGTTCCCAGATCTGTGGAAACAATGAGGAAGCCTCGCACTTTTCTGACAGACCTGTGAGAGAGGGCAGGAGGCTGGGGATTACATGATTTAAAGATGGTGGAAAATCCATATATGGACAAAAACATCACTTTAATCATGAGTGTGTATTGAGTGTTAACAGTTAGTCAGGCATTGATCAGTGAGTATTTAAAACCCATTTTGTCTTTTTATCTCAAGAAACTTTTTTTTTCTTCCAAATTCAACACCAACCTAAATTACTTTTAATAAACAATAGGGACAATCAACCCCACACATTGTGACAACCCGCCTCGGTTAATAACTATCTTTTACAATAAGATGTGAAAAAAAGATTATTTTTTTTCATGTCAATGGTTGACTTGAAAAAAAAGTCAACCATTGACCATGGAAAAAAAGAGAGTGGAATCTAGAAAGGAAAAAGTGTGGCCCCATTTCACATTCAAGAGCAGAGGGAAAATGTTCCTACAGGAAATTCCTTTAGTAACGTCATGATTTAAAGGTGTTGTACTGTTGCCCTCAGTACAACACATGCTCCTAATGATCAGCTCGACACAGACAATGCTATTACTGCAGTGGGTAATCAAAGAATGGATTTGGATGAGGAGCTATAACCTGTTTAAATCTCAAATTCTGCCGACTGAAGTCACATCTCCATGGAAACGAGCTGGAGACGTACCCACTCCTGGTAAAGTTAGTTTAGTTTATTTATTTGTTTGAGCAGTTAACCTGCTCAAAGGGAGTGGGCTGAAGCCAAAGGCTTATAAGCGCCCACCCCAAAATAAAAATAATAACATTACATTTAATATTTACAAGGTAACAAATCATAAACAAAGGAACATAGGGCAAAGTAACAATAAATAATGAAGAAGAATAAAATAAAAACAACAGCAAAATAAAGAACAACAAAAGAATGTGCTACTTTTATGTTATAAAGGTGCATTAATACATATTATACTCTGAGATCTCTGCTGCTCCATGAGTTCCGTGACTCGACTGAGGCTTACATAGTCCTCTTCCGCCGCCGAATCTGCCTGTTGCTTCGCCTCTGGTTTTGGCGGTTTTGGCATTTTGCTCCCTCTCAACAGGACTCCGCAAAAATGTTAATGTTTTAGGAGAGCTGAGCCGCTCACAGCAAAAGCACAGTGTCTGCGTACATCGGTGTATGAATGAGAGAGTGAATGGGTGACTGGTTACTTACTGTAAAGCACTTTGGGCCTGATAAAGGTAGAAAAGCGCTATATAAGTTTGAGTCCATTTACCATTACATTTATGAGAAATTTTTCAATGATGAAAATATCTGTCATAAAATAAATGCTTGTATTTCAACATCATTTATTTGGGTAACATTTTATTAACCTACTTTGCAGTATGGTAAAGACACAGCCACAGTATGCAACATAAATCAAAAAGGTACCAAAATTAGCAATAATAATAGATTACCAGATGGTGGCCTTTTTGTGCTAGGTCTCAGGTGTGAATGCGTATTTCAAATGTTATTCCTCTGTGCAGGTCTATTCAACACTTAGTGCATGTGGGGAAAATGCAGCCCTCAAACTTATTTGGTCTGACCATTTCCCCACAATTAAACATGAAGTTAGAACCGTGTCTGAATCCCTACCATTACCTTACCAAGACAGCTCGCTCCCACTAAAATACAAAACTGGACCAGGAAGTTTACACTTATTGGTAATTTAGTGTGCAACAAGCACAGTGACGTGTAAAATAACGGCAAATTTACTGAACTTTCACAGAAAGGCCACATTTTATACTGATAAAACCCCACTTTCCTCATATCACTGACTTTTGTGTTTGTTTTTTGGTGAAAATTACATATGAATGTGAAACAGGAAGTCGCACTCGATCAGATGATTCTCACAAGATATGCAACTAGATATTTGAAATAACTGGCTGCAAACCACACTTCTATTATTCATTCACAATAGAAATAAAGGATTAGGGGACATGTGATCAAGAGGTATGACCAAGTCTTCATGTCAGCCCCGTTGTAGTATCACTAGTAACAATGTCCCAAGATCGATAAGTTCATGCTTGGCCCACAAGTGTTCACACAGGTTTAGACATCCAGGTCATGATAAACAAAACCATCATCATCTGCTTTGGTGTTGAGACTGAAGTGTCCTCAGCTGCTGGAATGGCCCATTGGCCACACCTGGGTTAGACTTTGTTGCCAGATAAGATGGTAAACCTCGGCTGCTTCTGAAACCTCAAATACGTAGCTTCTATGTCCTGATCCTAGCTCCTGATCCTGTCAACTGTTAGATCTCTATGCAGTTAGTGAACTTGAGGCTGAATCCGAAACCCTTAAATTGGTAAGAGGTCTAACGCCAAACCACCATGATAAGAAGCCTCCGAATAGAGCTGTCAGTTAGGAAGGAGTTAGGGAAAGGAGCCTTAATGCTAATTATCATAGCTACTTTAGCATAGGAACCTCTGGTGATCCCTTACCGGCGATTAGTAGCTTTGTGCCATCCCATAAGCCCCCGCCACCAATCCCCCCACCCCAGTCACCCCCACCCTCGAGTGACTGTTCATGCCAAACCACTGTTGCTTGACAGGCGCACATTTAATAACAAAATAATTAAATACGATTCTGCACAAGCCAATCTTTATAAAAGTGATGAAATACATGTTAGAGTCATCACAGCACAGTCACATGTCAGTGTTTTAAAGAGCGGCCTCAGTAACTGGCCTAAATAAAGGGAGTTTGTGCTTTTGCTTTCATTCAGAGGAAACGTAAAGCCACAAGGATCATTTACAGACATTGCGCAGAGAAGGAGCAGACCTCACTCACTTATTAACCTCACTGTGTGTTAATGACCTCACTGTGTGTTAATGTGGAATCTTTCTCTGAAGATGAACCAAAGGACAGGATTTTGGTGGAATATTTGAACAGAGTATTTTTTATTTCTGTGATGAAGCTGTTGCTGTGGAAGGTGAATATTAAACAGTAATGTAGTTTTTTCTTAAACAGCTGTTACCCAGGGCGAAAAACACAGGGGAAGTGACATCACCAACAGCTGTTTCTTTACTTCTTCTTCAAGGTTATTGGTGGACTGCAGGTAAACAAACGTGCATGCCGCCACCTACTGTATAGCGTATGCAACAACATAGTGTCCAAATAAAGACATTTAAGGAGAGAGAAAAAATTAAAATCCACATGATCCTTCACATTTCCGTTTGGCTTTATTTTTCTTCCACAGCTGTTAAAGCTACATCACCCATAGTATTGGACAACAAAATATACTCCAGCCTCTGACTTGAATGACTAAAACATGAACCACAATAATGATATGACGCCACACAGAAAACAGATGCTGATAAAAAGCTGTTTCAAATTTACCTTCCACACCTACAGCTTCATCACAGAAATAAACAATTAGCCATGTGGCTTAAGTTTGTAGTAAATTGAGGCCATTTACTGAGGCGGCTCTTTAAAACAGTGACATGTGACTGTGCTGTGGTGACTCTAACGTGTAATTTGTCACTTTTATTAAGTTTGGCTCGTGCAGAATCTTTAAAAAAAATTATTATTCCATTTTTTTCCCCATCCATTTTCTTCCACTTGTCCGTTGCCGGGTCGTGGGGCAGCCGTCCGAGCTGCCCAAATGACATCGCACCAGCCCCTATGGCTCCTCCTGCAGGTGGTGGGTCCACAGAAGGATGGCCTCTAACCGGGCCTGTTGGTCTCTCATAAGGGGCTTCTGAAAATTATTATTATTATTGTTAAATGTGTGCCTGTCAATCAACAGTGGTTGCGCATGAAGAATCACTCGAGGGTGGCTTATGGGATGGCACCTAGCTCCTAATCACCGGTGAGTTAGCATCAGAGGTCCCCATGCTAAAGTTGCTATGATAATTAGCATTAAGGCTCCTTTCCCTAGACCTCGTACCAATTTAAGGGTTTCGGATTCAGCCCTCCACTTTGGGGCATTCCTCCTTCACTCCATGGAACAAGGAGATGCTCTTCTTTTCTCAACATTACCATTTCACTAAAATAGATAAATACTTACCATTCTCCCATTAAACAAAGAAATCAATTCCAATAAAACATAATGCAGGTGAATAGGAAAAAATAAATCAAACCTGAGATATCAATTTGAAACTTTTGCTGTAGTTTGCTGCTGACATAAATATGAGGGGAAAAACGTGTAGCAAGTTTTCTGTCATTTTATGTGTTCACTTAAAGGCACACTGCGTAACATTTTGGACTACCAATGCCATCAGTACAAAACATGCTACTGTGACCAGCTCGACACAGAAAATACTCTTTTTGCGGTGGATAATCAAAGAATGGATTTGGACGGGGACCTAACCTGTTTGAATCTCAAATTCTGCTAACTTTAGTTGGCATCTCCATGGAGACGTACCCTCTCCCGATAAAGTCATGTTTTAGGAGAGCTGAGCCGCTCACAGCAAAGGCACATGTTTGTTTCTACATTTATTTGGTATTTTTCAACGAGGAAAATAATAAAAATGCTTGTATTTGAATTGTATTTATTGGGAAAAATCTCTACGGTGTAGCTTTAAGAAAATCAGTGTAAAAGTCAGATTTCTCTTTGTTCTTTCTGGGTTCAAAATCAGGCAAGGAATTACATTTATAAATAAATAAATAAATAATAATAATAATAAAATAACCTTCAAGACAGTGTTAAGTATCAGAGTGGAAAGTTGTCCCCTGCCATGTCTCTACAGATGGACCTGTCGTACCCCGGGACACAAACAAAAGCAGACGACCTCCTCGAATCAGAACAACCAGGTTTATTCATAACTGTTGCATTTCAGATCTGCAGTCGTATATTTCAGCATATAGAAATATAATTTAATACTGTTCCACATGAAATACATATTCAAACGCTCCGATATGTACACGTCAACACTTCGTATGTACATTTAGGCGTGGCCCACGTCCACCGTTTCAGCTTCTACACAAAAGGTCTGACACACGTACACATATTTACAGGTTTTTTTTGACACGATGCACAAGAGTTCAATCGGAGCGACGGGAGTTAGCCAATCACGTTGCTACCACAGAGAGGACGGCTAACCCCACACCCTAATGTCCCACAGTGCGACGGGCGAGCGAGCACGACACAGCAGCAGAGAGGAGGAGTGTTTTTTTGAGGGGAGGGGGGGTGGATGCTCTCTTGGTCGCCTTTTGAAATCATGACATCATCAAAGTATCCTACGAACATAAACACAATCCATTTGAGGAAGTTTGGACTCTACGGATTTGTAACCCTGATGGAAGATGACGAGGGATGACAAAATGACATGTTTCAGTGGAGTAAGACTGTTTTGGAAACTGAGCTAGTCGTAGATATCTTGACCTTGTGAACTTGCTGCTGCTATTTCATTATGTTGAAGCAATCGGCGCATTTTCCTCTTGCAGTAACAAAACAGCTGCTCAGCGTTTGGGAATTCCATTTTAGAATCATTCACCTTTTTCCCAAAAACTTCCTGTCAGTGGCTTAACGAAATGAATCAGCCACACGCCAATGGTCACACGTTAGAATAGTCAGCTTCCTTTTTAGTTTAGTTTAGTTTAGTGTGTCCAAGGGGGTCATTTATCACGTGTTTGCTCATGTGCACCCCTCCAGGAACCGCCACCTTAACATGGTGGAGGGGTTTGAGTGCCCGAATGATCCTGGAGCTCTGTTGTCGGGGGCTTCGTGCCCCTGGTAGGGTCTCCCATGGCAAACAGGTCCTAGGTGACGGGTCAGACAAAGAGCGGTTCAGAAGCCCCTTATGAGAGACCAACAGGCCCGGTTAGAACCATGAGGCCGTCCTTCTGTGGACCCACCACCCGCAGGAGGAGCCATAGGGGCTGGTGCAATGTGATTTGGGCAGCTCCAACAGCTGCCCCCATGACCCGGCAACGGACAAGTGGAAGAAAATGGATGGATGGATGCTCATGTGAGGAGCATGTGCTAAAGTGGATCAGCAGTAGAATCATTTGAGTGTTTTTTACTCACTCAGAATTCTCTCATTTAGATACAGTAACAGATTTGGGGCCCTGATACTGTGACACACGCCATTTCAGCAACAAATAACTATACGCCGTTTTCCAGGTTGCACTCGCTATTTAGATAAATGACCTCCTAAGTTAGTACATTTTCAAAGCAGTCACGCATAAAGTAAAATAGCTTTTAATCATAGCGTTAAACATAAGCATGTTATTTAAACATACGTCAAGAGTATAAAGTAGTTGTAAAAGCCTGATATAGGACCTTTAAGCAGCGGAGGGTTCTGTGAGCACCTTTAGGAGGTAAAACTAAGCCATTCACATTGTTTTGCTCATAATCCTGACATCATATTTGTGCTTTAGTTAGTCTCGTTTATGCTTTTTCAATGTATAAGAGCATCTTAGTCACATTCATTGACAGACTCCAGTGCTGTCACGTTCAATTTGTTCATTTTAGCAAACTATGATGGCGAAATGAGGAGTGATGAACGAAATCTCTAAAGTAAACGACAAAGCTCCTCCCCTCTCCCTCCTGATTGGACCAGACAGGCCGGTCCACAGGAAGCTCGTCTCATTGGTCAAAGTGATGGCACTGGGAAGCAGCAAAGGGAGGGAAATGATATGATTTGGTTTGATATTACTTATGTTGTGTCAAATTGCAGGCCCAAACGTCAATTATACGCAACCTATTAAATTTGTAAAACACTTCAACTTACAGACTATCACTTTAAGGCTATAACTTGTAGAAGTCTCTTATTTTAGGCTGTTGCTGTAATTAGTCGGTAATCAGTAAGACAATAGTACAGTTCTGTGATGTTTTACTACACAATTTACTGCAGTTACTTTTTTGCTATAACGCGTGTGTGAAATTGTGCAATTTGTACTTCCAGAATGAATTCAATTCACTCACCTTATAAAGTCAAACATGTGTACAAAGCAGCCAGAATGAAAGTGACAAAAAAATGGACATGAAAATGTTACTGATATTATGGAACAGGTTTGATGCCGTTTCTGACAGGTTGCAATGCATTTTTTCCTTCCTTTGATCTTTTTTTGCACTTGAAATAAAATGCTATTCCTGTGGCTTAAAAATATATTTCAAAATAAGTCTAAAACTGGTCCTATCCTCCATGAACTTGTCAAAATGTCTCAATTCAAGGAACATACTCTGAATGTAAGTGATTTTAACCAAAGTAGAGGTTGTTTCTGCAGTGTAAACAAGCACGCCCCCCCCCCCCACCACCCCCTAAACCCTCAATTGATTTTCACAATTTACTCTTGAAATGTCTGCATTTTCGAACGTTCCAAGTATTGTCGCAGTCCGAGCGCCAACCGTCGGCGTCTGTACAGCGCCTGCCTACGCGCGTCTCCTTAAACAGAGACTGATAGACGGGAATAGAAAAAGAACCACCATAGAAACACACAGAGGAGCTAACATGACAAAGAGAAGTCTACTGGACACGAGCACTCACTTTGTCGAGACATCATCACAGAGGCTGCCCTGGTCTGCGGAGTTTGAGGCTACAGTATGAGTACGTCAGGTAAATGCTGAGAAAACGCCTTTCCAAACAGTGGCTTGCTTTTTTTTTTTGCTTTGGATCAAATCCGTTCATCTTTCCTCATCCGTTCTCAAAAATGGCGCCCTCTGGAGTCATTATATGGAACTACATTCCAAAAACTCCTACTGGTTTATTCTGGACACATAAGTTATTCGTAATTTAAACAACTAACAAATATCCAGGCGGCGCTGTCCAAACTATTACAAAATAAAAGTCTGAAAAATGCTAAATATAAAACTTTTCAATCAGTCAGATGCCCTTCCTGTCAGTGGGATAAAGCTTCTGACCATGAAACTAGTATGAGCTTCCCTCCAGTATTATGAATAATGCAAGATTTGTTGTTGCTTTTGAGGAAACAACGTGAATACTGACATTGTTCCCCGAGGGCAGAAGTGGGCAGATCATGTTTATGCCATTTTATTTTATTTTAGTTACGGCATGTGTTTAGGCAATGACAGTCTATTTCAGAGTTGTATTTGTCTGAAATGGCTCAAATTGCAACTGATCTGGTTAAAACCTAAAGTGGGCCTTGCATCTAAAGGTTTGCCCTCTCCTGCCCTAGAGCAAGACATGGATCCCCCCTTGCCTTCCCCAGTGGCAGTAATGTGGGCATCTGCTCATTACGAATAACAGGATAAGCCTGGTCTGTCTGACATAATCTTTTTAGTTCCAAAACAAGCCACTGCTTCAGGACGCTCTTGTCAAAGTCACTTCTCTACAGCAGTACACAGCTTAACACCGTCATCTTTTCCGACATGACGCGGCCCTCTGCCTTCTCACGGTCACTTCCTCAAACTTCCATTCCCACTTCCTGCTTTTTCTGGTCCCTCCTCACTTGTAGAGCATTTGCAGCCGACTGGTGTGGCAGTTGTTGCGGTTCAGCTTGCCGTCGGGCTGGTACAGGTTGGAGTTGGAGAAGGTGGGCGGGGCCATGGTGAGGGGGCGGGGTCCAGCGTGGGGGCGGGGTAGCCAGGGGGCGGGGCCAGCGAGCGCGTGTCGCTGATGGGCTGCGGCGGAGTGCTGCTGTGGTTCTGGTTGGTGATGGTGGACGCTCGTCTCCGGGAGCGCAGCGCCTGGCGCTCGTGCAGCTGGTTCCTCAGCTCCGACACGCGCTCCTCTTTCTGCAGCACAGGGACGGAACCATCATCATCATCACATCTTTATCACCGTCTCACACTTTGATGGTTAGAAAATGCAATATTGATCTAAAACAGCACAAACTAATGATCCAGTAGTTTCACTTCCTGATTATTCAGTGAAATCACTCTAAGCTCCTCCCACCCACCTTCCTCTTGCTCCCCTTTGCTGTGCAGCGGTTTCGATACAGAGACAATAAAGTCTATATATATGTAGGCCGTGCAGCTAGTGCAGCTTAAGTGAAGCTACAGTGTGTGTTTTTACTTTGCAAAGAAAAGATTAAGCTAAGCGAGAGATGGAGAGGTGAGGAAAGCATTTTGTAGATACGGCCGACCTCTGGAGAAGCTTGTGGGAGCTAAGAACAGCCACTAGGAAAGATTGAAATATTACTCAGTGATGCGTGAGTGGGTTGATACACCCAGGTGTTTTTGATGAGAACAATATTGTAACATGCTCTTTAAAGTTATTTTACATAATGCCCCTCTTTTGAAGGTCCTATATCATGCAAAATCGACTTTTTGGAGTTTTTAACCATGTTGTTATGCTATTTCCTTATCAAAAACACCCCCAGAGTGATTTTTTTTAATAAAACAGCTTTCATTATTTTTGTTGTAAGAGACGATACCCAACAATAATGCCACGGATGTGCGTTTGGCTACGAGAGGAACAGGACTATTCAACCTTCCTAAAGAAGAGTGCACTCGCCAGAAGTTGGAATTGCTTTCCGGGATTCAGCTTCTATATCAACCAACCTGATGGATGCTTGGTGAACCTTGGCCAGAATCAAAGTGGATTCACTTTTATAACCAACACGAGTGCCATAACATAAACACCCGACAATGATGGGGAGGCCAGGCTGAGCGGTGAGTCAATCAAAATGCGTGTTAGCCATTTATAACCTGTGTGGCACATGTCAACTCCTTATAACTGCATTATGTGAAGTAACTTCACTTTTTGCAGCGATATTTATATTTATAATACTGTAAATGTGGGTTTGGAAAATACCCCCAGAAAATACTTATATTTCTCTCAAAAATTAGTACTCCATAGTGATAGAGGTACAATATATATACTTTGGAATGGCTAAAATAGCATGATACAGCTCCTTTTAGGCATCTTCCCTCTGGTCCTTGCTCCCTCTTCTCACAAGCGTTAGGGTTATTACTTTAAAATAAGCCTTTAAATATTTTCATCAGCCAAATTATTCATACATAATATTTACTGAGGCAAATCCCAGTCCACTACACAAAAGCCATAAAAATACTCCTCTCCATCTCCGCCACAGCTGCAAAGCCCCATTCTGCAACCAGAAAGCAGACAATGTCTTCACTTCCGTCACCATGGAAACAAAACGGTACCCAGGACATGACCGTGGGTGACTCTTTTGCTCAGGGTCATGTGTTTATAAATTCATTATGGGCTGTTCCGGGGGCATTGTTGCTCACGTTCCAAACATTCCAGTTTGAAATGTTAGAGGTCAGGCTCTGGTCAAACTAATGTGATCATGTTTGTGTGGGCTGAGATAAGTCAATATAAAGCTAAAAACAACCGCTGCCAATGTCCAAACACACGCTAGGCAATTCACACACTCAAATGATTATAGAAAGTATGGCCCAGGTATGTAGACTTAATGAATAATGGATTGAGCCAATTTTAGGTTTAAATTTGTGTAAGGAAAACTTCTTAAATATTTAAATGACTGCATTCTCTCTTTTGCCTTTCGTGCTACATGTGAATACCAAACACGTCAGTATTTGTGAATGAATGTGCGAGGGAAAGACCAGGATCTGCCGCGACACTCGAGTCGAGAAAGTCAAAAAATAAGCATCGTAAGGTTGAGTTTGTTCTTTTTTTAGTCTGACATTAAAACGAAGATGTTAAGGAAGAAAACAAGCTCAAACTCTTACATACTCTTGGTGTAACTGTATGTGCTGAATGCTACCTCCTGGATGATCTTCTGCAGCTCCTTGTTCTCCCTCTCCAGCTGCCTGGACTTCTCCTCGTCGTTATTGTTGGTGGAGGAGCCCGTCTTCACGGTCTCCTGGGCGTCCGACTGCCACTCTCCTCGGGTGATCAGGCGACGCATCTGCGGAAACAAGGAGAATATTCACACATGGTCATAAAGCGCCTTCAGATGTACGTTTAGTTTACCCGTCCTCCCTGTGTCTGGGTGGGATTCATCCCATAGCTACAAAAAATGTCAGAATCCATCTGGTTCTGTCGTAACTGTCTGACCTGAACACTAATACAACACGGCTCTGCACTTTACAAATAGCACTAACACGTGAAAAAAGAAACAATGAATTAAAAAGTGTTTACATGTGATTGTGCTGTGGGCAAAGTAGTACTTGTGTAGTTCAGTGATTTCTCAAGTTAAAGTACTGGCACAGTAGTTACCGTAGAAAACTGCATTCAGAGAGGAAAGAACAAAGAACTATTTTTTTGAGGGGAACAAAGTGATCGCTTCAGTGGGTAGAATTGTCAGTGAAGGAGGTCAGGTGCTCTTCAGGATCCAAAACGTAAGTATAGGCAAAAAGAGAAAAAGGTCAGAGGCACTCCGATTCTTAGTGAAAGTCCTTTATTAAATGGACATTGAAAATATGATTTCCCTGGCTAACGTCAAATACATACATTGGTCTGTGCTTAAATGGATTCAAGTAAATTAAGTGAATTCACCCGCAGAGCTCACATGAACACTAACATAACTAATAATATGACTATAATGCTGCATTGATTTGTAGTTAATATTTTGAACACCAGGTGTCACCAAAGGGCTGCGCACAGCATCAGCGCTCCTCACTGCTGGCATGACATGACTTCCCTTTCAGTGACAGTATTAGAAATGAGGAATTAGTCAGTAATAATTGAAAGAGCAGGCCCCTCAGCCTATACTCTTCAGCGCTCTGAGAAATATGAACACAACACACATCTGAGCAATATGATTGAAATACTACAAAGGTGTTTTAATGAATTCTGTTGGGGGAGGACTTCAGACCCCACTGTTTGCAAAGCTTGTGTGTGGGTCACCCTGTGGTCAAGGCTCAGTGGTTCCCAAACTTTATTTGTATTTATTCGTTTATTTGACAGGCACAGCCCACATTTCTGTAAATGTGTCACTATTAGCTGCAGAGCTAGTTTTGCCCTGGGGTAAGGAGTCTCGTGCCAATAACAATTATAAACATATTGAAAAATGTATAAGGATTAATATTTGTGTTGCCAAAACTGATCAACTGATCAAATAACTGCTACTGTCCATCGGCTGTCCTGGATGTGTTGATAGTGCGTGCGTCACTGGGGGCAGAGTGCTCACCTTAGGCACAAAGAGCACCACCAGCGTGATGTAGACGGAGAAGACAATAGCCAGGGAGGCAAAGGCGAACGAGGCGTCCTGCTGAGACGATAGGATCATGGTGACCGGAGCCGTGATCATACACAGGACCTGCACACACACAAGAGCAGTGGAGTTAACACCAAAGTACGTAAGAAGGAAGCTACAGCCTTTAAGGTTACACAAGTTATGTTCAAGCCATGATCATAGGCATTCTGTTCTGCACTTTATGATGAAATTATAGACTTGTAGTGGACATATCAAGCATGACAGAGGCTTACAGAAATACATTCTTTTGAGTACCAAAGGATTCATATTCTATGTTTAAAAAATGGATTTAATGCAGGTAGCAGAGGGAATGACATGCCATTAAAACTGTAAAAACAAACTTTCACTTTGAACTAACGGTATGTCCAAAGAGAAAAAATATTTTGATTTAATTAAAATTATACGTAATATCATTAAATACTCTTTACTTTACTTTTGATATCAGAATTAATCAAAGGACTGGATGTTTAAATCCCAAGTGACTCTGCATTAAAGGTTCTGTATCATGCTATTTTAGCCATTCCAAAGTAAAGTATAGGCATATATATGATGTATTGTACCTCTATCACTATGGAGTACTCATTTTTGAGAGAAATATAAGTATTTTTGGGGGGTATTTTCCCTACCCGGAAGATAAGACGCTTTGATTCAGTTAACTCCGCCCCTCTCACCGCTCATTCCACATTTGCAGTATTATAAATATAAATATCGCTGCAAAAAGTGAAGTTACTTCACATAATGCAGTTATAAGGAGTTGACATGTGCAACACAGTTTCATAAATGGCTAACACACATGCTAACACGAGCTAACACACACACTAACACGCGTTTTGATTAACTCACCGCTCAGCCTGGCCTCCCCATCGGGTTATGGGTTATGATCGCGTTGGTTATAAAAGTTAATCCACTTTGATTCTGGCCAAGGTTCACCAAGCATCCATCAGGTTGGTTGATAAAGTCGCTGAATCCCGGAAAGAAATTCCAACTTCTGGCGAGTGCACTCTTCTTTAGGAAGGTTGAATAGTCCTGTTCCTCTCGTAGCCAAACGCGCATCCGTGGCATTATCGTTGGGTAAGAAAAAAGAACAGGCGTGTCCAGAGTAGGTTAGAAAGAGCTCAGTCTTCAAAAACATGACTTCTGCTCCGATCCATGGCTCCTCCAGCCGTGGGTGCGTTTGTTTAGCATCGCGGGACAGCACAGATGCATCGGAGAGTTTTCTTTTTTCTTTATTTCTCTCTTACAACAACAAAAATGAAAAAGCTGTTTTATAAATAAAAATCAGGCCGTAAGGCATTACATTACAGACGTAGCGCACTTCCGTTCCTTTGTGACGACACAACAGAACAGCTCAGTGGTTTACCAGGAGAGGGCAGAGCAGCTGCTCAGAGAGCAGGATTCAGGAGGATTACTTAGAACTGCGTGAATGAAGCCAAAAACCGCTCTGGGGGTGGTTTTGATCAGGAAATAGCATAACAACATGGTTAAAAACTCCAAAAAGTCGATTTTGCATGATATAGGACCTTTAAATTGTGAGAAACTCTTGATTTCAGGACCTTACTTCTGACCCACTCTGAGTGTTATTACCGATGCAGCACATCGTCAGTTGTGAACCTCAACATCATCAGGTGTTTTATCACAAGACGCTGAGGCAGGCCCACCTCAGGTTGATCAGACCTGGCCGTGTGCTGCATATAACTGTGCAATCCTTTTACCCCCTCCCCCCCCCATGCCGTCACTTTCCTTCTCAGCCAAACCCAGTGACTGCTTTTTTCTGCAGCTTTGACTATCTTCCTGTGAGCGTGCCCTCTGATGCCCATTTCTTTCAGGAAACAAGTTGTGGAGTTTGCAACGAAACCTCTGCAGCCCACTTGCACCGGCAGCACAATCATCGACCAACCCCAGTCTTCAGCCTCAGCCGCCTGATGGGAGTAACATAGCTCTTTGCGCTCGTATGCTTCATCGATACCATCCTTCCAGAGGACCGTTAGCTCACCGATGAAAGCTCAACAGCAGGAGTTGGACCAAAGCACCAAGTCTGGGCACATGTTGGCTGGAAACACGTCTCTTGTCAAGATCGACCAGTATTTCCCAGTCCCTGGCAGCATTGAATGGGCTTGAAACTGTAGTTGGTGTGTTATGCGGTTGCTTTTCACCCTCTTGAATGAAGGCTATTGGGTTTTGATGAATTGGTTGGCTGACTGATGAGGTGGCATTTATTGATGTTCTCTTTTGTTCAATGGCTAAGGCTAGGCATCGCAAACACTTGACTGTGGCACCAGGTGTATCTGCCTTGCGTAGTACATGCCAACTTAGAAAAATGCAAATAAATGAGAAAACAAACATATTTATAGTATAAATTTATTCATTATCTGACTTTACCATGAGATGACTTGTATCCATTTAAGTGCAAAAATGTGAAGAAAAAAAAATGTTTTACTTGCCTTTTCAAATCAAGGGCAAATATACTTATTTCTAGATTACTTTTTGCAAAGGAGCAAATCAATGATGCCGTGATGAACACATTGTCAGCACATAACAGGGTCTGGAGATAGACTACGGGCAAATCACAGACTGCTACTCCAGGTGTCTTTTGGATGAAGATAATATATAATTAATATAATATAATATAATATTAAACAATTGATTGATAAGATACATAGTCGGATATATATGTACGGACCAAGACAGGAGCTTTAAAGAGCAGGTGTTATGCTTTTTGCAGGTATTTGGTCATAAACTGCTGGGGCCGGGCCACCATAAACCCACCGGTCTCGAGTAGCCTGTCCAGTTCCACTCCCATAGAAAGACACCCAGACTCAAGGAATTGAACTCAGGATCCTTGTTAATGTGAGGCCAGAGTGTGTTTTGCATGAATACTCTACCACTGACGCACAGACAAATTGCCTAAAAGTCCCAGGCCAGTGAAATGACAGCAGCAGAAGATAGACTGCGGTGCTATTGTGTAATATAAAAATGGTACGAACACGTAGCAGAAGAAACATGAGCTCTCCTACAAAATCGAAGCGTATTGATCCAACGTCATTCATTCGGCTGAATTAAAAAAGAATCTCCAGAGAGGCGTGAGGAAGGGGAGCGAGCCGAGCAGCGGCCATGTTCAATGCTATAACTCAGAGAACTGCAGCCAAGGCGCGCAACAGGTCCAACACGATACAGCTGCTATTCATTTCAATAGAAGGCTCCCTGGGACAAATGGTAAACAGGACACACAGGCAAACGTCACGGTTCAAGTTCAAATTAAGAAGTAAGAAATAACGATTTTGAGTCTTTATTTTCGTAGTGGGAGGCTGGATCCCCGGGACAAATGGCAAGCGGGACACTCCATTACAATGGTGGGCACAGATAAAGTCAGACACATCCGTCAGCTGTAGGCGGCAGACGCTCTGGGGACGCTCCATTTATCTGAAGAGGAGACAGTATCAGAGTGTTGGGAGGCTGGGTCTCCTCTTCAGCTGTTCACACAGGAAGAGGGACTTTAAATATCCTATCATGCTTTACTCAGGCTTTTACTACTTTATTATCAATAATCCATTATTCAACAACTAATGGGTTATTGAGTTGACAATCGATTAATCGATGGTAATCGATTAATCTTCTCTGTTTGCACAGACTCAAAAAGAGCAGAAATGACATGAAAATGTAGTATTTCTTTTTTTTTTTTTTTAAAGTGAGGGTCTGGGGAGTGTTTTGTACTAATGTCCTATAGAGTAGGAACCATATTTACATACACTTTATAAAAGACATTTGCATTTTTTCCTCACTGACATGAAACTAGAATTAACAATTAGAATTTTTGAAATGTTTACAAAGTCAGAAGTTTCCATACACAAAGATACCTTTAAACAATTTGGGAAAGCTCAGATGACGATTCATGACCTTGGAAGCACAAGTCTGGTTCATCCTTGGATGTAATTTCAAGACGCTTGAAGGTCCAGGTTCATTGGTTAAAACAATGATGGAAATGACCAGCCATCATACAGATCAGAAAGAAGGCGGGTTCTGTGTCCCAGAGATGAACGTGCTGTGTCTGAAATGTGAATATCAATCCAAGAACAAATGCAAAAGACCTGGTGAAGATGCTGAACCTGGTAAGAGTTTGTCATTATCCAGAGTGAAACAAGTCCTGTACCGACATGGGCTGAGAGGGGATAATTAAACACAAAAAGCCAGTTTGGAGTTTGCAAATAAATAAAGGATAAAGACTAATTTTTGGAGACATATCCTGTGATCTGACAAAAAAAAGAAAAAAAAAGAAAAGAAAATTTGGCCATAATGACCATCGTCGCGTTTGGAGGAAAAAGGGGGAATCTTGCAAGCCTGAGAGCACTATCCCAACTGTGAAATACGGCGTGGCAGCATCATGCTGTGGGGTTGTTTTGCTGCGGGAGGGACTGGTGCACTTCACAAAATAGATGACATCATGAAGAAAGAACACTATGTGGAAATATTGGAGCAACATCTCAAGACAACAACCAGGAAGTTAAAGCTTGGGCGCAGACGGGTCTTCCAAACGGACAATGATCTTAAGCAAACTGCCAAACTGGTTACAAAGTGGCTTAAGGAAAACAAAGTCAATGTTTTGAAGTGGTCATCACAAAGTCCCGATCTCAATCCAGTTGAAAATGTATGGGCAGAGCTGAAAAGGCATAGGCACACAAGGTGGCCTACAAATGTGTCTCAGATACACCATCTGTTTGGAGGAATGGACCAAAACCCCTGCCAACTATTGGTAGAAGCTTGTGGAAGGAAATCCAAAACGTTTGACCCAAGTTATACAGTTTAAAGGCAATTCTACCAAATATTAATGAAATGTATGTAAACTTTTGGTTTTGTAAAAAGTAGCAAATAGAAATAATTTAAAACATTGTAATTGACCTAAAAAAGTAGAGTAGTAGTAAGTAAATTCTGCTTTCATGTCAGAAAGTGACCAAATGCAACCAATGCAAATGTGTATTTTTATAAAGTGTATGTAAACATCTGGTTCCCATTGTAAATATGATCCAATCAGAAAGCAGAATGCGCTCCACTCTTATTGTTGCCAGTAGTTTAAACCAGTTTGGAAATAAACTTCCTCAACCCCAGCTCCTGTCCTGATAAAGTCCCAGTCAGTGCCAGTGCAGCCTCCTGTCGTTAGAGCTCAGTGGCTGAACTCTGGAGGTTCTTAGCTTTCAAATGAGCAATGGCCTGTTCATACAAACTTGTGCTTGTCCATGTGCAGCTTTGGTCACTAAAGTCGTTGTGAAAGCCTGGATAAAACAATGTAGAACTCTAAGGATCCAGAGTCAGTTCTGGTGTAGTTTAGAGCTGTTCCTGTATCCCTTTGATAAGTCTTTTCCCATCATCTCTATAATCTCCTGTCTGGTCCAGAGGGTGTTTGTGGACAGTGAGAAAAGGCCAAATAAAAGAGTGAAAAATGAAAACATAAATGGCGTCTCTCTTTGACAAACGGCTGCAATATTCCAGTCCATTTACTTGTTTGATGAGATTTGGGTTTGTTAAGAAGGTTCGTGAATAAAAAGCTGAGCAAATGGCAGTCGTTGTTGTAGATGAAACAGACGAGCTGACATCTCCGATCTAACGCCTCGAATGCCTGCCTTTTCGTTTGTTCATTGTGTGTCTTGTTTTCCCAATTCCAGAGAAGGCGTCTCCTGCCACAAACAATCCTGTGCACCAATCAGACGCATTTATCTGAAATCAGACGGGCTTAGGCAAGGGTTTAGCTCTGTCATTGGCTCTTCGCCTTTGGAAGTGGCAATATTCTACTTTATTATTGGCATTCTTTGGTTTTAACTCTGAAACCTCAATATCAGCAAATCTTCAGCGCCTGCTACACTACGACTTACACTAATCATCTAATAAACATAAACATAAACTGACTCTTTAAAGCAGTACTAAGTAACTCTTGCCCCTAGAGGCCATAAGCGCAACTGCAGGTGTCTTAGCAAGTTACGAATTTTTAACTTATTAAATGTCTTAATAAGTAAATACTATGCTGACAGAAAAGGTGAAGGGAGAGAGGAGTGTTGTACATCCAGTTATACAATGGGAATTTTTTTTCACTCAAACGTGGCTGTAAATACTGTTTAAAGTGGCGCTAGCCCGCAGTTAGCTTTGCCCGTTAGCCTGTTAGCTTCTTCTTCGTGATTCTATTAGTGTGTATTGGTTGCTCCGCCCCGGTGGCAGTCAAGTTGCAAGCATGGTTTTCTGGCCAGAGACACCAGGGGGAGAGGAAAGACCCCCCAATCATCCCATTAATACTTGTATTACCCCCACAGGGACTACGGAAAGGATTTATTAAGGTAAACACGTTACTTAGTACTGCTTTAACCACAGTGCATTGCAACTAATGGACAGTTGGACTTGCCCAGAGATGCAGACGCTCCTGATCTTCATTAGAAAACCTAGACAACACTCTGGGATAGTTTTTGTTCGTCTTGTGCTGCAAGAGTTCAGTGTAGTTAAGATGCTTAGCTTTAGCGTGTGTCGCCTAAATGAACATTTATTCTTAGCATTAATAGTAAAAACAAGAAACTAATTCCGACAAGGTAAATGAAAGCGGTCGACAACTAAACAAGAGCAGAAAAAGCTGCACTTAAAGTTTAATCACAAGCGTAGTGCGCCCTCTGCTGGGTAAAGGCTGCAATGGCGCGAACACATGTAAATTCACCTTTGTAATCCACTTTTATTATTTGAAATTTAGACAGATGCGCATTTACTGTCACCTAAAACCGAGTCCAAGTCACAAGTTCAGCTTCAAGAAGAGTTTTCATATTGTGTATAAATAACCCAATGCATTCTGCCAGCATTTCAACAATGTTCCAACGTTTATAAGAGCTTATATTCGGAGGTCAGTTGTGCCGAGGACCGAAGGGTCAAATTAATCCAAGTCCAAGTTGAGTTTTAGTTGTAATTTTTAGCCTTGTCTTGGTTTTGCTGTTGTGTCTTTTGAAGTCTTGATCTGAGGGTGAAGAAGAGCGCAGTGGAAAAGAACATACGGATACAGTCGCGTCACTTGTGATTTATCCTTCCATTATGGGGCCGCTGCACTGTCCCCTC
Organism: Neogobius melanostomus; assembly: GCA_007210695.1. Lineage (NCBI taxonomy): Eukaryota > Metazoa > Chordata > Actinopteri > Gobiiformes > Gobiidae > Neogobius > Neogobius melanostomus. The sequence goes on along the minus strand of VHKM01000459.1, from coordinate 631,314 downwards.
GGAGAGGCACACAAGAGCAGCGCTGCGGGAGATGGGACTGATGAGCCGTCACCAACATGGCCGACCCCTCACTGTTTTGTCACTCACAGCGATTGCATAAACCACTGCGTAAGAAAGCACCCTCTGTATCTGCAGAGGCTCGGCTACTGAAGAAACACGTTTACTTTAGTGCTGATTGTTCTGCCAAATCTGAAGAAACTATAGCACACCAAACTGCAAATGCCTTTTGCTTTGATTACTGCTTTGCACGTTTGACATTTTCTCAATGGGCATCACGATGTCGACACAAACACTTTTCATTTCAGGCTGTTGAAAACCATTTCAGGGACGACCTTATGAAGCTCTTTGAGAAAATGCCAAGAATAAAGGGTGGCACATACCTTTGGAGTTATTTCACCCTTTTTAGTTTCCTACATAATCCCATGTGTTCATTCATAGTTTTATGTCTTCAATGAGAATGATCTATCTATCTATCTATCTATCTATCTATCTATAAAGAAAAGCCGATACATAAAAAGTTTCAAACCCCTTATACTTATATCTATACTTCCACATCTTGAATAATTGATTGATTTCTTATCACAAAACAAATCCCTTTTATAACCACACCATGCAATATTAAATCTAATCATTTGCATTCCTCCCACTCGACTCGGGCTAAATCTGGGCTAAGTGTGCGCTCCATTAAAATGCTGAGTGCTGGCAGGGCCGGTGGGTGGCTTTCTGTTGCTTGGACATATTAAAAGGCGCGTGTGTGTGGCAGGAAAGACATTAGCACAGCGCGTCGGCTCCGGAAGTCTGTGCACGCCGGTGAAAGGCAGGCTCCTGATGCGTACGCTGAACCGGCTTTGACTGACAGCTAATGCGTGAAGTGATAATTAAGTGTGAGACGCCGCCAGGTAAAATGTGCTCGGGCGAAAACCAGCTGGAGTGTCTTAAAAGTTCTCTCATTTGTTCTTTTGAAAACAAGAAAGGTTTGGCAAAATGGACTCTTTGGAGCTTTTGGCGACGTTAAAACGCCATTCTGTATTTACACGTGTGCTGAAAATGTCCACGTTTATGTTGCTTTGACTTCTAAGTTCTTGACCTCTCCTTCCCCTCACTGCTCAGGTGTCCTCATTTGATCATACCTCCTCTTCGCCCATGACCTGAGGGTAAGGACTGAAAGGACGAGGTTTCAGATCCAGAGTGGCTGGTGCTGCACTAGAGGGAGGATGACAGGCTCTGTGTGCATCTGTTAGAGATGCCTCCTATAGCACACTTTCCCTGGGGACATTTTTTTTTTAGACATGTTCCACTAGTAAGAACTCTCTCAGAGTTTCTTAGACTGCTGTCGACTTGGGGAAGAAGATACACTGCATGAAAAAAAAAAAAGATGGCACGCTCTAATATTTGGTTGTAGCGCGTTTAGCTTTGATTATTGCAGCATTTTCTGCAAAAATAATAAGATTATCTAGATTAAGTTTAAATGTCTCAAATTGAGCATAATCATTTAAATTTGAGTTGTTTTGGACTCGTTTCAATACATTTTGCTTTATTCCAGGTTAATTTCTTTGCCAATGGGGTAAGAAAATTGCACTTGTCCCATGGGCAGGTTTACTTTCTTATTTCAAGCGAGATGACCTTAGAACCAGAAAGAATTCATTTTTGGTCGGATTCATAGAGCCTTTGGGGAGCTGCTTGGACACAGAGCTACTGCCAGCCGCTCTAAAAGTTGGGTTTACATGTTGTTTACTTCAGTTTACTTTTTTACCGGGGCTCTCGTGGGCCTAGTCTGAAAACACATTTATTTTAATGGGGCTGGAGTCGGCTGCTGTTCAATTTGCATGAATATAAAGTCAAGCTTACTTGTGCAGACCACAACCAGTGGGAAAGTGTCAGGCCCAAACTGCTCCGTTGAGAGGGGAGCAGACTGAGGTTTTTAAACTCGAATGCAAAATAAGTAGCCTGAAAGAGCAAATTGTTAAAAGAGTATGTCCACAAGACTCACAGCTAATCCCAAATTCCTGCCACTTTCTGTATCTGAGTTTAGGGTTTGGAGAGCTCTCGATAACATTACTCACTGCCACGTTGTAGATGGCCATGCCCACAGCGCGGTGGTCGTTGATCTTCTCGGTGGAGACGGACTTGGTCTCGTAGGCCAGGAAGATCCCCAGCAGCAGCAGCAGACCCTTGTAGCCATACACCACACCTGAGGCGCGCAGAGGGAGGACACATCTCAGGTCAGGGGGAAGAAGAAAGATCACAAACAAACTCCAGAACTTGAGCCAGCACTCACTCACTCACTCACTCACCCAGCCACGTGTTCATCTTCTCTGAGCTGCAGTGCTCCAGGAGCGGCTGGATCAAGACGTCCAGGTCTGCTTTAGGGGCCTCTCGGGTGAATTTCTACAAACAACAAGTGGCACGGTCATACAGGAGGAGCTTTTTGGTTTTCATTCTCCATACAAGGCAATATTTCCACATTTTAGGTATTGGGTTTTAAATATTTAATGGGGCTACAAACATGAACACAACAGTCCAGTCTTTGGTAGATATAATGTTGACTTCTGTTTATGAGGAGTGTATTATAGCATGAGTACATTTCATTACTATTGTATCTTACTATTTGTTGGAATGACAAGAAGGCAAAAAATAATCAATCCAAGCTAAAAATAACTGTTTTCATCCATGATTTGAACATTGTCAGAGTTGTTGCCTGTCTCACATCCTCAGGAAGTCTATTCCAGACTCCCTGAGGTTCTCAGAGCTGAGACGGTTCATATGGCTCTAACATGTCAGAGATGCACTTTGGTAACCGACAATGAAGAGACTTGTTGCTAAGCAGAGCTGTTTTAAGAGCTGTTCTATTCTCTGTGCGACAGGGGCCAGTGCAGAGACCGGAGCACTGGAGGAATATGGTCGTATTTCCTGGTTCTAGTCAGAACTTGAGCAGCAGCGTTCTGGATGCACTGCAGCTGTCTGAGAGAGGCCATGCTGCAAAAAGTAATCAAGAAATAATCATTTTCTTGAAATTGGCCCCTGATTTGAGTAATTACTTTCAAGAAATCTGTCCATGAGGCAAGTCTTTTACACTTAAACTGCAGTTGCTGTTGAAAAGCCCTTTGTGTTTGTGTGTGTACCTCCACAGTGATGTGCAGGGGGTCCACGATCTGCCAGATCATGAGAGACAGCACGTCGATGCCCAGCAGAACGCCCACTGTGGCGTATAGCTTCCACGGCTCCAGGTGCTGCCCAAAGGGGACAGAGGAGAGAGTCAATCAGAGGCGGAGGGAGAAGAACGAGTAGGAGGCGGACATTTTCAGTAGATAGACAAACAACAATGACTGTTTTCCCCCGTGTCTCATTTGAGCATGAGCTACTATAAGAGAACCAGTGAAGATACATTGGAAACACTTTATTGTGCCTTATGTCAAGTTGAACTTTACAACGTATCCCAAAAGTTTTACTTTGGCCGCTCCGCCCTATATCTGCAGAAAACAAGAATTGCATAGCTCTTTTGGAATTACACTTCTCCTCAGCACATCATTTTGTTTCAGCCAATCCCGCACACAAAAGACGCTGATACCTCCTTTCCACCTGCAGTGTCTCGCCTTAAATAACTTCAGCTGTATTCGTAAACACCGTTTCCTCTGGTCCACCGCAGCAGAAGCCAGCACTCCTCCCACCTTCCCCCCGCCAAACTCACGGCTGTAAATCTTGCCTTTGAGTTCCTGAAGGAGGATTTATGAAGCCACAAACGGAACGTCCGAAGCACAAAACAATGATCCATCACAAACTGGGGCCAATTCAATCAGGCCGCGGGCGGTGGGCCGTGACATCGCCTCTCTACAGAGGCATCGATACAGATATGTAGGTCCTTCATTATAGGAGGGACAGCTGTATAAAAACAGATTGTATTATCCACATGAGAGAGCTGGGAGTAAACATGGGGCACGCACTAGGAAGAGATCTTTATACGCCAGGCCCATGAGGTGCCAAATACGGTCAAGCATATCTTCAGGCCCTCAGGATGATTTTGAGGATTTCAGAAATGAAAACATTATCAGAACGAGTCCATTGATTCTTGTTCAATGTTTTTCCATTACATATGTTTTCAAAGAGGGTCATTCACTTTCTCAGGCACCGCAAGCCTCTAAAGAAAGTCTCTTGGTATCAGTAAATACTCAAACCCCAAGTGTCGGTATTAGTAAGTAGAAAAAAGCTGGATTGGTGAATCTCTACTCCTTACTGAAGCTTAACTTTTGCACACTTAAAGGTGCATTATGTAACGTTTTATGCAAAACAACGATCAAACTTGATATTTTACATTTGAGTGACTTTTAGTGTATGAGTGGTTAGCATGGTGCCTTTACGGTAGGGCCTCTACAAAGCTCCAGGATCAATTATGTTGTTGGTTTTCTGGGGCGAGGGTTCATCAGCGGTGAAAACGTACCAGAAACTCTAAAACAATAGATCCTGGAGCATCATAGAGGCCACCGTGATGGAAAGTAAAGGCCCCGTGCTAACCACCTGTCAAGGATTTTGTGATATTATCATATGTATTACATTGGTATTGTTGCTAAATGAATTTGTGTTGGTTGAAATGTTTACTTCTTAAACCTTGAGTTGATGTTGGAGGCCAAATGTCAAAGGTCTCCTGTTTGTTTTGGTTAAGGCATTGAAGCTTGACTTAAGGACATCTGGTTTTGTGGTAACATTCCTTATCAGTCACACCGTTTTTATGATCTCCAAAGCATCCTGGACCAAAGTGAATTATTTGTAGTGCCCCAGGAAGCAGGGGGTCTTGGGTTTACGACGGCAGGACGGAAAAGTACCAGCCGGGACGGAAAACAACAGCCCCACCCTGACTGAAGGGAGCGGAAAGTTACTGGAAAATGGGAGTGGCTATATTTTTCATATAAGTCTGTAAGAACCTTTGTATTCTGTGTGTTTTGAGCTGAGGCTGGCAAGGTGCCAGATGGCCCAGTCTCATCCACCCGGTATCGATAAGTGTAATAAATCTCAATGCTTGATCTTAATGTGTTAAATTGGTTTATTTCTGGAGCAGAAAGTAACCGGGGCGTTTCTAAAGACTGCTGTGCAAAAAATCCCTAACACCACCGGGTCACTAAAAGGTCAAATATGCACTCATAAAAAGGTGTTTAGTCACATAAAAAGTTACATAATGCACCTTTAAGTAATCCTGCGTCTTAGTCTCAGTCAGACTCCAGTGATTTTGCGGCTTCTTGCAAACCAGTTAAATTGGATGCTGGCCCTTCATGTCATAAAATATAAAAAAAGAAAAGTCTCCAAATGTATCTTAAAAGAAAGGGAGAGAAAAGGGATTTGTTTTTCATGTGCAGCGAGAGAAAAAGACATTGCGCTTAAACCAGGCTACAACTAAAGCGAGTTCCCAGTGCTTCAAACGGCAGCTCTGAAGAGCTCCTTTACACACACACACTGACTTTATATTGCAGCGGCACAGACGGAGACATGGGTACGCACTTGGGCTGCGCTGAGATGGTGCAGGCTGCAGATTCATGCGACTAAGAGGGAGCGCTTGATGTGATAATCCCACTTGAAAAGAGCGCTCCTAGTATGGATACTCACATAATATCACATGGCTCATGTGCTTTGGAAGAAGTCACACTCGTTTCAGGGATTAACCGGGGAGGGGGGTTAAAGCTAAATTAGTCCACTTTTTTTTCTTTTTTTCTTTTTTTAGATCTGTAGAAACTATGTAGTGTCGCCGTGGAAATAAAACCCTACAAATATATAACGGCATCAATTATCCAGTTGATCTGTGGGTTAATCATTTTCTGACTTTGCATAAACAAATCACTTGACTACAAATCTGTTAATGTTACGTTGATAAAAGCCACACTGCAGGATCATCAACTCAAAATGCTTGACTTTTCTCACTTTTAAACATATCCAAGCATTCAAATGTAAAGTGATATGAGATGTCCAAATCACAGCGTATCAGTCATATCCATCTGGAAAGGCTTCCATTTAAATCCTTCATGTAGAGGACTTACTTTCAGTTCAGCATTTGCTTTTGATTGGCTAACATACAATAGCTGCAATGTTGGATGGATGCTCTCGGGGTGCAGAGCGAAACATTGGCATTTGCCCAAAAAGTAAGTCCAGCTGCAGGGTTTTTAAACCGAGAGAATAGAGTTTACCACCTGGATGGCTGATTTTGGTTTTGTAAATGTAGCAGTATATTGTGTCGTTGTTGGAAAACTCGCTGCTATAAAAAAGAAAAAAACTCTTCCTCACCCTCCGCGGGCGGTCTCTTTTTCCTCCAAGCTCGGGTCCTCTACCGTCGGCCTGGGAGCTTGAGGGTTCTGTGCAGTATCTTTGCTGTTCCTAGAACTGCACTTTTCTGGACCGAGATGTCTGATGTATTTCCTGGGATCTGCTGGAGCCACTCCTCCAGTTTGGGGGTCACTGCCCCGAGTGCCCCAACGACCATGGGCACTACTGATGCCTTCACTCTCCAGGCCTTCTCTAGCTCTTCTCTGAGCCCCTGGTATTTCTCTAGTTTCTCGTGTTCCTTTTTCCTGATGTTGAAGTCGCTTGGTATTGCTATGACAACCACCACGGCTTTCCTCTGCTCTTTGTCCACCACCACAATGTTACCATTCTGTCCGTCTGTATCTGGAAGTCCTACAGGACTTGGCTCGGTCATTCTCTACCACCTTTGGAGGTGTTTCCCACTTTGACCTTGCAAAACTTTCTGGTATGACATATTTGAAAGTGACAGTCTATAAATTAAAATTGTTAACAAATATTTAAATAATTGCTTGCGCATAATTGACCGCCTGGGCCTGCAATTTGGCGTAACGCAAGTTAATATGATTAGTTAGCTGATCTCAGCAACTAATCAGAATCCCTGGTGCCATCACTTTGACCAATGAGACGAGCCTGTCAGGTCTAATCAGTGTTTACTTTCAAATCTCTCTCTCTCCTCACTTTGCATTCTTACAGACTATCACTGCAATCTTCATTAAACTTTTGTTTCATTCATCAATATTTCTGCATGTACCTTCTCCAGTGCTTACATCCCCTCGTACACACACTGCACTCAATTGCCTCCACTACTAAATATGTCTTGCTATTGCTTGTACCCAGAGCCGTTTTTTCCTATACGCAAACTATGCAAGGTGCGTGGGGCCCCCGCAGCCATAAGGGCCCCTCATCTCAGTCAAACTACGGTGTTTTTTCACCGTGTTGTTATGGGGACAGGCTCTCTGACAGCGCTCACTCACTCTCCGCCTACTTTGCCACATATCACACCAAAACGGAACAATCTGGTGAAGTGGATTAGCAGGAGAGACCTACCGCCTTCCCCGTCACTTCCAAGGCGCGCGTGCTTCTCCCCTTCGTGTCCCCACTTGGCTGTCTGTCTCCCGGTGTTATTTTGTTTGTCTTTTGTTTACACCATCCTAATTTGCCAAGATGCATCGTCAAAAGAATATTGCATGACGGTTACCCTGATGTCTATTTCTATCTACTCGATCTTACTGTGCATTGCAACTTGCATAGATACTCTTTGCATGTTATTTATGTAATTGAATACTCTGTATCAGAGACGCATATTTTTCACTGCATTTTGTAAGAATTGTCCCTTTATTCTGACTGGCCTACATTTGTCAAATGACAAGCCAATCAATTCCTGCTTAGCTTCCCAGGTCTGACGGGATTGGGCATCGCAAAGGCGCTATGGCCTAACTTTTTGTGTGGGAAAAAAAGCTGATATCAGTGCGTCATTGACCTTTCAGTGACCCACCGTCTGTATGAGTGGTTAGCATAGCGCCTGGGTCCCTGCAAGTTCCATTACGCACTGATAACAACTTCTTCCGGACAAAAAGGTACATAATGCGCCTTTAAAAAAGCAAACAATGCACTTGGGTGTTTTGTGTGCAGAGAAATGAGAGCTAAATTAGACTTCTTGTACAGTCCTACAGCCTCACAAAGGACCACTCTGTCGCCCTGTCCTCTACGCTACACCACGCTCTGCCGCTCCCACTGAAGCCAGGGATTGGTTTGCTTCCGCCGGGACCAGCGGGGACAAATCGATGCCTCGCCTTGCTCAAGGGCACACTCACCGTGAGTTCCGCATAAATGAGAGAGTCAATGCTCCAGCGGGGAATACTCCATTTGACTTCATTTACGTGACATTGGACTACAAAGAGCGTATTGGAGAATTGGAGACCTTTACAAGATACAAACAATGAGAGATGGGTCGCGTTTGGTGAACAGTCGCTCTGCCCTTGCGAGCCATGCTTCTTCGTAATTGGATCATTTGTTCTACGGCTGGAATTGGTTGTCTAAAAAACACCACAGACCAGCTCTGCCCGTCGTATTTATCAGTTCAGAAGGCAGTCCACGGGAATACGAAACTAATACGAAAGTGAAAAGTTTAGGGAGCGTTTTGCTGGCGGATCAAACGTGTTTACCTTCCTGCGGTCCTTCTTCTCCTCCTTCTTGGTGAAGACGGTGTGGACCCACCAGATCTTGGTGAACATGCTCCCGTAGGCCAGACTGAAGCCCAGGCCCAGCAGCCACAGGCGGAACTGCACACAACAGAAAGAACACACACAATCAGAAGTGCACAGCACAGTACTGGGTGAAATGTCTTGACCAAGGATGAACCGTCAAACCAACTTATACTGTATCTATTCACTTTTTCATTTATACATGAAATACACAAGTGAGATATGATGCCAAAAACACAGGATTTAAAGTGATAGTCGGTAAGATTGCAAAAATTAGGAGACATTTGTGACCCGCTGTGGATTCCAAAGACACAAGTCGGCAGCCTGTGTCTCGAGAAAAACGTAAACAAAGGTATTTTTTTGAAAATTGGTGATTTTCACTTTTTTGCAGAATCGTTCAGCCGCTACGCCTCCAAATATGATCAGATTTCCAATTTTTCATGTGTTACACATCGTTGGAAAGCTTGGAGACTACACTTTAACAATCTGTGAAAATCTCATAATGTCCCAGAACCGACTTGTGTCTGATTCTAGTGACTGGTCACATTTTTCAAAAGATAACAATCTCCTCCCTCTTCCCTCCTGATTGGACCTGAAAGCTCCTTCCAGTTTGCAAAATGATGAAAGAAAGAAACTTCAAAAGTAAATGATGAATCTCCCTCCTCCTGATTGGACCTGTCAAGTCGGTTCACCGGAAAGTTCGTCTCATTGGTCAAAGTGATGGCACCAGGGATTTGGATTAGTGTCTGAGATCACTTTGGGAAAAATGTCATTATTATATTAATTTCTATTTATTATTCAATTTGTTAAACATTTAAACTTACAGACTATCACTTTAAGAAAAATGACACTGCATTTTGTGACCCGACCCCCCTGCTGGTGTTGTGGTCTGTTAACTATTGTGGCTTTCATCTATCCATCTATATTTCCTTTGAATATCGTGTTTGGATATCTACATTTAAAATAGTTATTTGTGGGGAAAAAGGCCAGGATTTACTAAAATATCCCTCTGAAGTACTAAAGTGGAAAATACGTTGAATCAGTGCAATGACTAAACGCTGTATTGTGAGTATTAGGCGATATATTTTAGCTGCAGTGTCGTGATTAATGGATTGCCATTTCTTTTACTTCCACTTGAATAATGCACTTTTAAAACACAGGAATATTAGCTCCAGACCCCATCTGACGGAGGCACATAATTACATGCGAGAATTTGAAACGACCAATTAACACCTCCCTCATAAATCTCACAAATGAACGGGCGCTCTCCTCTCGGGCTGTGTACTGTCGGCTGGGGGTCACCTTGACATTCGGTCGCTCATCTCGCTCCGGCTCGGAGAGGACACGTGCTCCTCATCAGAGCTTTGACATTTGATTAAAAAGCCCCGGCATAATGAAACTGGATATAAAATCATATCTGGGATTAAATCAGCTTTCCCACTGGGAGCTAGAGGATTGAAAGCTTTAGGAAAATCCAAGTGAAGTGCCATGATGGAAACAATTTAGCGTACTGTAGTTAAGTTCTGGGCATGGTATGTCAACGAACTCCTATTTATGCTCCGACTATGACAGATGTAAAACCTCTGGTGGATAGGGATGTTTTTCGGTCTTTGCTTGAAGGGACAGACAAAGGTTTTACGCCCAAATTACTCATAATTATGGATAAGAATTGACTGGCTGTGACCAAACTAATCTTAACAGCATCACAAACTGGCCTGGCAGTGATTCGTGGAATTTGTGTTTTTAGAGAAAACACGTCCTAAACTTTTGTAACGTAACGGAAATGACCATATTTGGACTACAGCCCGGTTGCCTTTCATGCTACACGACGATAGCAAACATGTCAATATCTGTGAATGAATACGTGTGTGAAAGACAAGGGACTGTCATGTTGTTGTAGTTATTTCCTGGAAATCTCCGGCTCGCTTAAGGAGAAAACGTCATAAATTAAGCATCGCAAAGGGTGAGTTTGGTCTATTTTTTACTCTGACAATAAAACTAAGATGTTTAGGGAGAAAACGAGCTAAAATTGATGTTTGCACCTGCCGTGTCTCACCTCCGTTTGTCTCTTCTGACTGTGCCAGTCCACTTTGCCGTGATGTCACTGCCTTTAGCGCAGCAGGGTTAGTTGTTTACAGTCCCGGACCCCCTTGGGCTTTTACACGAACAGTACATGAGTGTATGTGCACATGAGAGTGCTGAGCGGTGACAGGTCAGGACAGACTGTCACACCTCCCCTGGACATCTCACTCTCTCAAACACGCTCTCACACTATAGGCACTGAACATGATGCTAAGTAGCACTACTGCTATGGGCCCCATGGGAGTCTGTGCAACAAAGTCAACTGATAAAAGTCTCTTTTCCTTTCAAAAAAAAATTGCTGCAGCCTGCAAATATGTTGGCGTCGTACAACAACTTTAACATTGCCACTGCCTGATGCTGTTTGTTTGTTGTCATAACGAACAAAAGAAAAGGCCATCTTACAATATGCACAATACTTTGAATAATTTAGTGTTTATTTATGCACTCACAGCACACGCTAGGACTATTTCACAAAGTTATTTGAAATGTCAAAAATTCTCTTGGGGTCAACAAAAAGTAAACTATCCAATTTTTCAAAGCCAGATATATAATGTTACAGACAGAAAATGTAGTTTCGACAACACAGTTTTTTTAACAACATGAAACAAGTGTAACTTTTCTCACAGCCTTCAACCTTTGTCTCTCAATTAATTTCTCAAGTAATTCATATAAATTTACTCGATCTCCCCCTTCCTTCACGCATTTTCAGCCAAAACCCGCCTTTGAATGATGGATGCAAATCGACGCTTACTGCATGTGCTACCAGTCTGCCTGACTCCACTCCGCCGAGCTGGTGAGCTCCAAGGACTTCTGTGTGGAGATGACAAGTTACTTTTCATTCCGCAGCAGCAGAGCAGAAAACACCTCCAAATATGAGATGGCTTTGTAGCTTCCATCTCACTCACTTTCACAAGTTTTTCTCCTCTGCAAGTGATAGTTGGGGATAAAAAAGTGAGTGCAAAGTAAATAGCCATCTGAGTGGCATATATTATGTAAAATTATAAACACTGTATTAGTATTTTTGATGAAATGTCGGTGTCAGCTCTCAGTCGTACTGGAGTTTTCAATTGAAGACACAGATTCCAAAGATGTCATCTTGTTTGTCAAGGACGTTTGTGGCCTTCACCTCAAAACGCTTCATCAGCCACAATCTTTTATCAGCATGTTGTATTTATACAGATCTAGATGGGAGGGGTTTGTTTACCTTGTTATTATTCCACCCATTTTCATCCTAAAAGCTACTCCCTGACTGCTGATAGAAAGCGTTAACATCCTCAATGCTAAAACAACCCAAAACAAATGACCACTTAAAACCTTTACCTACAATAATCTGATGAAAGTAAAGACCGTACAGTGTGTAATATTCTTTCCTGTGCTGTGGAGATTGATTGAGTCAGATTTAGGTTTAGAAAACAATTGACTGGCGTGTTTTTATAGGAGTGGTGGACCTAACGCACAGCCCTGCGGAGCATATTAGCCTAAGTGGCACAACAATACAGACATGTTTAGTGTGGGGCAGACTGGATACACATGCTGTGGAATCTGGAGGTCAGCGTCTAGACCCCACTCCTAAAAGCTACTGGTACTTCCTCTGTCTATGCCATGGTTGAAATGTGGTGTATTAGCTGCGTACCTGACAGACCACGGGAAATTGCCTGCGGTGCACGTGCAGCCCGTCGATGCCCAGAGGGAAGACCGCGGCCAGCGCCATCATGCAGCCCACTGCAGTCATGTTGTTCAGGTAGGGCTGCGAGTTCTGGATGTACCTGTGGGAACAACATGACAATGAAGCCTGGACACACTTCCATTTCGATACGAAGAGTCTGGAAACATGTCAGAATAAACATTCGATAGGCGTAATCGACAGGCATTTGTTAGCTATAATATTTAATTATAGCAAAATGCTCCAACTTCTCTGTGTCCAGACTACTCCCTCTGTAGAATAGACAGAGTAGTCTGGCAAAGCCAGGCTAACATTTAAGATGACTCTGAACAATAAAGGGATATTTCGCTGATAAACAGCTGTGATTGCCTCGGTTCCAAACTTAGGGGAGAAATCCATTTGCTTTTTGGCATTTTTAAAGAATGCAGTAAAAAAAGATGAACTTAATTATCAAAAGCTAATATTGCTGAAGTAGAGGCAGATAAGTTCTGCATGATATAAGATGTACAGTTACTTTAAACAACTATTTTATTTTTTCCTTCAGTAAGTATAATCAGAGTTGTATGGTTTGACAGTGGAATCACAGTTTCGGATCAACACGACACTCACATTTCTTCCAAACTCATCAGAGTCGACCGATTGGCTGCCCATCAGTCACATGTCAGCAGCTGCTCTCAGCACTTAATGCTCTGTCTGTCTCCCTCTCTAAACTAACACGTCATTTACTAAAGACACCATCCATCTCACCGTCCCCTCTGCGCTTCACTGCACAGGCAATGACGCTGTGCAGGAAACTGCATCGCTCTGCTGCGCTCCAGGCAAATAGGGCATAAATATATATAGGACACTTTGAGATGAGGCTTTTGGTAAAACAGGCAGTGCTCTTTTCAAGGCAATTTGCTTTTGTTTTCCCTCAAATGCTTGTGCTCCTGGACATAAATTTGGGCATTTGGTAAACAGCAACATGCGCTTTAATTGTGTCTTTGGTATGTGCCATTCTGAACGCCTGATTTGCCTTGTCACGAGTTTGGCCCAAGTAATGCTCTCAGATTTAAGTATCAAACTTAAACAGTTTGATAAGTTTAAGTTTTGATTTAAGTATCAAACTTAAATCTGACAGTAAATATCCATCTATGTAACTATAGATAGATATTTACTGTATCTGTATATCTGTTTATAAAACATTCACATCGCAGCTGATCTCCATGGTAACAAAGGATAGTCAGCGCCATATTCGGGGATAACAGACAGCTTTCCGTGAACTTGAAGTAGGCAGAAACGTATCAATATCTATATCGAAAAGTTTGAAATTGCCGAACTAACCAAATAGCCTTTTTGCCAGCAGCACTGAAAGGTTCAAACATTTAAACGTCATTTTTCAGTCGCTAGGAGACTTTTTCTACTGCATTATCTCAGACCTGTACGCTAATCACAGTTGCTAATCATTCTTTAGCTTTTGAGGCAAAATACTTTGCAATATAGTTAGAGAAGAGAAAATCTAATCAAACTAAAGTGCTATGTGGAGTGTGTTAAAAATTGCCCAAATGTGAAAGCTTGAGTGACGGCTAAACAAACCACTTCCTAGCAACAAAAGAGATGTTGAAAATCCCGATAACTCCACAGAGCGGGGGCATAAAAGAGAGGAGCCAGTAACTAAAGTCGTACAGCTCCAAAACGCTTTCCAACTGGGCTATTTTCATGGACACTCTGGGCTGAATTGGAGCCACTTTGAGGCAATCAGAGAAAGTGAAGGAACTATCACAATCTCATAGTATTTATGATTCCTAAAGCAAGCGACACGTAGGCACAGTGATAGCACAAGAGTTTAATCTATATTCTTTTGTGTGTGTATTGTGTACTATAAAAGTACATTCTCTACAAAAAAATATTCAAAAAGTTCAAAAGTTTAAATACGCAGAGTAACACATCCCAAGCAGTGTTTTCTCTTTGATCATTAAATTAGGCAAGGCAAGGCAAGTTTATTTGTAGAGCACAATTCATACACAAGGCAATTCAAAGTGCTTCACAGTTGCATAAAATTACAAGAAAACAGATAAAATCAATCAATAAAACATCAACATAAAGCTAATCAATTACAGTAAAAGGCAAGAGTGCAGATAAAATACTTTCAGTTTTCATATGCACGGGTAAAAATTTGAACATTGTCAGAGTTTTATATATATATTATACATTATACTGAAAAAAGACCACAAAGTGAGTGTTGTAATAAGAATAATACACAAGATAATCAAATGTATTCATAAAACAGTCGTTTGGGTCATCTGTTGTCCTCATTTTGGGCTAGTTTGGTCTCGATTACTGCAGCAGTGTGGCTTCTCCTGCGGGATAGGTCTGGATGGATTTGTCCATTGAATAACATGAGTTAACATCAGTCTAGTGTGTGGGACTTAACGTCGTGTAGACGCAGTGCTGGATTTTGTTGATGAACAAATCTAGATTTACACAAGCCTGGTGAGCAGAAGAAAGCTTCACTAAAACCTCACAGAAAACACAGTGAACGTCCATTATAAAAGATGGCACAGACTCTGGCTCTCACACGGCGGTGGACACATGTTTTCATCTGTCATGAGGTATTTGACACTGTGTTCTATTCATATTTCTCCAACACAGGCTGTGTCCGAATGTCCACCTTAGTCCCTAACCCCTCATTCACAGTATACACCCACACGATAGTAGTCTACCCCAGGGCAGCTGTGGCTACAATAGTAGCTTACCACCACCAAGTATGGAGTGAATGAATAGTGCAATGTAAAGCGTCTTTGAGTGTCCAGAAAAGCGCTAAATAAAACCAATGCATTATTATTATTATTATTATTATTATTATTATTATAGACTATATAGTGCACCGATTCTGTTGGCAATTCGGACATGCTGCCCACTACTTCCTGTGCATTGCGGTGTGCAGAAAGGAGTGAGCCCAGTGTCCGAACGCCAGCAGAATGAGTGATGATCTACAATAAGTTAGCTAAACTCCGGGAATAATGTATTTCTGCGATAAAGACTAACCAAATTCAAGAGATAGTGGAATATTTATGGATAAATATCAGTCAGATACATTTGATTTCACATGGATTTGACATTAACGGCTTGGATTATTGCCTTTTTTAGTCTCTGTTTATTGCAAACTGAGTTTATTCTACATATTTCAAATATAAAGAGAAAGAAGTGAGTATGGATGGCCAGGCTAATGGTTAACCACAGTGTTTTAATGTCTTCTTCCCATTGACTTTAATGACTGATAGCGGCGTACATGACAGTGTGGCACTGAACACGTCTTGAAGATCAAGAGAGACGTTACAAACTTCAGCAATCCTTTATAAAAGTTTTTACTTCATGTGGAGTTCACCTGCTGGGACACAAAGAGCTCACAATATTCACAATAAAGTATACAATTCCAATAATATACTGTAAATAGTCCACCAAAACAGTAGGTTTAGTTATAACAGTTTCAGTTCCAGTTGACCTCAGCCCATTTGTGAAACCCCATGGCTCAAAAAATGCTTTTTTCCCGGATCTGCTACAGTCTGAGTTCAAACTTTGTGACAGGATTGTGAAAGATGGACAAAATTATCCTGAAATGTCAAAGATAATAACTCAAAGCTATTAGGCACACAGGAAAAAGAGGTTTGAATCAAAAAGTTCTCTTTGAACATACTTTTTGGAGGGCGACTAATAGGAAGGAACAGCTTGTAAAGTGGCAAAAAGCTAAAAAATAAAAAAGTCGATTTTGTATAATGGCCTCGTCCTCTCCAACTTCTTCAACACGGTTACCAACGGGGACTATTTCCACGGCCACTTTGCGCTGAAATGGAGCCAATTTGAGGCAATCATGAGAGTCGAAGTAAGACCAGCCTTCAAAAACAAAACATTCCTGAAGTCTTTGAGCTGCAGAATGTGTTCGTAGTAACCCAGGAAGCTCCGATTACTCTCTGCTGTTGTATTTAATTTAGCGGCACCGTGATATCAGCGCTCAGAAGACGTGTCTTGCTCGCGGCAGTTTGTAGGGCAGGCCACTGGGGATACTATACTGCACAGCACTTACGCTGGCTGTGTGAATGCTACAAAACATCTGTGCTCCCTCCAACTAACTGACTCTGAGCTTCAAAACGCCACTCGCAACGATATTTCATTGCATTTGTTTGAGCAAAATGGAACTATTGAGTCGGGCATTAGGCTTTTCTTCCCCAGATATTTGGTGTCAACTCCAAACACATCTCGATCACCAGCTTCCATTTTAGAGGCCTCATTGGGAAATACAAATCAGCCTTTCTGGAACACAAGGTCATAAGAGTATGTCCATGGAGGCTCTTAGTCGTCCTGCAAGGTATAAGCTTTACATTTCATCGACTGAACTGAGTTGAAGCTGCTGAAGACAGAAGTGAAACCTCGTCAACTCAAGCCACTCAGTCCAGGCGACAACACTAAAAGCTTTACCGCGATGAAGGGCCTCAGAAACATTTATACCAGTGCCCCGCCGTGAGGACCAATGAGAGCAATTGGTCTTGAATTGTTGAGTGATAATATTGACCACTTAAACCATGGACTGCCTTTAAAAGAGATTAGATAAGAGATAAGATTTAACATTTGTTCGTGGTACATAAACATTCTGAGAACGTTCCACAAAAATATGTCACAAAACGTCCCTGGAACTTTAATGGGACTTCGACTGAACGACGATCTCTCACATTAATTTTTGCTTTTAGTCCTTATTCAGACTGATTTTAGTTCTGGTTCAAAGACTTTACATTCGGTTTGATTCGGTTTCCTTTTCGGGGACTCTACTTAGTGGAACTGGACTGTATATACTCCCAAAAGTAGTTAACTTGAATAGTTTAAATGTCTTGAGCTGTTTTGACTAGTTAAGATGTAGTTGGGCTTTGGACCTCAATTATTCCACTTGTTCTGAGAAGTTTCTGACTTGTTTCAACACGTCTTTATTTTTTCAAGTAGTTTTCTTTACCAATGGGGTAAGAAAATTGGTCTTCTCCCATTGGCAGTTTTACTTCCTTATTTCACGCGAGATTACCTTAGAAATGTCCTCAGACGAGCAAAGTCAACTTGGTGAGATCAGGAAAAAAAGTCTAAATGAGTGAAAACCGCTCAAAACAAGATACATTTCCGCAATTCAAGTCATTTAAGCCAATGTTTGATATTTACTTTTTGGAGTATTAAAAAGTAACTCGTTGTTTTGCCCATGAACAGTGCCCCCAAATGACCAAACACGACCCCGAAAACCTGCCCGAGCACCACCAGTGGAACTTAAACCCATACTATACCACTATACTGGTAACACCTTCCTTACTTCTTCTTGTCCTACAGATGTATTGTAAGCCACAGCGGTGTGTTCAGATTGTCTCTCCTCCCACACGGCCCTAGAGAGCTGCAGATGGATATTTCTGTCAGTCAAGCGTCTCTTGGCTGCTCGCCTCCCAGCATTAGCTGCCTGTCAGGAATAGCGAACCCCGCTCCTATATACAAGCTTGGCCCGACGCGAGTGACGCCGCGCAGATTACACCTCTCTCTCGTACCAAAACGTCCCGCTGGCACAGAGCAGGGGGGCGCGGGAAGGCTTCAAAAACCCCAGAGTGTGGCTTTCCCGACACGCGGTCTGGCACGGGGAGGCGGCAAATCCTCTTTACCGCTGAAAGCTAATCCTGAGCATAACAACGACCGCAAATACCCACTTATATTTATTTGAAAGTAATTATAGCAGTGCTGGGGAGATTTGCCACCAGGTAAAGATTGGGGGAAAAAGTATATTATGAAGGGCACACTTTGTTAAATGAACGTTTTGGAAGTTTTAAGCTTGTTATAAGGTTATTTCCACAGACCTGGGGTTGTTTTGGTTCATTCATGCGTGAGTCATTATCCTAGATATTCAGTCTGTCCTTCTAAAGTGCTTAACATCCTTGCATCACCAGCAAATCTAACACTGACTGGACATAAAGGATGTAACTGGGCTGCAGCAGTCGCCCGGGCGAACATCGAGAATAGTTGACACATGAATAAAGTGACACTAATGTTTTTGACTTGTATCAATCAAATAATGAGGTACTGGAATCAGAAAAGGTGTTTTTGCATCATGTCTTCTCTTTCATTGATGTTGAACATCAAAAAGAAAGGTTTTAGCGACCCGAGTAGATGAAGGAGATACATTTATTTGTGTCTAACAGTCTGCTGATGGTAGTACATGTCTGGCCCAGGTTAAGCCACATGTGAAAAGACAAAGTGTCATCAAGCGAAGTCTCAGTCTCACTTATCTGAAGGTGACCTAGACCTTCCACTGTGAAAAACAATGGTCCAAATGATAGAACTCTCGGGGCACAACGAAGTCCCACATTGAAAAATAATCTTGAAATACGTGACATTTTCTTGAAATAAGTACTTGTGGCATTGTTTTGAGAGTCTAATTTCAAGAAATCTGTCCATAGGTTGAGATATTTACACCTTTTAAGATAAAACAGATGAAACAACAGTTTTATTTTAAGTAAATTAAGATTTTTCATTTAGATTTCAGTGCAGGGATTTTAGTGTAAATATCTTGCCCAGTGGTCAGATTTCTTGAAATTAGACTCTCAAATTAAGGACAAAAGTACCTATTTCAAGTGCAGGACGGTCAGAGCCCCGCCTACTTCTTGGTTACACTTTTACTAAGTGGCGTCTGGGGAAAACTAGGGGATTGTTATGGATTCCATTTGCATTAGCAACACCCTGCCACCAGTAGAGGGCGCTCAAAGCCCTAAACAAGATGTTTAAGCACAGAAAAGTGTTAAAGAGTACCTAAACGGGTGTGCCAAAGCCTTTCCCCACCCACAAACAAAAGTCAAAAATTGGGGGGTGACATGCGGGGGGTGAGTGTGTGGGCCTTGATTGACCGCGACATTTGCATTGGCACAATCACAGCAGACAGATTACGTGGGAGGGACTTGGTTATAAACCACAGGTACAGGGGCAGGACAATGGGCAGCACCTGATGACGATGTGTGGAGCTGGTGCGGCTTATGACGTTCTGTGGAGGCCGTGGACACGTCTCCAGCCAATCAGGAAATTCTAATTTAGTAGCAGAGTTTACCCTCAAGGGGGCGCAACCCATTCATTTTCAGGCCAAAGTTAGGATTTAACACATGTTTGCGCTATAATGTCAGAATAATGTCAGGGACCAGTAGACAACACTATGAGACACCCATTGAGACAGTTTATCAGTAAAAAAACCTTGATTTGGTGTTTAGTTGCTCTTTAAAGACTTTTGTGCATAAAATGACCTATAATTCTGACAACCACATATTAATAATGGATAGGGTCACGTTTAAATATATGGTTTTATATTTTTTTTATCTAATAGTTACAGTTTCAAGGGGATTTGGGATATTTTGTTTAGTTTTTGAATAAGCTAGTTACTAGTGCAAATATCAGTAAAAATTCAAATGTTTTTGGGATTCAAAGCTCAAGAAATCAGGCAAGAAATTAGATATATTAAAAATCACTCACACACAAAATATTGTAAAGTAATAGACTGGAAAGTTTAGTGTCTGTAGGTGCGACTAAAGTGGACATTTGGTGAGCGTAATGAAAACCTCATGGACTGCAGAGTCAGTGCGGAGCGTAAAAGGAATACGTATGTTTCTGAATAAGTTCCTGGATAGAGTGGTGAAGCGGAGTGGACTACCTGACGTTGCTGTTGTAGATGTTGAAGGTGAGGCAGACGATCCCCAGCAGGATTCCCAGGCAGGCGAACACGGACACGGACACAAAGAGCTTCTGGGAAAGGTACCGGTACTGCTCAATGACCACAGTCTGGTCGGCTGGAGGCCCGGCGCCTGGGGGCAGAGGCACAACAGGGAGGTCAGTGAGGAGGGCAGAGGGACCACACCCACATGTTCTGTTGGGATGTGAGGTTTAGGGCCAAGTCATTAATGTGAGCCAATGAATGTGAAAAGAGACAGAAGTTTTAAAACCAGAACACGCATGTGGACATTTCTGCCAGGGAACTGCACTTGAACTTAGCTTAACATAATTGTACATGACTAATGGCAGTTTAATCAAAAGTACTGCTCTATTGTCTCCTATTTAATGTCAAAACCTTGACTTTTTTTAGCTGAACTGGCAGCCCACTCAACTGGGTTGTTTTATGTTTGCATCTGCTGCTCTACCGCATATACTTCATTTCAGCAGTTTGTCAGAGCTAGAAGAATTACACAATGTGGCACAAAGTCTTAGTAATTAAGACCAGTGTTTTTTGAAAGGAATGTATCGAATTATCTTAAAGCTTTTGAAACCGGGCATGGTGAGGGCGATGGTATGGCCCACAGGCCTTGCAAAGTACTGTTAGGGTAATAAAAAAAGTGCAGAAGAAAAGATCAGTGTCTGAGGATTAGACAAATGTAAAACAATACATTTTTTGATGAGGGATTCATAAGATATTGCATTTTGAAAATTATGTTTATTTTCACCCAAATAACGTGATTTTGAGGTCTTCGCAAAAGTACTGTATTGCAAATTTTGGAATCAAAGGGCATTTTAAGACATGAAAATTATGAATTTAAATGTAAAATGGAATATCCCTATTGGATGTAATGAGGCTGTGACCAACTGTTCCAAAGGCATTTGGTATATCCTTTAAGAAATCATTATCAACGCTCTCAAAAGCAATCGTTTTTTTTGTGAAGGTGAGATAAAAAGTGACTGATTACCACTTCAGCTGACCTCAACATGCCTCCAGCAAAAACTTATGAAGTCAATCGATCTTTTGTTTGCCTTGTCTGCTTTAAGAACGGCTCATCCATGACTGCCATCAGTGGCATTGTTCTCAAGAGAGTACAAAAGTATTTCATTGAAGATTTTGATCCAAGTGATCAAAAGTTGCCGAATGGTATCTGTACGCTGCAGAAACATCCTCCTGGATGTAGACGGGGAAAGCCTGCTGCTTTGGATGATCCAGTTTATTTTTCAACTTTGAACTTTCAGTCCTGACAAGAGCATTTGGAGGAGTCACTGAACTTAAAGATTTGCAGAGTTGCCCGTGCAGTATCTGCATGATTGCTAGGGCCAACCCTGGTCAAGAAGGTCAAGAATTTAGTGGCAAAATAAAGCAAGGGCCTTTTCCTGTTGGAAGCCCACCTTTGCCATGTCCTAAGAGGCTAGCCACGCCTGTAAGTGTTTGCAGTTTGCTCAGTTTGCTTCTGTGACATATTGTTCAAAGTCATCAAACACTGGAGCTCTGAAGCTGGAACACGTTCATCCTGAAAACGGGACGGACCAGGTATCGGGATATTTGTTGGCAAACCGCTTGTGGAGGAAGAATCTTTAAGAGCAGCATTAGGAGCTGCTACTAAAGATAGAATCAAACCGAATAACTATTAGCTAATTATGACATTGGTATCATTGGCAATTTTACATAGAAAATGCATCTCCAGTTGACCTCAGAAATGTTAGGAAATGGAAACATAACTTTGTGTTATACAGTTCAAATGGAGTATATTTGATCCGTGATTCGCTAATGCCTTTCTTTCTCTGCCCCACCTGCCTCTGTTTACAAGTCAGCCTGTTTACAACTGAAATTAGATGTATTTTCAAACTCACCCTGTTTGTTAACTTTTAAGTTAAAAAATGTCCAAGAGGATGACATGCAAAAAAAGGCTGTTATTTAGTGAAGTAAATTGCAGCTTTTAGCACGGGGGACACAGCTGAGTGGCAGACAGAGCCCACAGCGCCGGCCCACACAATACTTAATTACAGTGCGGCCATGATTTCTGACACGCAGATGGAGGAGATGGGCGGAAGACGAGCTTGTGTTCGTGTAAACATGAGCGCTGTGTTTTGTCCGGTGACTGCAATCAAGAGTTTAAACAATATACATTTCTCAACAAAGCATTGTGCTTTTTACAAGTATTTGGAGGTCATTACAAACCACTAACACGCGTTTTGTTGGTTAGAAAATGCTACGTTGATGTAAAACCTTAACTTGGCTTTACAGTTCGAACTGTCCCTTTAAGACAAACTTCCATCGCCGCCATACTCTATAGATCTGCAGAGCGTTTTGCAGTTGTCTCGATACCATGTTTTCCAATCCAAATGATACTTTGACTCAGAATATTCGCTGATACCAAGAACCCCTCTGTTACCACGGTGTGAATAGGGCTGAGTCATATCACTATAATGAGCCCAATGCCCATCTTGGCTCGCCCGTTGCATTATGGGTAATGGAATGTCTTTTGGCTACCAAACAATATTGATAGTTAGCGTAAAGCAACGAAGAAAGCTCTGATTTGGAGCGTTTTAACCGCTGGAAAGTTGATGATTTAAAGCGTTTTTGTCGTCGCCATGGAGCCTGTTACAATATTAGCTTAAAGTCTATTTTTACAACCAGGGCTGCGTACGGAGATACAGAAACCAAACTGCCATTCATACGAAGAGATGCTTCAAAAGTGACGACCAGTCATTGTTCACATAGTTGGAATAACTATGTGAGAAAAACATTTCTGACCCTTGAAGCGACTGTTGGACAAAGTCCAGGCTCTGAAACTGTGGCCTCATGTCGCAGATATTCACAACATTTAAACTGAAATGAGAAATAAACATAGAATCCCTCTTTTCTTTGTCAATAAGGAGGTGGACAGTAGACGAAATCTTTTTCTTAATTGTGACCAGAGAGATCCACATACACACATAGGCTCTGCCATCTAAATGTACTTTATTTTTACTTTTTTTACGAGTGATCTGACGGTACAATATAGCTAATCGGTCGCTAATGTACCCACTATATTTAACATCAACACCGTTTTGGAACTTTCCCCTGCGATAACAAGACAAACTCAAATAATTTAAAAGTGAGGGTGTCTGTGTCGGGCTGATCCCAGGTCCTGTCGTTCCCCTGTCCGCGATGGTCCGCTCCTGCCTACGGAGCCGCCGCCCTGACTTTTCCCTCGCTTTCAAGATATTGATTTGATTTGAATATTTTATTTCGAGCTAAAGAAGAAAAGAAAAAACAGAAATATATATATACATAATAAAAGAAAAAAGAAAAAATAATTTACATTACAGCTCGAAAAGGAGTGGGAAGAAGACAAGCTTATTGACTCCCACCCTGTTCATAAACTTCAATAACAATAACTATAACAATAACTGACAACAGTGCATATTTCTTACCATTTTACAAAACAACTATCAACCGAGTTGTTTACATATTAACAAATGCGACACTGCATTATACCAGGTCAACATTCACAGTATCTCACACGCTACAACCAGTGTATTATTTCTGTCTCCCATACAGAATTCATTACCATGTTGGCATTATCGTTGTTCACCATCACCATTACAACCCATATAACATTACTCTGTATCAAAGTGTTTGAATGATACATAAAATACTCCACATTTATTCATGAAAGGTACAGTAATCGCAGACTGATTGATGTTCATTGACAACTTAAATATTTGCAAGAAATGTCACTTGAGACTTATAGTCTGTAAACCAAAGCCCGTAAGCCTTATAGTTCACGGTTATGGCTCAATATACTTCAGTGTTCACGCTTCGCTACCTGAACTCGCTCACACATTTCAATGGCTGCTGGTTTGTTTGGGCCGAAATTAGGAGCCTGATTGACCCACGCATGCGCAGTCGAGATGGGCATCGGGCTTATTCTGTAAACCATAAACCATGCAAACATCTTAACTTACATTGCTTAGTCGCTCAAAAAGATAAAAAAAACAAAAAACTTTTCCCATTGTTTTCCTCATGTTTTCCTGCATTTTTCCTCTTTTCCCCCATTTTTAAAATATTTTTTTCCCCCCATTTCCCCCCATTTTTTCCACTTTCTTGTCAAAATGTTCCCTTTAAAAAACACACATTTTTTCCAGTCCCATGTTTTCCCCTTTTCCCCATTTGAAATACTTATATACTGCCCGTGTTCTGCTTCCACTCTAAAAACTAAAGGAAGGCACAAAAAATGTAAATCAAATGTATGTACAACCCCTGTGTGTGGAGTCAATGTCAAATCTTTGCCTTTTTTTGTGCTCTGCCATGTTGGATGAAGCGGGAGCTGAGCGCTTAAGTTTAAGAAGAGCGCTTCGTGGTACCGTGGGGTTGCCGGAGACGCTCAGGATAAAAGTGGAGCAGCGATGTACGAGTGGGCGCCACGGGAGACGGCTCAAAACACAACGTATGTTTTTGAACGAGCACTTGACTTTGGGATGTGGCTCTACAGTGAATAGTGGATTGTACATTGTGTCTCCACTCCTCCAGTGCTCCTAAAATGATAGAATGGGTCAAAAAGAGAGAAGTTAATCTAATAGTGTCTAAATGGTTCCAAATGAATATCAAGATCAGTGATTCATACTGTTGCCATGTCATTTACCCAGACTTTTTCTACATTTCTGCGCAAAATATAGAAAATTGGCATCTGTGGGGGAAAAAGTGACGGTGTAATTGCAGTATATAATTTTCCACAGCGTACAGAACACATTGAAAGCGGTCTAAATTATGCACCGAGCAGCTAGTCACAAGAATAGGTGCAGATGGCAGAAATGGCACGACTAGACTGGTAAAGGAGCATTTTGTATTTTAAAAAAAGGCCTGCTCTCTCTTTGTGCAATGGTACAAAAGAGCAAAGAGTGTTTCCAGAAGTGTCAGTCAGTGCCTTGGGGTTTAAATTTAGGATAAAGAAGTACGAAGTAAAATAATGAGGTGATTTTTTTAATATTCTTTGTTTATGGCTAAAAACGGAAGACCTTTGTGTTTCTTCCTGAGTCTGTCAAACAAATATTTTCTTGGCACAGGGAAGTCTGTATCTCTGCCCTGATGGGAGGAGCTCCATGGTGGGATACTGGATCGATATCGTCAACTATGATCTTATAACTGCTTTACTGTGATGCAGAGACGCCGAGTTTGTTGTTGGCTTCTGATCTTACGGCTTTGTTTTGCAACTCAGCCAAGTTTAGCCTTGTTTTTGACAGTTAGGCGCCCGAACCAAGAGACTATATTAAATATCAGTGCACCTCAACTAAGGACTGATGAAGCCTTGTAAAGATAAGGTCTCTGATTAAAGTAGGAGTTTTTTTCCCCTCAGAGCAAATGGCTGATTTTGAATAGAAACAAGATAGAGAAAAAAAAAGACAAAATCAAATTTGCTGAGGGGAGTTACTGCCCTCTTCAACTGGCCCGCTCTACACCCTGGCTTTTTAATGCACCTCACTATGCAGGGCTTACATCATACTTCACATATAACTCAATTAAACAAATATAATAATAATGATAATTAAACCCAAATTAAATTATATTGAGGATAGTAATGACAACTGGGAAGTAGCAAGATCTCAGAATATAATATGTATATTAATGCACCTTTATAACATAAAAGTAGCACATTCTTTTGTTCTTTATTTTGCTGTTGTTTTTGTCTTATTCTTGTTCATCATTTATTGTTACTTTGCCCTATGTTCCTTTGTTTATGATTTGCTACCTTGTAAATATTAAATGTAATGTTATTATTTTTATTTTGGGGTGGGCGCTTATAAGCCTTTGGCTTCAGCCCACTCCCTTTGAGCAGGTTAACTGCTCAAACAAATAAATAAACTAAACTAAACTCAAACTGTGGCAAATTAGCTTCAAACCAACAATGCCGTAAAAATAAAGAAAATAAAGGGCGCAGGTTCGTACAGATTAGGTAAGAGGCAGGGCATGTTCCGCTTTAAACTAAGAGTATTTTTATCCAGTATGATTTCAATTAAATTTGGTTGAGGATTTTTTTTTGTAGATAAAACCTATTGAGTTACTTTCAAGTCCATTGTGTTCGCACATAAACAGTCCATTCAGTCTCCCACAGACAGGTTTGCACATAGGTTCTTCAGTCAGGAAAACAGGATGCATTATAAGGCAAGGCGGCAATGGCATTGACTGTGCACCTACAAAGCACATTGAGTTGCCTTGTGTACGAAATGCACGGTATAAATAAAGTTGCCTTGCCTTGTCTACAATGGCCAACATCCTCCAAGCCGGCTACTCGGATCCCAGCTGTCTAGGAGGAGGAAGTGTGGAAGGTAGAGGAAGAGAGAATGGGAAGGAGCACTTTTATACTGTAGGTGCAGCACCTAGAGTCCAAGTCCACAAAACTAAAGACATTGTGTTATCCTTGACCTTTGATAATTTTTGTTGATAAATCAAATCACCTTTATACTTTGAAAAGATCAACTATAAAATATAAAAATACAATATGAAAAAAAAGACAGTTAAAACAATGCAAAGGCTTCTCGTTAACCGGTACCAAAGGCCATGGAGAAAACATGTGTTTGTAGATAAAACTCTGGATAAATTGAGCCAGAGTATGGACTTGTTTGCCTGGTAATAGAGCAATGTTCAACGCCTGTGCACTGGGATGCTTCTCCGCCCGCTCTACAAATTGCTGGGACATCTATGGTCGTTGGAAGAAGAGAATTGGACAAACGTCGGCCGTCGAAGTACAGAAATATTCCTTTGTCCTACAGCTTCCTAGCTTCAACGCGAAAACAATGTTACTGCGACTCACCTGACTAAATTTAGAGGCAGCGGTGTGATTTCTTTGTATGTACGCCTCACAGGGGTCGCTAACTACATCTGGTGAAAATTACACATCGTCAATCGCGCCTCAGTTTTTAGCACGCCACTGAAAAGCTCACACGACAATTCAATCAGACACTTGATTAGCACCACGGAGCACATGATGCACCTTCATGCAAATCACACTATTCTTGTTGAAAGAGAATGCAGCTTCACTCCTTTCCCAATGTCACGGCAGGCTTGTCACGTTGGATGTGTTTATACGGTGTAAACATTAGCAGAGCCCAGACTTTCGTTTAAAAAAAAAATCACCTCCATTGCACGCTCTGTAGCGCAGTGTCATCCATCTTAACGTGGGCCTGTCAGGGTTATGGATGTGCCGGGGGTGAGGGGCATTTGCAGAAGAACACCATGTGACACTGGTTTATTCCACAGAGACAGTAGTTTAACACTAGTCATATTACTGATGTTATGTAATCAAAATAGTTTAGTAGTTCGCCTGTTGTGTATGTTTTCATACTGGGGGAAGCTGCTACGTTGGATGGACCATGAGTTCCTCTGATTGTTTAATCCACCTGTCAGTCAGGTCAGGTCAGGTCAGGTACTAAGCAAAGCTGCCCTTGGAGTAACAACACTGGGGGAAGTACAGTACACTGATCCCTATCCTCTGGCTCTTCTTACCGGGTATACTTTTTCTTTAATACTATGATACAGTATTTGCTTTATCTGTAGTCTGTTCATAGCTATTCACATGATGTCCCCCTCTTTTGTTTCAGATGCCCTGCCGCTGGCTGCTAGATGCTCCAGTGGTAACTAACCAACCGGACATTAGTATCGGATGGGACTCCCGTCCAACAGGGACTAGTCAACAAAAATTAAGCTCCAACAGTGATGGTGGTGCAGATAGTAGAGTGGGTTGTCTTGTGATCGGAGGATCGGCAGTTCAAATCCCACAGGTGCTTACTGTTGTTGTGTCCTTAGGCAGGACACTTCACCCACCTTGCCTCCAGTGTCTGCGTACACTGGTGTGTGAATGAGAGTCTGAATGGGTGAGTGGTTCCTTGATGTAAAGCGCTTTGAGTGCCTAAAGCAGGTAGAAAGACACTATATCAATGTGACCATTTAACATGGAATGGACAGTCTTCAACCCCATCTGCAGAGTGACACCCATCAGCCCTAGGTCTATCTTTAGCCTGTCCGTCCAAGGGAGTGGATCTCTCCTTCTTGTGGTTCTCCCCGAGGTTACTCTTTTCTCTCACCTGTTTTTTGGAGTTTTTCCTTGCTCTGTAGGAGGGTCTATAGGACAGGAGACGCCCGAGATATGTTTTCATCTGTTGCTGATAATATACAATATACAAATGCATATAATGTATTTGAACATCCGATTTACTTGGTCATTTCATTGGTTATTTGTTTCACTGTTCTGATGTTGAGTGCAGCCCTGCGAGGAAACTCCTGATGTGATATTGTTTTTTATATAACAACTTGCTTTGATTTGTCAATCATGTCCTTCAGAACTCGTAGAGATAAAGCCGACCACTTGACTACATGTCTTTGTAAAGGATTGGAATTTTTGGCTAGTATTTTGGTGGGTTTTAGATGACTCTTTACACTTTTCACTTTCACGTGGCCTGGGTTGTATAAAAGGAACACATTTAAGTCCAATTCCATTTTGAGAGGATGCATAACTGCTTTTTTTGGTAATAACTCCAAACACATTCTCTCAATCCATCGATCCAACGAGACAATGATTAACAAAGCAATATTGTAACATATTAAATACACAATAGGGAATCAGCAGAGGGAGGAAAGGGGAGAGTTCAGCTTTAATGATGGGAAAACATAAAGGAAAGTAGTTTTGATTTACAATTCTTAATTTCTTTGGCAGCTTTGCACAATATGAGATAGAAAGGTCCACATATAGATACACGGGGCAATTTCACAATCAATACCCTCAACTGTATCAAGAGTCCGGTCCTTCCCATCTGTAAACTTCAATGGACTGGGATACTCCGGCAGCTGTGGCTCTGTCAGAAAATCTATCAGCCCCTCTCTCCTCCTTTCACAAGAGGTTCAAATAGGCCCATGTTTAAAATGTGCATATAAAAAGGCTGCTCAAGTGGCCAGGGATCAAGAGATTTACTACCGGGAGATGAGGGGTGACTCGTCGCAGACAGGTTATAGCACGGATATGGAAGCATGGAAGTCCCACTGTTAGTTACAACATTGGTTTGACATATATTATCATATTTGAGATATTGCTAAGAAATTACCTAGGTCTGACTTTTATTATATACATGGTAACAGAATGTGACATAATGAGATATTTCAAAAAAGAAAGTTTAGTCTTTGAATAAGCACATTGTTAGTGAAAAAGATTAAGAATTCATAAAAGAAGAAGAAAACAATCCTTTAAAGAATCTTCCACAAAGTAAATGACCGTGTTTGGATTATGTAGCCATATGTAGGAAGTTGAGAGCTTTACAACCGGCATTTCATGTTTTTGTAAAGTCGGAATGCAGCAAAAGACACAAATCAACAAAATGTCATAATATAAACATTTTAAAGGGTGAATCTTTCCGTTTTCTGTCTATTTCTTACTTTTACAATAAAACCAATGTGCCACAGGAGACATCTTTCTGAGTAAACTGGATGATCATGTTATGTCCACTCATCAAACACAGACCTGGAGCTGTGTTTTTACCCACTGACGCATCTTTGAGTAAACGTTGGATCTTTTCCAGTGGCTATTCTTAGCTCCATCTGAGGTCGTACGTATCCAGGAAATGCTTTCCTTACCTCTCGATCTCTTGTTGAGCTTAACCCTTTCATCGCAAAGTAAAACACTTGCCATAGCTTCACTACAGCCACACAAGCTGCACGGACTTTCCCCCGCTTCTTTATTGAAACAGCTGCACAGTAAAGAGGAGGGTGGGAGGGGCTTATTGTGAGATTGCGCCAAAGTGAAACTACATTTGTTTTAGCTGTTTTTGATCAATATTGCATAGCACAAGATAGTGATAAAGATGTGTTTGAGATTATTACCAAGTACAAGCAAAAAGCAAAACGACCACTTTATCCGATTTCTCCTGTTTTAACAGCAATAGAGCTGGAATACAAAGGGGCTGCATCTCCATTCTTCATATATGCAGTACAGCCTGAACTAAATAGGTTTTACTTTATGAGAAGGACAATGAATTTACTGTACTACATGGTTAAACAGAGAGAGAGAGAAACAACGAGGCATAATGTGAGGTGCAGCACAGCCAACCTTCAGGGGAGTGAAAGCCTGATATTTTTGCTCCTGTAGACGTCTGGAGGATGTGAGTCGTGTTTCTAAAGCGGGCTGTGACATTTGAAACAGCAGGACAAGCCTCTCAGTACACGCTCTAATGAAGTTATATCCACCGCAGGGGCCACATTCACTTCAGCCGCTCACTGTATACTCAAGCGAGCGAAGAAAGTTACAACAAATGAGCGGCTGTTACATTTGCTGGGACGG
Organism: Neogobius melanostomus; assembly: GCA_007210695.1. Taxonomy (NCBI): domain Eukaryota; kingdom Metazoa; phylum Chordata; class Actinopteri; order Gobiiformes; family Gobiidae; genus Neogobius; species Neogobius melanostomus. The sequence goes on along the minus strand of VHKM01000459.1, from coordinate 601,027 downwards.
TGCTTTTTCTCAACCCACTGGCAAAGACTGTACATATTTGGTTGTGTCATACAACAAGTTATAGAAATACTGAGTAACACTTCATACATTTATTTCATTATTTTTGTTGGTGAAAAATACAAAAGGAAAACCATGATTTGCACATCTGACAACATCTGGATTGATATCTGATGGTTAATGCTAACGGCTATAGGAAAATGACATTAAGCGGGCTAACGAACTGAAGCGCTTCCTGGATTAGCCAGCTTGCTAACTGTTGGCACACGTTAGGATTGTATGCTCGCTCTCCTTTTTTTCCCTATGATTTACCCTACAACATATCGCCATAGCAACAGAGACGTAATACCTTCTCCTTCCTGCAGAGATCATTATGAATCTCCAGCAGCCTTCTCCATACAAAGCCTGTAAATGATATGATGGCGTAATTGTGCCCCACGAGAGGCTATGAAGACTGTAATCTGCATAGGGTTTACTGCAGCAGGCCATTTTTCCAGCTGAGAGACTGGACAAAGAACATGTACAGACGGTATGATGGAAACTAACTAGAACATGTTCCTACTATAATGTTGAGAACAAGTATAAGAACTCACAACTTATGAACATTTTTGATTTTCTGCTGTAGACAAAAATGTGTCAATCTAAATGATTTTGCAATATACATTTGATTCTAGTAAGAATGTGCCACCTACGATAGCATTAATGATAATTTGGCAATACAGTGCAGTGCAATTTCGGGACCTCGGCCAATGAGCTTGTCTGCATCATTGTGACTTATCAAACAAAGCATACATCAGGGCACAGACACTCCTGCTTATTGTTTCTGCTCAAAAACAGGACCGTCTGGTCCCCTGCAAACAGCCAATCAAGTCTCGATAAATTGTTTATCGAGTCAAACACAGACAACGTTAAAACCTTAGAGATTGGAAGATCCACACTACACAGTCAGCAGTTTGGTGGCGTCTCGTGCCCCTATATTGACTTATGAAATTGTAACAACACTAAGGGCAGAAACAACACTAAAAGCTCC
>VHKM01000458.1:0-124113 GCA_007210695.1 Neogobius melanostomus | reverse complement strand
CTGCACATGTGTTTATGTGATGAGATCTGACTGGGTCAGGTATCATGGAGTTCTGGCTAAAACAGACGTGTCTCGAACACTATTTTCAGTCTATGAAGGGCATGTGCCCGAAACGTACATCTGTTAGTACATTAAATCCTTTTTAGGAGCTACAATTCCTTGTGGACATTTCATTTTCTCAGTATAAAGGGTTAGTCACAGAAAATAACTTCCTCTCATCTACAATCATAAATAATCTAAAAATGGACCAACAACATCTGTTCAATGGGATTTCTTCTAATTTGACCAGTGAGGCGTTTTTCACACAATGTTTCATGTTCATGTTATGGTGTAAACATGTTTGGCGTCAACAAAATGCACATCAACACTTCAAGCATACCATATTTCCACAATAAATAAGCAGAATAGTAACTGACGGGTGATTTCTTATTCACAGGTGGCAGAGACAGGGGTTGGATGTCGAGGAGATGGGTCAACTTGTCATCTGTGAAAGCCTGGACAACATTAGCCTCCCAATGGAACAGAACCAAATCATCAATGAACACTGTTGTGGTGAAAAATCTTCAGCCAGAAACAATGGAACCTCTGTCTGACTCCAGACGAAGAAATTACAACAGTAAGAGAATCACTTTTGTTTGAATAATAATCATTAGTTTCAGCTAATTGTTATATTTCAACTTTTGCTTCCAGTGAATTGCAGAAATCTGATAAACAACACCACGTCTACCAACGAAGCCCAGGCACAATTGATTGGTCGCCCCGACTTCAGTTACATTAAATAGCGGTGTATTCTGCAAAGACCTGGTGATTTGAATTGTAAGAGTCTTATTGGAACCAGACGGAAAACCACTCGATGTCACCAGCAAAGCAGTGGTCCACATGTGACAATAAACACATCATTCCAGAAAGACAGGCATTTACTGGTGGCAGAGCGTAATGATCTCTTTGATTCGGTCGTTACAGAAAAATCAAATCAACGTTCGCGTCCGGTAAGTGCCACCAAAACGTCCTCTCGTCACGAAACTGCCATTCTCCATTCCATGAGGCTCTCCATTTCCTTCCCCCTCCGCCTCAGAGCAAAGACTGGTGTCATCCTCGATAGCACCCTCTCCTCACGCGCTCACATCGAAATAGCATTCACCCGCATCGCCTACTTCCACCTCGAAACAGTCCGCCCCATCTCGCCCTTCTTCTCTCTCCCCCTCACACCACTGCCATACTTTGTACATCAAAAATTCACGAAGCTCGCCCCTCCATAACCTGACTGACCTCCTCCATGTCTCCGCTCCCTCCTCCTCTCTCTGGTCACTCCCCCCTCGCCGCCCATCTCGTCACCATGGGAGTAAGCCTTCAGTGGCTCTGCTCCCCCCAGCTCCTGGAACACTCTCCCTCCCTGACCCCGTAACAACCGACTCACTCCCCAACACTCACAATCCATCTCAAAACTCATGCTGTTTAGACAAGCCTACAACCACTGTGGGCAACAAACTCATCGTCCTTTTTTTATTCAAGGGAAGATTTTTACGATTGTATTTTTACTGGTTTTTAATTGTGATGTAATTACTTGTAGATGGAGGCGACTTGAGGTGTCTAGGAAGAGCGTCTAAGAAAAAAATGCGATTATTATGATTATTAAAACAGCGTCTCATATGTTGCTTACGAAGGGAAGTTTCAAAACATAGTCGCAATAGAAATTCATGGCAGTGTTGCGGTAATTATTTTGGAAGTTAAAGACAGTGTTGTCCCAAACTGAGGTCGGGGAACCTGGGGTTCGCAAGCACGTCGATGCTGGTAACTTCGAATGGATTTCAGATTGGAAAAGGCTCAGCATTAAATGTTATTTTTAATTTCAGGTGTCATATTATGGCAGATACAAGTATGGATTTTGCAGTGCTGTTTAGCGCTTGATTTTGAGACAAATTCTTGGAGCTTTCAGTGAATATTTTTCAGTCATTGGCACAGCATCTCAAATATTTAGTTCTGAAGTATAAGAAGAAGACGTCTGAGAGTAACGGCGACAGAAAAAAAGGTTGGAACCTACACAGACTGCTATAGTTTTAGGTCGGGCCTGTCGAGTCATGTGACGTAGACAAAGTATTCGATATTACTTACTGAAGAGGTCACAAGCTGAGATTTAAACTGAGGTCAGAGGCAACGTTTTTCTACTGCACCACTTGGACAAGTAACATTACACAAAACTGTATCTATGCGCGTGTTGGTGCATGGACTCCATGCATATTAGAAGCAGCTTTGTAGTTTCAGCAGTTATTTTCAATTAGACATTTTGTTTGTTCGTGTTTAATAGGAGATTGGATAGGACAGCACATTCTAAATAATAGAACCAAACAGACATACACACACATTTTTCGAGTAACAAATAAAGCAGAACACATACATGTATGCATAGAGAGGAAATTATATTGTATAGTAATATCCAATGGTTGCAGTTCATTCTTTCTAGACTTTTCTGATCATCAGGATCGAATGGATTATTGAGAAAACATGCAAACTTTCATGTGAATATCCAAGGAAGGACAGAGAGAATAATATTCCTTTGTTAAAGGGGAAGAGTCACAAACTGCAAACATTTGGTGAACCAGGTGCAAGAGCCAGATCCAAACACTGGGAAGTTTAGGTTTGAAAATCTCGAAAACTGGATCAATGTAACAATTTCAAGCATAACATGATGAGGATGGAGAACTTGACTGTTTGAAGGTGGGAATCGTCACAGAAACATGAAGACGACCCGGAGATCTTGCTGTCGCTGAGGTCTAGTGAGGTGGTGTTAACTTTTTACAGTTAACTTCCACATAACGTAATACTGCCATACTGGAAGACGAAGACTAAACTTCTTACTTCTTTTTAAAATGTTTTTATTTCCTCAGATCCGTATCACCTGTATTCCGGGTAGGAATTTGTTTTTACAGATAGATACATCCTAGCGAGGCAAGGGCTCACAACGTGTGGGTCGTGATCCCAGGGGCGTCGCGAGGAGTGTGATTATTGAGAGATACGGCTTTACCGAAATGTAAAAGCTTTCTGAAAAAAGCGTGAAAATAGTGACAAAAATTAGACAAAAATGTGACAAAAATGCATTATAAAAAGCAATGAAAAAAAAGTTTTAAAAAAGGGACAACAACGCGAGGAAACTGATCCGTTAATATGAGTTTGGGTAAAGCTAAACTGGAGAAAATGCGCTCGGTTAAGGCGGGGGTTAAGAGGTTAAAGTATATTTACAGATATTTACATACTTAATCATAACCTAAAATAAATTAGATGAAATAGAATCTTGAAACGAGTGCAGGCACTAGTTACATTTTACTGTGGAGTCTCCAGTTGTTCACGTCGCTATTTTGGGAGTCACGACCTGTAAAGTTTGTGAACCCTTAGGCTCTAAAATGAAGTGATCCAAACTGATCAGGACTTTTTGCAGATGCTTATGTCCCCATCTTCATCGGCGTCCTGTGTGTTTTCGTGGCTCTGCTGGTGCTGGTGGTGGTGCTGGTGGTCGTCATCGTCCGTATGAGAAAAGGTACGTTTTCCAAGAGTTGGTACACTGTAAGTTGTGATTAGTAAAGGTGGCTCAACAAAAATTGCAGACACAAATTGCCACAATTTAATTCAGTAACAGTTCCGTCATTATTACATTACAATTAAAGCTCTAAATGATTAATGAAACCTTACTCTTTACAAGTAAAGTTTGCTTTGAGAAGAGTAAGGTTTCATTAATGACTTAGAGTAAAGTTTACTCTTAATCAATAGCCCCTTAAATACCTGAGCCCTTATAGGACTGCTGTTATGGGCCGGGCTTTTTTCAGAGTTAGACTTCTGTCAGAAACCATGAGTGACAGTAACATGACACTAAATACATTATTTAATTTAATCTAAGATCATTTAAAATCTTTAAAAGGGCTGTCTCTGTGCTGTGGTTTACCCTAAAGCCAGACTGGAATTCTCAAGGACGTTATCTGCAGTAATAAAATCATTAAGTTGGATGAAGACAATTTTTCTAAGATTTTGCTTAAAATCAATTGGGCTGATTGATCACAGGTGTGCTGGAAGGGGATCTACGGGCGTGGCCCTGGGAGAAGGCTGTGAGCAGTGTGAGCAGTGTGAGAGCAGTGAAGCAGCTAACATTTTTGCAGAGTCGGCTGAGAGAGAGCAAAATGCCTAAACGACAAAAACAGAGACGAAGCAACTGCCAGAAATGGCGGCGGATGAGGATTACGTGAGCCTCAGTCGAGTCACGGAACTCATGGAGCAGCAAAGGACATGTTCAGGGAAATAATACAACAACAACAGGAGAACTTCAAGGGATTCATTAAAATAATCATGGAAGCAACAAACACCCGAATGGATTCACAGATAAAGGACATTCAAGAGCTAAAAACAAGCCTACAGTTCACGCAAGGTGAGGTGGACACTCTGAAAGAAGGAACATTGAAACTCACTGAGCGCACAAACACAATACAAAACGATTTTTATAAGTATGTGAAATTTGCATATTATCACGGACAAACTGGAGTATCTGGAGGGACAGAGCCGCAGAAACAACCTGGTCTTTGAGGGAGTGTTGGAGACGCCTGGGGAGACCTGGGCCGACGCAGAGGAGAAAGTTAAACATCTACTGAGGAGAAGTTACAACTACAACACCCGGTGGAGGTGGAGAGGGCCCACCGCGTAGGGAAACCCGACGGCGGGAGAGACCGGCCGAGACCCATCATCGCCAGACTGCTGCGTTGGAAGGATCGCGAAGCAATCCTGCAGCGCGCTAAACACCTCAAAGGGACCAAAATCTTCATAAACGAGGACTACACGGAATCCATCCAAAGGAAGCGAAAAGAACTGATGCCGGAGCTGAGAGCTGCCAGGGAAAGGGGGGAGATTGCCTACTTGCGCTATGATAAACTCATTGTACGTCCGCGCACCAGTACACCAAATCAAGTATAAACACAGGAAAAGCGTATGGATTTTGGTATGTAAAAGCACATAACTTCACATGTCCTGTAATACATATAGTTCTATAGGAAGCATCGACTTGGACCTTTCATTAAGGAGAATTGCTGAAGCAAATAACCAGGACTTTACATTATCACAATATGACTTACAGAACACTGAGATCGACATCGACCCTGAAAATAACTTCTTTACTAGAGCTACTAATGACTGTCAGTATTATACAGAGGATCTTTACAATAGTAAACTTAAGAACATTAAGGCATTCACTGTAATCCACTTCAATAGTCGTAGCCTCTATGCAAACTTTAACCACATAAAAGCTTCTAAAACAGTTTCTAAACCATTTAGTGTAATTTTAATCACAGAGACATGGATTAATAATGACAGAGAAATTGAGTTTCTATTGATGGTTATGAATTTATAAGTATGAACAGACAAACAAGCATGGTGGGGGTGTAGCTATGTTTGTAGACTCCAACTATAGTTATAAAGTAATGGAAAATAAGACTATGGTAGTGGATGATGTACTTGAATGCTTACTGTAGAAATTACAGGCAAAAAAAGAAAATATTATTGTAAGTTGTATTTATAGAACACCTGGCTCTGATATAGATGTTTTTTCTAATTGGATGGAGGAGCACTTTTCAGGTTTAAATCATAAGTCATGTTTGTGGGGGGAGACCTTAACATCGATCTGCTAAACCCATATAAACACAAAAAGACTGACGATTTATAAATACTTTATTTAGTATAGGTCTGTTTCCTCTAATAACTAAACCGAGTAGAATCACAACCCACAGTGCGACTTTGATTGATAACATTTTCTCAAATGAAATAGATAGTGATACAGTCAGTGGATTAATGATAAATGATATTAGTGATCACCTGCCAGTTTTTGTATTGTACAAACATGGATATTTAATATTGATGATGAAAAAATGTATTGGTTTAGAAGGGTAAAAACAGAAAAAACTATTGATGCATTTAAAAAGGAACTATTAGCTCAAGACTGGAGTATTGTATACAGAGAGAATGATACTAATAAGGCATATGATGAGTTTTACGCAAATATTTCATAAAGTATATGACAAAATTGCCCAATGAAAAAACATTGTAAAACAGAAAGTGTAAGAAACCCATGGATGTCTAAGGGATTACTAAATGCATGCAAGAAAAAAAATTCACTCTACAAAAAATGTATAAATGATAGAACAAAAGAAGCTGAGGATAATATAGAAATATAAAATAACTGACAGGTATCATTAGAAAAGTAACAGGATTATTATAATAAGTTGTTAGATAGAATAAGATAATATTAAAGGTTTATGGAATATCTTAAATAGTATAATTAGAAATAAACCAAGATCGATTAATTATCCAAAATATTTCAAAGATGAGGATAATACTTTAAATAATATGAATGAAGTAGTCGATACATTTAATAAATTCTTGTAGATGTTGGACCGAATTTGCTGCAAAATTACAAAGTGAGAACTTTAATTGTGAACTGATAGACACAAATCCTCTGTCCATGTTCCTCAAACCTGTGGAGGAAAAGAGATACTGGACATTGTTAAAGGGTGTAAAATAAAACCTCGACAGATTACCATGACATGGATATGAAAACTTTAAAAACTGTTATTGAAAGTATCTCTAAGCCGTTAACATACATCTGTAACCTATCGCTGCAACTGGACAATTTCCTGATGGTATGAAAGTAGCAAAAGTGATTCCTCTGTTCAAGGCAGGAGATAAACATCTCTTCACAAACTAACAGGCCTGTTTCCCTTTACCGCAATTCTCAAAATCTTAGAGAAGGTTTTTAACTCTAGACTTGACAGCTTTATTGAAAGGTGTAATTTACTCTCGGACAATCAATTTGGTTTAGGAATAATCACTCAACTTCACACGCTCTCTTTGATATAATTGAAGAAATAACTAATGCTGTAGATAACAAGAAATATGCCATAGGGTTATTTATTGACCTGAGTAAAGCGTTTGATACAATAAACTATGATATACTAATTAATAAACTAGAACATTATGGGATTAGGGGGTAGCTCTACAGTGGGTTACCAGTTATTTAAAAAATAGAAAACAATGTGTGAAAATAGGTGATTATCAGTCGAGTTGTCGACAAATTGTGTGTGGTTTACCTCAAGGTTCCATTCTGGGCCCAAAATTGTTTAATATGTACATTAACGACATTTGTAAAACGTCTCAAGTACTTAAATTTATCTTGTTTGCTGACGATACAAATATTTTTGCATCAGGTGACGACTTACAGCAACTGTGTCGGATTGTTAACTTGGAACTCAAAAGTGTCAATAAGTGGTTCAAACAAAATAAATTATCTCTAAATCTGAGTAAAAGCAAAATGATGATATTTGGCAACTGTAATTCCAATGCTCAGGAAGCAATTCAGATAGAGGGTGTTGTCATAGAGCGAGTGCATGAAATCAAATTCCTTGGTGTTATTATAGATGACAGAATTACTTGGAAAGCTCATATTAAATATATATCTACGAAATTTCTAGAAGCATTTCAGTAATAGCAAAAGCAAAGCACATTTTAAACATCAAAGCTCTACATATCTTATACTGTTCTCTGATTTTGCCATATTATATTATTGTACTGTGGTTTGGGGTAGTACTTATAAAAACACATTAAAACCAATAGTATTGTTGCAAAAAAGAGCTATCCGAGTAATTCATAAAGTTGGGTTTTTGGACCACACAAACTCATTATTTAAAATCAAAGATCATGAAGTTCTGTGACATTGTTGAGTTCCAAACTGTACAGATGTTATACAAAGCAAGATACAAACTGTTGCCAGGCCAAATACAAAGAAGGTTCCAAGAACGTACTGGTTGTTATGAATTACGTGACGAATTAAACTTTAGGACTCAGAAACATAGCTCAACTTTGAAAAGTTTTAGCCCAACAGTTAATGGTGTACAATTGTGGAATAAACTGGAAATGGAGTTGAAACGAAGTCCAAATATCAACCTGTTCAAATATAAATACAAACAAAAGACTTTTGAAATATACAGAGAACAAGAAATGTGTTGCCACTAGAGGCGCAGTAGGATCAATTATCTATAATCAAGGAAGAGTGTTGCTGCTTGGAACGGTTGTCATTCTATTGCTCAAATTTACAAATTGAGAATTAGGGTAGGCAAGTTATGAATCTGTTGAGAGGGACCCTCCCAACGGCTCAAAACCTTGTCTTTTAATGCACCACTCAGCATAGGAACATCATCTACAAAATCAGCTGTTAGGGCAGCTGGGTGGGGTTTGTTGAGGGGGAGTTACTGCCCTCTTCAACTGGCCCGTTCTACACCCTGGCTTTTTAATGCACCTCATTATGCAAGGCTTACATCACACTTCACATATAACTCAATTAAACAATATAATAATAATGATAATAAACCCGAATTAAATTATATTAAGGATGGTATTGACAACTGGGAAGTAGCAAGATCTCAGAATATAATATCTATTAATGCACCTTTAATAATGATAATTAATGATAATTAAACCCAAATTAAATTATATTGAGGATAGTAATGACAACTGGGAAGTAGCAAGATCTCAGAGTATAATATGTATGAATGCACCTTTATAACATAAAAGTAGCACATTCTTTTGTTCTTTATTTTGCTGTTGTTTTTGTCTTATTCTTCATCATTTTTGTTACTTTGCCCTATGTTCCTTTGTTTATGATTTGCTACCTTGTAAATATTAAATGTAATGTTACTATTTTTATTTTGGGGTGGGCGCTTATAAGCCTTTGGCTTCAGCCCACTCCCTTTGAGCAGGTTAACTGCTCAACAATAAATAAACTAAACTAAATACATTGTGGCCATTATATTCAGTAAAAAGGCTGAGGCCTCACTGTTCTTCAGTCTGTCATAGAGCGACAGGTGAAGAAGGAAGTCATGGAGCTTCTGCTTTAGACTGAACTTTAAACATGTGCTGTAAACTCTGAAACTAAAGCAGTGAGAAGGTCTGTCAGCAGTGACAACCTTCCAAACAATTCATCCTGGAGTGTCCTAGAGACCACCGTCGTATGGCACAATGGCACTGTACGCCCTTATGTTAAGATCACCAGGACCATGAATGATACCATGAGGATCAGGACGTTTTTAGGAGTATTATTACAAAATGGAGCCAGTGGAATGGATTGGACTGTGTTGGTTTTGTGCATTCAGAGGAGTTGGAAGTACACGTGTTGCTGTAGCTCCTCTCCAGGGGGTCCAGGCTGTGTCGGCTCGCTCTGCTTCTGGGTCTAGCCACTGGTCAGGTACTGCGACCCCAGTGTTCCCCTATGCAGAGCGGCCAACTGGTCTTCAGACTGACCTGGGCCCGGCTGGACAGAGGACAAACAAGAGTGAATGAGGGAGAGGAAAGGTTCAGTTGTTTTATAAACATGTAGCCCCACCCCTTCACACCTGCCAACTGATTAGATTAAACATGGCCATTGGCCCACAGCAAACAAAAGGAAAACACAAGAAAAGCACACCCAAAATTAAAGAGGCAGTGCAGGAGGACCCAGTTCTACCATGTTACAGCACAATGACATGATGGCCGCCAGGACCAGCAGCCCAGAACCAGGTGAAAGTAGGCGTGGCTGCATCAGCTGTCCAAATGATTGCCCAGTGTTAAGGAGCTCCCACCAATCAGGCGCAGACAAGCAGCTGGAATTATGAGCCAATCAGCAGCAGGGCCTGAAGGCAGTCCACCAATCGACAATGAGAACTCACACAGCCAGCCAAGCAGAGGCGGGTAGTACTCAGTACATGTACTTGAGTAACTTTTTGAAGTACTTCTTAGAGTACTTTTACCATATGGGACTTTTTACTTCTACTTGAGTATTATCATAATGAAGTATCTGTAATCTAACCTGAGTAAAAAAAACTAATGGTACTCATTCCACAGTGAGTAAATCTTAAAGTGTCAAAAGTAGTTTGTGTTTCATATACTTTATTCTTGGGAAACATTCTTTTTGTATATTTTTATCATTTTATTATTTCATATTTTGCTTCTCATCATTTATATCACTAATGAGTCATAAATCAGACTTTTACGCTCAAACAGTTACTCAGTACTCACACTACTCAAGCAGCTTTCTCCACAGGTATTTTTTACTCTTACTTGAGTAAATATTTTAGCTACTCTGCCCACGTCTGCAGCCAAGATACACAAAACAAAACAAAAACCCTCAACAAAAAAACATTTAAGGCATAAAAAAGTCAGATACAAAAGTCAGGAGCTAACAAGAGTTTTCTCGTTGTGAATTTCCTTTAGGCAAAGAAGAAATGAAGCTCCACAACAGAACAACAGACAGGTTTGTGCTTGTTTTGCTCAAATAATAATAATAAACAGTTAAAGTCTCACGGTGTTGTCAATAGGAGGAGCGCGTCTATGAGGATTTACAGATGCCAGATCGTTGTGAATACGGCACTTTGTTCAATAAGAGAGAAGACGACTGCACCGTCCACACAGCACCATCCGGGGACGCCCTGTGCGCCAATGTGGAACAAAGAAGTAATGCAATGGGTAGAGTTTTGGGGGAAGCAGAGTCTGATATTTTTACAATATATTCACAAATATTTACTCTTCACATTGAGACTGAAGTATGAGTTGTTAAATGAATACAAGATAAGACGGATGCATTATTTTTTCTCTCTCTGTTAAATCTCGTTTCCTGCTCACTTTGACAGAAAGAAGCTGCGTAAAATTTGAGCTCACCCGATATAGAGTGTGTGTTTTTACTCACACAGGAGTTGAAAATGTGAAAGGAAACAATATGGTCCAAAAAAGTGCCGTCACAGACAATATCTTCTGAGAAAGCTGAAATCATTAGTGTTTGTACTATAATCTTGACAACATTACTCTTTCATTGAGAGTATACTGTATCACAACCTTCTTCTTCACTTGCTGGTTCTTCTCCCTAAACATCCAGGACTGTAATGGTCTCATGAACACTTTCAGCGTCTGCTCTAAAATGATTGGCTGCCCTGTCAGAGCTCCGCCCACCCTGTGCTTTGAGCAGACGACGAAATCTGCAAACGATCTTTGGGGACAGCGCTCATCCGCTCCTCAAGCCGTTAATATTTAAAGTTTGTTTTCTTGTAAATGTGTTCATATCGCATTCATTTTCTACTAATTATTGTTTTATTATTTTGATCATTATGTCTGGTGTTGCTGTTACTTGTTTAACTGAAGTTGAATGTTTGATGTATGCAGATGACACCGTGTTATGTGTTCACGGTCGCTCCAAGGACATTGAGAGAAACTAAAGCAATGTACATCCTGGCTGCAGGAGAACTGCCTGCAGCTAAACATTTCAAAAACTGTAAGTACGATTCTCAGTAAAAAACAGAGCCTCATCTAATCCTGACATACTGGTTGCTGGAGAGAAATTACAATGTGTAAATCAATACAAATATCTTGGGTTAGTAATAGATTCACACTTCTCCTTTAAAGCCCATATTGACAAATTATGTAAAAATATCAAGTTTAATCTCGCAAATTTCCGCTCAGTCCGAAATAAAATATCAACCAAAGCTGCAATAATTTCCATGATTTTCATCCGCTTTAACTACTGCCTAACAAGTTGGTCTCAGGAAGTCAGAGGCAAAAAGACCTTTGGAAACAAACAAGCCATTAAAGTCATGGACAGAAAACCAAGGCTCTGACTCATATACAAAGTAAGACATGATTTGGCCTCAGCTCCTCTGGCAGAGTTCATCAGCCAAAGAAACATCTCTGAGTCACTCGAGGCTCTGTAAGAGGCGACTGTGTCGTCCCTCTGAGCAGGAGTGCTTTCAGTCGCTCGCCTGGTCAGTGAGGAGGCGCCGCTGAGTGGAACTCAACACCTGAGGAGGTTAAACAGCTCAGCACTTACAAGGCCTTTACATATTTTATTTAAATGTGGCTCATTAACATGTGTGTCTGCCAACATTAAGAGCCAAACCTGTTGCGCTGTATTGTATATTTGGATAATGTAGCCTTTGAACATGAGTTTGTGTGTTTTAATATTGTAACAGGTGTGTGTGCCTTTAGCTATTTACAGTGTCATTTATATTGTTGTTACTGGTTTGTCAAAGACTTGTAAATATATTGTTATGCTTGTATTTTAATGCCTTTTTACATCTTGGGCAGGGGATGAAAATAGCCTCCTGGCTAATTCTGTCTTTAACATGTTTGTTCATGTGTTCATGAAATTGTACTTTCAAATAAACCAATCTAATCTAATCTATCGTTTGTAAGATTCTATTATTGAGCGACTGTGACAATGCAATTTCCCTCATGGATGAATAAAGTTTGTCTAGTTCGAGTGGCTTTCGTCTGGACAAAGACTTTGTTGCCCGGCCTAAAGAAGTGAGAGGAGAAGGACAAGTTTTCTGTTGCTCTACGTTTTAGAAAACATATAAAAAGAATCGAATCCAGTCAATTTAAAATTTTAGACAAATTCATCATTTGGGGCCAAAATGTTTTTACATTCTATGATCTCATCACATATTGAATATTGTTTATAAGGTAACTGGTGTGAACAAACTTAAATCAGTAGAATTGCTTTATAAACATTTCTTAAAAGTCTGTAATATTTTACAAAAACATAATCTATGGAGCCTAGAGATTTATTTATTTATTTTTAAATATGCATGTTTTGTTTACAAAGTGTTAAATGGATTAGCCACACCTCCATGTCAGACTTCTGTAAACCAAAGACTCACAGAGATGCCGGGACACGGGCCTCCTCTAGAGGTGACTGTGAGGAGCCTTTCAGAAGAACAGCTTTAGACTAAATGCTCTGTCTGTGAAGTTATGGAACAGTCTCCCCCTCACTGTCAGGGAATGTCCACATGTTTAAAACCAACTCAAAGTGTGGCTTAAAGCAAACCAGTCCTGTGGCCATTAAGTGACTCTCCTTTTACATTTCTTGCATTTATTCATTTATTTCACATTGTTTGTTGTATTTTCTGTATTTCTGTCATGGGTCTATGGATGTAAATTAGCCCTGTGGGTAAAATCGGCCATGTTTACGTCTGTTTTTTGTCGTTTCAATGCAGTTGTGCATCGTCCCTATCAAATAAATAAGTAAATAAAGTAGGGAGCTGTGTCTGCTTGATCATCGACTGGACTCCAATAATCTAGTCCATATTTAAAGTCTCTAGAGCTGAGACAGACTGAGAGTAACTATGTTAAAGCTGAATTAGTGTTTTCATAAGACGTGTAGATGAGGCAGAGTGAAGGAGCGTCAGTGTTTTAACCACTGACGGAAAAAGAGCAAAAGATAGATTAAATCTAGACAGGAAGGTGACAGAAGCAGACCAACATTTCTATCATGAACGAGGCGATGTCACACGCCAACATGATCATCTTTCTTCTTCTCGCTTTTTCACTGGCTACAGGTAAATTATGTCTTTTTATATGTATTACCATATCATAAGTTAACCACAGCGTTTAAAGTGAACATTTTCAGGGTCTGTGATGTCATTTAAATTGAAGCAGGTATTTCCAGTAATCAACTGTGTGAAATATTACTCACGGACGTCAAAATGGAAGCTGTATTTTCATTGAAATTCAATTCAAATGTAACGCAGATGCAAATGCACCTTTTCACATGTGCACAATGACACTTAAATGGACATAAGACGGATGATATTATGGATTCAAAGTCTGGGACAGTTTGTTTAGCTACAAAGGGCTCTGTCGTAGAAGATAACTTCCTCTGAGTTACAAAGAAAATACCCTAAGCAACTCTCAAATGTTTTATGTTGCACCGTATGGACAACGTGCAGTACTTCATTAATTAGGTAAAAGAATACTAGTGGTTAAATATCACTCTGATATAAATAAAAGAGTTCTCAATAATATACAACTCAAGTAAAGTTGTAGATGTAGAGTTAAACCTGCACAGATCTGACACATTTGGTGGTAACGTCACACGTCACAACATACTCAATACAGAGCAAAAGAGTAATTAGTAAATTATCTGGAAAATGTGTGTTTTCTGTTCACAGTGCGAGCAGAGACAGGGGTTGGATGTCGAGGAGGATGGTCAACTTCACCTGTGGAAGCCCGGACAACAATAGCTCCCAATGAACAGAACAGAATCATCAATAACACTGTTGTGGTGAAAAATCTTCAGCCAGAAGACAATGGAACCCTCTGTCCGACTCCAGGCGGAATAGAAATTAAAATCAGTAAGAGAAATCACTTGTTTGAATAATAATGTAGTTTTAGCAAAATTGTAATATGCAACTTTTGCTTCCAGAGAATTGCACAAAACTGTGAAAAACCGCACTGTCTACAACAAAACCCAAACTACAATTTATTGTGGTCACCCTGAATCAAGTGACAAACATGGACAGTTGTATTTATGCAAAGAAGCGGGTGATTTTGATTGTAAAGACGTCTCATCATTAAAACCATACGGAAAGTACTTGGTGTCACAGGGAAAACCTCCACATGTGACAATTAAACACATCACTCCAGAAGACCAGGGCATTTACTGGTGTGCAGAGCATAAGCATCTCTATGATCGGTCGTACAGAAAATTCAACATCACTGTTCGCTCCGGTAAGTGCCACACAAAACATCTCATATGTTGCTACAAAGAAAAGTGCTTTCACCGAGTAATACAATTGTGCATGCATTTAGGTCGGCCTGTGCATGGAGTCACATGACCGTAGACAGTATTCACTCACTACGACTGCTTTTAGTTGAAATTGCTGATGTGGTCACAGCTGAGGTTTAAGTACATATAACATCTATTGTTAGTAATAATTATCATTTTTATTTCAGTGAAGCAGCAGTTTTAATGAAGAAATGTTTAGGAAGAAAAGTGATTTTATTTGAATTTTTTAACAGGAAGTGACATCGAGAAAGTTCCATAGCAGTTTGACTCACTCACTTCCTATACCCCATGTTATCCTAATGGGACTAACACAAAAATCTCACATTATACACAATTACAGCGCGTTAGCGCCCTCTGTAATGAGCTTGTGGACAGTGGTCACGGAAGTACGGCCCGTCAGGGCCGTCCGATGTTGCTTGTGAAATAAAAAGATTTGGGGCGCGCTAGCGCCCTCTGCAGGTTGGAGCCATTATTCACATGGAGAGGCTAAAAATGTACTTTTGATGTTTACTGTCAAAGATTAATGGCACATCAGGGCAATAAAATGTAGTAGGCACGTTAGCACCCTCGGTAGGGTTACAAAGGCGCTAAAGGAGGCACGGCCCGCGAGGGCCGTTCGATGCCGCTTGCGGCTTTAATAGGCCCGAGCGGCCTGCCGTCGCAAGGGCCTATTGTAATCGCAACGCAGTGCGCGGAGCGCACTGTACCTAGTGCGCGGAGCGCACGAAAACAGCGCGAAGCGCTGTCCCCATGTCAAACGTAAACTCACCGTGTAAAACAGTGACTGCCCACACCTTTGGTGTGGGCCCTGTATACTTATAATTGCATGAAAATGAATGGGGGTATATGGCCAACTGTCATACGGAGGTTGATGACGAGCGCGAAGCGCTCGTCATCAACCTCCGAGCCCCACGGCTGCGTGGGGGTGGTTGAGAGCTTTCCAAAAATGTATAATATGTTGTCGTCGCGAAAGCGACTATATTGTTTTTGCAAAAAATATTATTATTTTTCTTTATTCTTTCTTTCTTTCTTTCTTTCTTCTGCTCTTTGAGCAGGAATTTGACCCCCTGAACATAGTTGAAAACTCACCAAACTTTGCCCAAAATTCAGGTCCGGTGAAAAATTAATTTAAATGTGTGTTTCGTATTGGGGAAATAAAAAATGGCGCGACAGCGCCACCTACAAAAGTGAAAATACATTGCGCCTATGGAGGAGGGGCCAGCGTCAACTTTGCCATAGAGCGACGGGATTCGGTACAGACATTCATCATGTGACGACAACAAAAAATATTATTGTGGCCACGCCCCCTGACAAACCGGAAGTCCGCCATTTTGACAGGAAGGTGGGAAAATGCTGAGTCAGCGTTTTCGCTGACGTCGCATTTGAACGAACTCCTCCTAGGGCGTTTCACCAAATGAGCTCCAAATCGCTCCAGCTCATCTCGAGATGTGGGGCATCAAAAGTTATCCAAATTTTTTTGCTACGTTTTACGGTTATGTGCGGCGAAGCCGCAATCTTTACGAAGAATTTTGCGACTTATCGTAAACAACAAAATGCTCCCATTCGCACAAACAAACTCCGATTAAAAATCGGAAATATACATTTTATTGACCTTTCACCCCCGGACACAACAAATGTGAAAAAGTGACATTGGGCGCGACAGCGCCCCCTCTAGGCTGAGAACAAAAATGCATTATCGGAAAAATATTAGTTTCTCGGAAATAGATAAAATTCAGCACAAAAATAGTTGATGGCATCCCGATCAAAAAAGCCAATGGACCCATACCGTCTTTTGTATGGTGTTGCCATGGTGACGCCCAGGGCCCCCCATGTTATCCTAATGGGACTGACACATAAATCTCACATTATACACAATTACAGCGCGTTAGCGCCCTCTGTAATGTACCTGTGGACAGTGGTCATGGAAGTACGGCCCGGCAGGGCCGTCCGATGCTGCTTGTGAAATAAAAAAGATTTGGGGCGCGCTAGCGCCTCTGCAGGTTGGAGCCATTATTCACATGGAGAGGCTAAAAATGTAGTTTGGATGTTTACTGACAAAGATTTATGGCACATCAGGGCAATAAAATGTAGTAGGGACGTTAGCGACCTCGGTACTGTTACAAAGGCGCTAAGGGAGGCACGGCCCGCGAGGGCCGTTCGATGCCGCTTGCGGCTTTAATTAGGCCCGAGCGGCCTGCCGTCGCAAGGGCCTATTGTAATCGCAACGCAGTGCGCGGAGCGCACTGTACCTAGGTGCGCGGAGCGCACGAAAACAGCGCGAAGCGCTGTCCCCATGTCAACCGTAAACTCACCGTGTAAAACAGTGACTGCCCACACCTCTGGTGTGGGCCCTGTATACTTATAATTGCATGAAAATGAATGGGGGTATATGGCCAACTGTCATACGGAGGTTGATGACGAGCGCGAAGCGCTCGTCATCAACCTCCGAGCCCCACGGCTGTGTGGGGGTCGTTGAGAGCTTTCCAAAATGTATAATATGTTGTCGTCGCGAAAGCGACGATATTGTTTTTGCAAAAAATATTATTATTCTTCTTTCTTCTTTCTTCTTTCTTTCTTCTGCTCTTTGAGCAGAAATTTGACCCCCTGAACATAGTCGAAAACTCACCAAACTTTGCCCAAAATTCAGGTCCGGTGAAAAATTAATTTAAATGTGTGTTTCGTATTGGGGAAATAAAAAATGGCGCGACAGCGCCACCTACAAAAGTGAAAATACATTGCGCCTATGGAGGAGGGGCCAACGTCAACTTTGTTGTAGAGTGACGAGATTTGGTACAGACATTCGTCATGTGACGACAAACAAAAAATATTATTGTGGCCACGCCCCCTGACAAACCGGAAGTCCGCTATTTGATAAGAAGTCTGGAAAATGCTGAGTCAGCGTTTTCGCTGATGTCGCATTTTAACGAACTCCTCCTAGGGCGTTCACCAAATGAGCTCCAAATCGCTCCAGCTCATCTCGAGATGTGCGGCATCAAAAGTTATCCAAATTTTTTTGCTAAGTTTTACGGTTTGTTTGCGGCGAAGCCGCAATCTCTACGAAGTATTTTGCAATTTATCGTAAACTATGAATTGCTCCCATTCGCACAAACAAACTCCGATTAAAATCGAAAATATACATTTTATTGACCTTTCACCCCCGGACACAACAAATGTGAAAAAGTTGCATTGGGCGCGATCGCGCCTCCTCTAGGTGCAAAACAATAAATGCATTATGAGTCGAAAAATTAGTTTCTCGGAAACGGATAAAATTTGGCACAAAAATAGTTGATGGCATCCCGATCAAAAAAGTCAATGGGACCCATATCGTATTTTGTACGGTGTTGCCATGGTGACGCCCGGGGCCCCCATGTTATTCTACTGGGACTGTAACATACATCTCACATTATACACAATCACAGCGTGTTAGCGCCCTCTGTAAGGAGCTTGTGGACAGTAGTCATGGAAGTACGGCCCGTAAGGGCCGTCCGATGCTGCTTGTGAAATAAAAAATATTTGTTATATGTTAGCGCCCTCTGCAGGTTGAAGCCATTATGCACATGAAGAGGTAAAAGTGTAGTTTTGATGTTTACTTACACAGATTAACGGCATATCAGGGCAATAAAATGTAGCGGGCTCGTTAGCGCCCTTGCTATGGTTACACAGGTATGGTAATGGAGGCACGCCCCCTGACAAACTGGAAGTCCGCCATTTTGATAAATGCTCTGTCACTCTATTTACCATAACCTGTAAATTGCTCACATTGGCACATACAAACTCCGATTAAAAATCGGAAATGGAGACGGATAAAATTTGGCACAAAAATAGTTGATGGCATCCCGATCAAAAAGCCAATGGGACCCACACCGTATTTTGTATGGTGTTGCCATGGGGACGAGCGGGGGCCCCCAAGTTATTCTAATGGGACGGACACATAAATCTCACATTATATGAAATCATAGCGCGTTAGCGCCCTCTGTAATGAGCATGTGGTCAGTGGTCATGGAAGTACGGCCTGTCAGGGCCGTTCGATGCTGCTTGTGAAATAAAAAAGATTATGGTTGGAGGTTGGAGGTATTATTCACAAGGAGAGGCTAAAATGTAACTTCTGTGTTTACTGACACAGATTAATGGTACATCAGGGCAATAAAATGTAGTGGGCGCGTTAGCGCCCTCGGTAGGGTTACACAGGCGTGGCAATGGAGGCACGGCCCGTGAGGGCCGTTCGATGCCGCTTGCGGCTTTAATTATAAAATTATTTCTTCCTTACACAATGAAGGCTTATTTTGAATACAAAAATATCTTCATTTTGCCAAGATTCTATCTGTTGTTATTTCAGCAGGAGATTCAGATAAAGTTGCATTTTATTTGCTGTGTTTATCTATGGAACTCTCAACAGTTTGGACCCAGAAGGAGCTTATTATTGTGTGTGATGTCACACTTAACAAACGTATTGACATAACATGGTTGGCATGGCAACCTTTTAAAATTGTTTGTCTCTATCTATGACACTTCCTCTTCAGTGTCCAATATGGAAGTGAAACTATAAACATCAACTATCAGTTTAAAGAAAACTTGGTAACATTTTTGACAAAACATCAAATATTGGACAGCACAGGTTGATTAAAGAAAGATTATGACAGACAGTGAATATGAAGGATATTAATAAATGATCACAATGAAATAAATAGAGAGAACCCATTTAGTATAAATCATAAAAATACAAAAAACGCAAATATTAGCTGGTATAGAGAGAGGAAATAATAATAATAATAATAATAATAATAATACATCAAACTTGTGTAGCGCTTTTTTGGGACACTCAAAGACGCTTTACGTGGGGAATAAAACATTGTATTTCATTCTTTCTAGACTTTTCTGATCATCAGACGAATGGACGTATTGGAGAAGACATCGAAGCTTCATGTGAATATCCAAAGGAAAGCCAAGAGAATAAATTATTTTGTAAAGGGGAAGATCCACATAATTGCGGACATTTGGTGACCAGTTCAAAGCCAAATCGATACCCTGAGAAGATTAGGCTATTTGAAAACTCAGAAGACCGGCTCAATGTAACAATACTTGACATAACAGCAGAGGATGAAGGAACTTACTGGTTTGGAAGTGGGAATGTCACAGAACATAGAAACGAACATGAGATCTTCTGTCGACTGGAGCTGACTGTAGGTGAGTGGTGTTACTTCTATCCCTTAACTTTACATAACGTCATGACTCGCTGACTTAACAAAGCCATACTGGAGACAAGACTAAATTGTAAACAAGTAATGGCCGTCAGGAGTAGCCTGATAAACCACACCCACTTCTTTTCTGAGCAAAAGGTGGGTCTGGACAGGCCCAGGTGAAAGTTGAAGTATACTTCAATATATTATCTACTATACTTGTTTTTCTGTAATACATTTAAAATGTATTTCAATAAAGTGTACTTAAAATAACAATAATAATAATACCTAATAATAATAATAATAATAATAATAATACAATTAAACTAAAATTCTATTTTAAAGGTATACTTAAGCACCATTTATTTTAAATTATACTTACAATATTTTTAAGACATCATTAAAGCAGTACTAAGTCACTTGTTTACCTTAATAAATCCTTTCCGTAGTCCTTCTGGGGGTAATACAAGTGGTAATGGGATGATTGGAGGGTCTTTCATCTCCCCCTGGTGTCTCTGGCCAGAAAACCACATTTGCAACTTGACTGCCACCGGACCAGAGCAACCAATACACACTAATGGAATCACAAAGAAGCTAAGAGACTAATGGGCAAAGCTACCTACAGGCCCATGTTCCCCCACTGTCAGTGAAACATAGATCTGAGTATCGTCTGCGTAGTTATGATAGGACACGTTGTTACTGGATATCAATTGACCCAGTGGAAGCATGTACAAATTGAACAAGAGGGGCCCCAGAATCGACCCCTGGGGAACCCCACAGGTCAATGCCATCTGGTCTGAGACACAGTTTCCCATCGCAACATAGTACGTTCGGTCCTCAAGGTAGGATCTGAACCACTCGAGAGCCTTTTCATGTGTAAAGTCCAATATAAATAAAATCAATTTTTTGGAGCGGCCGGATCATTTATTTATTTGCTAACATGAGGTAATCAAATCAACATTTTGTAAAGGTGGAACCGTTATTGGCTAAAACCCTCTGAAAGAATTGTCACAAACTTGAATTTATTTTCTAAACGTTTCAACATATTTCTACAGATCCGGAGCTGACCGACCGGCCTCTTGGTAAGAACTTGTTTACAGAGCACAACTTGGACACATCTCACATTGCAAAGCATCCTACAGAGGCCAGGGCTTCCCAAAGTGTGGGTCGTGACTCCCAGGGGC
This sequence comes from Neogobius melanostomus, assembly GCA_007210695.1. NCBI lineage: Eukaryota > Metazoa > Chordata > Actinopteri > Gobiiformes > Gobiidae > Neogobius > Neogobius melanostomus. Next base: position 103,141 of record VHKM01000458.1, on the reverse strand, counting down.
GTCGCGAGGATGTGAGATTATTTGAGAGAATACATTTCAAAATTAATGAAACTGTTTACAATTTAAAGTATATTTACATAAATTAAATCATAAGCTAAAATAAATTAGATTAAATAGAATCCTTGAAACAAGTGCAGGCACTAGTTAAATTTTACTGTGGAGTCTCCAGTTGTTCACGTCGCTATTTTGGGAGTCACGACCTGTAAAGTTTGTGAACCCTTAGGCTCTAAATTGAAGTGATCCAAACTGATCAGGACTTTTTGCAGAGGCTCTTACTTATCTCTTCATCGCCATCCTGTGTGTTTGCGTGGCTGTGCTGGTGCTGCTGGTGGTAGTTATTGTCCTTCTTAAAAAAGGTGAGTATTCCAACAGTTGGTAGGATTTATATTAATTTTGTGTGATAACATGTTTGTAGTCTGCCAGAAAACGGCCGAAAATTGTAATTCCAATGAGAGGTTTTCTTCCCCCTCGGCTAAGTCCTGCCTCCTTGTATGACATGTTGCTGCTTTTCCCACCGTCATAGCATGGTGTCACATGAATGCAAACACTTTTCTTCTTTCTTTTACATATTTGAAAAGGAGTGAGAAGAGGTGTTGACACTCAGTGCGTCACTCTAAAACTCTATTGTTTTGAACTGTGCTGTACTCACTCTATGTCAAACTTTTTCAATGTATTTACTGTTTTCTTATTGTGAATTTCTTCAGGCAAAAGAAGAAATGACGCTCCACCACAGAATAACAGACAGGTTTGTACAACTTGGTCTGTGCATAAATAATAATAATAAAAAAGTTAAAGTCTGGTGATTTGGTCTAAAGGAGGAGTACGTCTATGAGGAGATACAGTTGCCAAGCGCAAGGAAGGCAGTAACCACGGTCTACGCCACAGCCGATGCCTGTAAGGAGTCACTTCACTACATGACCGTTGATTTTGAGAAAAGTGGCAACACCTCTGAGCCCAAACCCAGCTCCTCTCACTGTCAATACAGCACTGTGTTCAATAAGAGAGCAGACACATGCACCATCCAAGCAGCACCATCTGAGGAACCCCTGTACTGCAACGCTAACACAAAGAACTAATGCAACGGGGAGTGTTTTTGTTTATAGTAAAACATGCTATACATATTGTTTGCAGGACTTTCTGAAAAATACTGAGCAGTAATGCATTTTAATTAGGGCTGAACAATTAATTGCATCTGTAATTTTTTCGTGATGTTACACAACGTGTTTTCCAAATCGCAGAGGCACGCGATTTTGGCCCATGCAGCTGATGGCTGCAGCCTATTGCTGGGTTTCATGTGACATCACAGCGTTCTAAAGGCCTATAATATTATATAGAGGTAAAATTATTTTGTTTTTGAGGACATTTTTGGTCTTGTACAGAGAGATCATGGACCCAGTGACTGATATTAATGATTTTTGTAATTCATAAATTTTCCTTTTCGATACGACTTGTGAAAGTGTAATGCAGTTAATGGGAAAAACTGGCTCCTCCCCCACTGGGTCCGGTGACATCATCACATTTTAGAACCTGCAACCCAGGAAGTGAATGTAGCGGCGAGAGACGGCAGCGACGACCGCTCCACTGCACTTTTGTTTACTTCTCAGTTTAGCTAAGGTGCGCAGTACCTCATGGATGTAAAGTGAAAATATCAGCTTTTATGATGCAGCCACCGCAAAGGACTATTTTCTTTGTTAGCATTGCATTAGCTGCAGCGCTAATCACTTCATTCAGAGCCTGCACACTCTGATGCACTGATCACAGAAACTCCCTCACCTCCGACTGGATTCACATGTCTCTGCCTCCACAGAGATGAAGGTGAGCCGGGTGCTGCTTGTAAAGAGTAAAGAGTCGTTTGCAGCTCAGTTGGGACTTTTTAGAACCTAAAAGGCGGCTTATGTTTGGGAATGTTTCTGATAAAGATAAGAACTTACCTCATAAGCAGTGACTAAAACGCAATTAACATGCAAATAGCAAGAAATAATTTAGGGTATTTACAAAAATATTACACTATTACAGTGTACAATTATACTATTAAATGTGGGCTATTTTGAATTGATTATGATTAATATGGACTAAAAAGTAAATAATACTTTAATAGTCAGTTTATATTTCATGAGCAATAACATCGTCTCGGTTTAGGCTATATTTTCGTTATATGCGGTAAATGGAAGAAAATCGAAATTGCAATATTGATTTTTGGCAATATTGTTCAGCCCTATTTTTAATGCCCAAATATTATATTTTAATGCCAAGAAAAAACCTGTATATATTTCATTTCTGAAGATTTGCAAACATTTTTTCAAACAGAGGAAAGAGAATTAGACAAAACGGGCAACTTTTCAGCAAAAAAAATGTGGTAAATTTCAGCCAAAACTACAACTGATTATGTTTTAGTCCATCATTTTGTTTATTTCAGTGAACTTATACAGTGAATTGTCGAGCAATGTCATCATTTTCCAATAAATTTAGATTTGATGCCAGTTTGAATCTAATTTAATGTGTTTTAAACATTCAAGGCCCTCTTAAGGCTTTTAATACCCCACGGAAACCCCACTGCATAACTGCAATCTTTTCAATTTGCTAATATATTTGCTAATGCCATAACACTGTATGACAAATGCTTTTTTTATTAATAGTTCTTATTTAGTCTATTTTATTTTTATGGAAATGTAAAGTTGAGTTGTTGAATAACATTTTTTTTAAGTAAGAACGTACATGTATAATGTCAAGATGTTTTCTCAAAATAAATATTATTTGTAGCAAAGTGAGTGGACGGCTTGTCTTTCAGTTGTATAATAACCAGACACATTTTACATTATAGGTTTAAGAAAGAGGTGGCATAGACTCACAAGCTGCCCTTTACGTAAGAATAAAAATATATGTTACTCGAGATGCACTACTGATGTACTATTACAAAAGAGCATAACTTTCTTACTGTAGTTTGACAGACATCTTACTCTTAAGTGAACACCGTTTGCTTCATTCATGAAAACAAGTTTGTGTTGGGGAGAAAAGCTACTACCAAAACATTCATAAAAAATCTGTTCAAATCCCTCCCCCTTTTCTGATTAATAATGTGCCTGTCGTTCTATTCAATTGAAGACTAGTGTACGTCACACCTCTGCAACACCTAGCTGAGATCCATGCCCTCCGCTGGGCCAAGCCCCGCCCCGTCCCCTCCCTGCACGCTCTGGTAAATGGAGGTCATGTCAGCGTTGGAGCGGATCATGTTGGCGAACTCGGACATGCTGGGGCTCCTCTCCACCTCGGGCACGGCCAGCAGGGCGGCGACAGCGCGCATGGCAGACCGCCTCAGCTCCTCGTGCTCCTCGTACTCCTGCTTCACCAAGCCACTCTTCACCTGTGGACAAATGAAACGTGAAGAAGAAACAAACCAGTTGCAAGAAGCCTAAAATACATGGCATCAGAAACACATTTAGTTATAGGCCGCTGTCAGTGGCCTAAAAGAGGCCTAGAAAGACGGTTTCGTTCCACCAATTGGGGCACTACATACTTTTTTAATTTTTAACATCAGAATTATATAAAGATTCCTTAGGAAAAAGTTCTCCACGCAGAATCCTGCAGTTTTTGAGAAATTTGAATGTGAAATGGGAACTATTTTCTTCTGGCGCGTATGATTTTAGGGTCACCTGACCTAGTTCTAACCAATCAGCGCATCGCGTTGGCTCAAGAACCTGGAAGTAAACAACGCTGCCCAGCGCAACTGTTAGCAGCTATCGTAATGAAAATCCTACTTTCTGAAGGCAAACTTTAGATTTCTGCAGCGAGAACAACTTGAGCAGCGTGGCCAACATTCACGAAGATCCAAACGAGTGGCTATCGCCCATAGACCTGTTATAATCCCTGGATAGCGAGTACAATGAACTGGAAACTTCCCACAAAGATATCGACAGATCTTTGCCAGGCAATGACTCCTAAAACAGCAGCCAGGTGGCTGTCCTACTCGTGAGTACATTCTTATTTATTGTGTCGCCTAATGTCAATACAAATAATGATAAAAATCAGTAGAGAGGGAGCTACACACGTGTTGTGCCTTAAGTGTTATTGTGTCATGTTGACCCGAAGAAAATTCGTAGTTTGTTCTGATTCTGGGGTCGTTCCCCATTTGTCTGCTTTAGGAATGATAATATCAAACTAACTTTACCAGTTAGCCACACCAAAAATGGGTTTAAGCATGAAGACATTTATATGTATCAAAAGTTATCAAAAGTTATTGCTGTAATAAAGCACAAACCAATCGAAAAAGTAAATATAAGAGTGCCACTGATGAACAGCTGTTATTTTTACAGTCTGTGGTTTATATTTTATTATTGGTGGGATAAGTATCTTCGGTGTGAGTTGATCACTGGTCCTTTCAGTCTCTTATTCCACTCAAAAGTCCATGATTCATAAAATGGAGAATATCAGTACAGTTACTTTTACATGATACATAAGGCCTACTACTGTAGTTTATTTTCTGTTGTTTGCTTATTTCATTTTCCAGGACACCTATGTGAAGGGGTGGAGGAGGAAACAGGAAGTTGGTGGGAGGGGACAGAGGTTTGAAATGGGAGTGAGTGGGAAATCTGGGCCTTTCACTACAGCCCTACTGCAGAGAGCAGCTAAGCCATTAGAGCTTACAGCACTGAGTGACCTGTGTGCAGATTGCATCTAACTAAAAGGTAAAATTCAACCAAATAAAACTTAAGAAAAGTACAATCTAACATACATGTCATTGTCCACTCAGGTCTTAGTCACCTGCAGGCCTTATCAAAGGAAAAAGGTTCATATATTGTGATTTCAGAACCAAGGTATTAATATTAAACTAATGATTTAACCAAGTAATAGGCCAGCACAGAATAAATGCAATAATCATGCTGCTGTTTATCTAGGTCCGAGCCACCTGTAGGCCTAACCAATTTCGGAAGGTTCATGTGGTGTCAATCCCAGAACCAAGGTACTACTAACTTTTAAACTATGCCTAATAATAAGCTAAACTAGTAAACTAGTCTGTGGCAAGAAGCCTAAAATACATGGCATCAGAAACACATTTAGTTATTTCACTGTTCTAATTTGGAGAACAGTACACAGTTGTCATAATGTAATGGAAAAGCTAAATTATTAGCTAAATTAAATTAAATTATAATAGTAATTATATTTCCATGCTCCATGGGTTTGAGGTTTCGATCTCATTCACTCCTGATTCTACACTGATCCGTTCTTTTTTTTGAATGTTTTTCTATTACTTTATTGTGTCGTTTTACAATTCAAGTCTGTACAATTTTGTATTCCCACTGATAAACACATTATTTTGCTTTTTACTTCTTCCCCCACTTGTGTACAAACAAATACCTTATTATTCTCTTACTACCGTTCCTTGTTTTATACCACACAACGCTGCCATGTGCATTATGAGAGAACAATCAGGACTCCCTCCTTTTGATTTATAATTCTTATTTTAATTTTGTTAGTTTATTTCAACCCCCAGAATCTTTCTTACTCTCTTACTGCACTGCCCTACCCCTTTATTTTTTACTAAATGAATCAAAAGGAGACCATTTGTTTTGAAACTCAGCTTCTTTATTATTTACTCTATAAGTCAATCTCTCCACCTCATTAGTTCCATACTGTTGTTGTGTCCTTGGGCAAAATACCCGACCTGTTCTCCAGTGTTTCTTGATGTAAAGTATTGACGGGGCCCATGGAAGCAGAGAAGCACCATACAAATGAGAACTTTTAATTCACTGCCCACATTCAGGATAAGCCGCTCTTGGGTAGACTACTGGAAACGACACTGCCAATCTGCAGGACATATTTACTGTATTGAGTACCTTGGCTGTGCTAAAACACATGTACAATAGGCCAGGATGAATGAGAGTGTGTTTGAGAGTGCGCATGGGGGACGACGGATGGAAATTAGCCCAAAGCTACAATCCGGTGTGGCTTGTTCATTAACTTGCACTGTCCCTACCAAATAAACCAATAAACAAATGTAATAACCTGATTATTTTGTATCAGGATACTTTGTTTATAATTCATTAGTAATAACAATGTTTAATTTCATGTGATTTATAGATTTCATATTTGCTAAAAAAGTTTAAAAAATGCACTTTGTATAAGGTTTAAAAACGTTCATAAATACAGATCATTTCATTATTTATAAGTTAAAACCCCAGTATATTTTATTTAGTTGTTTTGACTGCGCTGGTGTCAACCACACACGTAGCTACGCACTGCGTAGAGCGAGTGAGCGAGCAAGCGAGAGAGAGAACAACACACGAGGAGCACGAAGCAATGAACTGCAATGGCGACGCGCGCAGACGTTTTGTGCTTGATAAAAACACTAAAAAGTGCATAGAGCTGTGCTTCTGTCGGCCTGGATTACTTCCCCTTGCTCCGGAGCACCGTGGAGGACTCGTGGACGACCAAGGGGGTGAGTTTAAATGCTTTTTCCAGCCCGTAGCTGGGGGAGCTTAGAGCTAAGCTAAAGTTGCTATCGCCGTGTCTGCTTACCTCAGACCCAGACGGGGGAGAGACGGTGTGGCCACTGGAGATCTGCACTCACCTGCGTTGAGGACGACAGCCAGGAGAGTGGATTCCGTGGCGTGTGCGCATCTTTTGCTCCTTTGACCGTGTGGACCGTGAACGTGAGGAAGATCGGTAGGATTAACCCAAAACCTTTCCAAAATAAGCTCCAACGCGCGCCAACAAATGCAAGCTTGCTACTAAATCGAGTGCACTCGTGGTATAAACAGTTGACTTTTTTTTAGGGGGAATTCTTTTTTTTTTTTTTACTGTACAATTATTATTTGTTAAATACAATCACTTTTTGAACTATTTACTCTGTTTTTTCATTACTACACTGTACACAGCAAATGTTCCAGTGTTATTGTGACACTGTTTGGTGTTTATATGAGTCCAACCTTCTCAGTGTTAAAATGTGAGTTGACTCTCTTCAGAGTTAGACTGAAGTATGGAGAATCTGACACCATGAGTGACAGTAACATGACGTTAAATAGAATGTAAGGCTGAGGCCTCATTGGACTTCAGTCTGTCCTAGACTGACAGGTAAAGAAGCAGGAAAATTTGTCATTCAACGAACGTCTAGGACTTCAGCTGGAAGTACAAATTAAAATTGAAAATCAAGCATTCATTAATAATATTAAGATTAAAGGAAAGAATTAAACTGTTTATATATATATTCTTTTTAAAGCTCTTGAACTGTATCTATTGTAGGGTCATGTGTGTCCCTGTTCCTCTGAGTCAGGGTGGACCATGACTGATGTGCACAGGTCTATGTTACAGCAGACTGCACTCCAGGGTTATTTTATTTTCTCCAAATTTAAACTGTGGATACCACAGTCCTGTCCTCATCTGCTGTGGTCCACCCTGACTCAGAGGAACAGGGACACATATGACCCTACATCAGATACAGTTTGAGAGCTTTTAAACACATATATATATACACACACACACACAGTTTATTCGTTCCTTTAATCTAACTGTTATTAATGATTGTTTGATTTTCAGTTTTTAATTTGTACTTCCAGCTGAAGTCCTAGACGTTCATTGAATGACACATTTTCCTGCTTCTTTACCTGTCAGTCTAGGACAGACTGAAGTCCAATGAGGCCTCAGCCTTATTATTGGAAATAAAGAACACATTCTATTTAACGTCATGTTACTGTCACTCATGGTGTCAGATTCTCTGTCCTTCAGTCTAACTCTGAAGAGAGTCAACTCACATTTTAACACTGAGAAGGTTGGACTCATATAAACACCAAACAGTGTCACATTAACACTGGAACATTTGCTGTGTAAAGATATTCACTTGGTCATTTTTATTTAGACATGTTTTAAGTTATTCAATAGAGTTTATATCTGGGAAGCCTCATTTGAATAAGGTGAGGATCATACTTTAACCCTAGATTTGTTTTTTACATTGGAATGTCTCTTTTACCATAGTAGTGATACAACGAGCCTGGTGGTAAAAGGGTTACACAAACAAACAAGCATGTTGCCTTGAGTGGCTCCACCAGCTGGTCGATTCTTTGTAAAACAGCCGCAGGACACAGAGAAGCCAGTCTGGTCAACATCAAGGTCAGCATCTAAAGATGTCAAATATGATGTGAAATAAATGAAATGCATAGTATCCACTTTTGTATTTGGCATTAGGAGAACTAATGTGGTTTATAAAGGTTATAAATAGGGGTGTGACCAAATAACCGGTTAGTAAATCATAACCGGTTAGGAAAAATCAGTAACCGATAAACAAAAAAAAAGTCAAAATGAACACGTATTATTTATTTAGAAATTAAGGCAAGACACGGCAGGTGAAAATATTGATTTTTCACGCAGTGGTCGAAGTGGAGATTTGTATCTATTTTCCTTCCTTTACATCTTAGTTTTCATGTCAGAGAATAAAATAACAAACTCACCCCACATGATGCTTATTTATGATGATTTGTCCGCTTGCGAGCCAGACGGAACCCGGAAGTAAGAAAACCGGCGTTGAAACGGTTAACCGGTTAACCGGTTACAATTTTTTTGGTTAACCGGTTACCATTTTTTGTAACCGTTCACACCCCTAGTTATAAAGGTTATGAAGATGACATTCCAGTGTGGAAATAGCTAATTATATAAATTATCAGCTGATGTAATATCGAAATCTAAAAGAATTGGACGAGGAGTCTAGTTGTGAAGCCCGACCGTAAAACGTAAAGATAAATAAAAACAGGAAGTATTTGACAAAAGCCTGACCCTGATGTCATAGTGGTCTTTGAGTCCGTCCTCGACTTGATCAAGGAACTGCAGAACGTCCAGTCCCTCCAGGCAGCTGTCCAACAGCGTGTACATGCACTCAAACGCTGCCTTACGCATGTCCAAACCGCCGTCCACTGTGTGCTTGAACGGGCCCATCTCCACCTAAAGCAACAAGTTAAGTGCATATGGCAGGTTTTAATCCTTTCATGGTTATGACCTAGTTACATGATCTGTTGAGAGTAATTATTATAGTTTTATTTCAGTGAAGCAGCCATTTAATGAAGAAATGTTGGGAAGAAAAGCTATTTTTATAAAAATGTTTAAGTGAGTGACATAGAGGCTAGTTCTCTGATTTCTCATTGATATAGATACAGACGGCATCTCGTCATAAAAGGGGGCGTGGCTTTGCCAATGGGGAAAGAGAATCTTTTGTGAGAATCTTTTTAGCCATTTTCTGGTGGAATATGAACTTATTTGTCACACATAAAGTCAAGTCTAAATCGGGTCCATATGGATATTTTTTCACAGCAGATTGTTCAGTGTAAGCCAAAAAACGGCAGTCGTAGCTAGCACTAGCTAGCGTTAGTGTGTAGCATGATGCTAACATGAAGCATCATGTTAGTAATTATAGGCTGTTCAACCACTTTGCTCATATTCATGTCTTTGTATCTTTATAGGGTAGAAAACTACAGTATATAAATAATTCCAAAAAACAGAATAGAGTACTTTATTGTTTAGATAATTCATAACGCTGCATAATACAGTATATGAAGGTAAAGGCACATCTGTCATAGAAGTCAAAATGTGAATTGCTCACTTTAAATATGAATGAAGAGAAGTGGATATGAGAGAACAGACCTGATGACCTCTTTGAGCGAGTGCAACAGCAGATACTGCCTCTTTGGCTGGGTAGAGATCTCCTTTAATATGAAGGGGAGGTCATTCAAGCTGCCCACCGCCATGCTGCCCAGAGCGCTGGACGCCGCTGTCTTTATCTGGAAAGTTAGTACTTGTGTCAAATACACGTCACTTGTAAATGTTGTATATATTCTTAAAAATATACTCACGTCATTTTTTCTTTGCTTAACAGTGTTCGTACAGTACTTAATGTTTCTAATAATTCATAATACAAACAACTCTAAACTCAAAAGCTAATGAGATCTTTATGATGTTTTCAATTTGGTTCTGATTGTTATTGGATCAACGAGTTTGTGTAACTTTAGAGTTACACAAACTCTAAAGTTACACAAAGCAGCAGCAGCTTCAATGTACATTAAAATGTGTGCTTGTTTATCTCTGTATAAAAAACTGAATACCTGTGACACGTGCATGTCGCTCTCGTCCACTAGAGGGGTAGTTCACTCAGCACGGGCTCCAGAGCTGCAGGTTTGATGCTGGAGGCCTGATGTGTGACCAGTGCTGTTAAACACGCCAACGTCCCCAACTTCAGAGCTCTCTGGTTTTTACGCAAGAACGAGCCCAGGACTGACAGGGACTCGGGCAAAATGGATGACAAGTCAATCTGGGAATAAAGATGATTAAATAAACCTTTTTAATATAGCAAGAGATTGTTATATCAGAAACGATCTGCCTAAGTAGTATCTTAGGCAGGATACTACTTTTTTTTTCTTTCTTTCTTTCTTTTTAAGTTTGGTGGCACACTAACACCATTAACACATGTGTACCACTGGTGATGCACAGGTCATCAGTTATTTTAGACATTTTTTAATTCATATCATTTATGCTTTAGTAATGTATTAACGTTAGGTCTTCTGGCTTAAACATGGTTTACACCCATAGACATTATTTAGATTATTACACTATTTAGGCTCTTTTTAGATCAGTTTAGTCCTGATTTGAGACAAACCATATAATATAAGACCAGAGGTGGGTAGCACTCAGTTACTTAAGTACATGTACTTGAGTAATTTTTTGAAGTAAATGTGTTTTAGCAAGTAGTTTTTTTATTTAGTACTTTTTACTTCTACTTGAGTAATATTAAAATGAAAAGTATCTGTTTCTTACTTGAGTAAAATAAAATAGTAACTCGCAACACTGTGAGTAAATCTTTAAGTGAAAAATCTTCCTTTTGGCGTAAAATAGATGTATTTTGTTTACTTAAATTATTTGTATACGTTTTTTATGGGATTTTTGAAAATATTAAAATCTTCACATTATTTTGTTTTGCTTCATCTTTTATGTCACTACTGAAACATAAATCAAACTTTTATGCTCAAACTGTTGTACTCACAGTACTCAAGTACAATCTTACATATATTATATTGGCTTTTAAAATATGTATTTTTGTTCATTACACCTAATTATTATTTATGCCATTTTTTAATGCTACGTACTGTATATGGAAAAATGTATTTTCAATGAATCTGTGCTTCTTTGTGTTATCAAAATGTGCTGTACAAATAAGTGTGGCTTATCTGACCTAAACATCCACTGGCCTTCAACAACATGAACAGCACCAACTGGAATAACCGTTTTGAGTAAAACCTTCAGTGGAGAAGGGGTGATCAGGGTGATGGTCCGCACTGTCATTAGCCGTGTGATCTCATTCTTCAACCTCTCCAAAAAGATGCTGAAGACAACCTTTAACTCCGCCCCCAGGTGGTCGCTGAGGTGACAAACCATGTGACCCATACAGCACATACGGCACTGCAATGTAGCCTGCTATGTAGCCGGGGTCTCAGAGAAACTTCAGAGAATCTTTAGGCAGCACAGGATTCCAGTGTACCACAAACCAGTGAACACACTGAGACAAAAATTAGTCCATCCCAAAGACAAAACTCCTAGCCACAAACAAAGCAATGTGGTTTATTCTATTCGATGCAAAGAAGAAGAATGCAAAGAACATTATATTGGAGAAACGAAACAAGTTTTACAGAAGAGACTTTATCAACACCGAAGAGAAAGCACATGCGGCCCTCAGTCGGCGGTGCACCTCCACCTCAAAGCCTCCAACCACTCCTTTGATGACGGGAGGTCAACATTGTAGCTAAAGAAGAACGTTGGTTTGAACGAGGAGTAAAAGAAGCTATTTTTGTCAAGAAAGAAAATCCCTCCATGAACCGGAATGGTGGGCTCAGATTTAATCTTCCGTCACTCTACTCCAATCTCCTTCAGAGACAGCCGACAGGGCACAGCCAGTCCAAGGAGACGATACCTCAGCCAACAAAAGAACAATAGGCAGGTAATTAGCAGTGATCAGCCTTGAATAGGACCGGACTGACCGATACTGGGGTGAGCAGGTCGTTAGAGACGCTCTACTTCAAAGGTGTTTACCCACAGGTGAGAGTAGCTGTGATTAGAGGGGAGGAGCCGGGCCAACCCCAACTCCTCCCTGTGGTCTTTATCTAAGCTGCGGTCTGAGCGGGACTTTAGTCCGCTGACGAAGCCTTTTGGATGAGAGGCGAAACGTTCGACTACTTCAACTACAAAGCCGAAAGGAAATGGCGCAAGTCAAAGCTCCAGGTTCATTGTGAGATATACAAGAAGTGCTTTGTGAGTTCAACCAGATTTTGCGTGGAGAAAGGGAGAAGTACTTCTCTAAAATCATCGCAAACTGTAGAAACAATTCTCGTGTTCTGTTTTCCACAGTAAACAGATTAACTAACCCTCCAGTTTCACTGCCCTTAGAACTAATCTCTACATCTAAGTGCAATGAGTTTGCAATATTTTTTTATGATAAAGTCCAAGGCATAAAAAATGCCATAATTTCCACAACACAAATACCAACCCTGCCACCAACTAGACACCTTGAGCTGACACATTTCACACCTGTTACTGGCAAAACAATCGAAGAGGTCATCTCCGGTCTGAGTTCATGTACATGCTGCCTTGATGAATTACCCACTAGATTTCTGAAGTCTGTGCTGACCAGCTTGTTACCACAACTTGTTCAGTTTGTTAACATCTCATTTGAGACTGGAGCATTTCCAAAGGCCTTGAAAACCGCGGTCATTAAGCCTCTTCTAAAGAAGAGCAGCCTTGATCCCAAGGTACTGAACAACTACCGGCCCATATCAAACCTACCGTTTTTAGGAAAAGTCCTAGAGAAAGTAATATATCAACAGCTCACTTACTTTCTCCTATCTAACAATGTGTTTGATACTTTCCAGTCAGGATTTAGGCCCCACCACAGCACTGAGACAGCTCTGATCAAGGTGACAAATGATATCCGTATGAACACCAATGCAGGTAAGGTCTCAGTTTTAGTTCTGCTGGACCTGAGCGCTGCCTTTGACACAGTGGACCATGGGATCTTACTTCACAGGTTAGAAAACTGGGTGGGAATCTCTGGTACTGCTCTAAACTGGTTCAAGTCCTATCTCGAGGATAGGACGTACTTTGTCGAAATTGGCAACTGTGTCTCAGACAAAATTTCCATGACCTGTGGAGTCCCCCAGGGGTCAATCTTGGGACCCCTCTTATTCAACCTGTACATGCTTCCATTGGGTCAGCTAATAAACAGCAACAATGTGTCGTACCACAACTACGCAGATGACACTCAGATCTACGTGTCACTGACGGCAGGTGAACATGGGCCTGTAGATACTCTCTGTCACTGCATCGAACAGATCAGTTTGTGGATGCAAAACAACTTTCTCCAACTAAATTCAGACAAAACTGAAATCATTGTCTTTGGCCCACAGACACAAAGACAAAGTGTTATCAGTCACCTTGAGTCTCTTGCTCTAAAACCAAAAAATCAGGTTAGAAATCTAGGAGTAATCATGGACTCAGACCTGAACTTAAACAGCCACATCAAAGCAATAACATCATCAGCTTTTTACCATCTGAAGAACATTGCTAAGATCAGAGGAATAGTGTCAAAACCAGACTTAGAGAGACTCATCCATGCATTTGTCTCCAGCAGGTTAGACTACTGTAACGGCCTGCTCACTGGCCTGTCTAAACGAGCTGTTAGACAGCTGCAGTACATCCAGAACGCTGCTGCTCGAGTCCTGACAAAAACCAGGAAATACGACCACATTAGTCCAGTGCTCCGGTCTCTGCACTGGCTTCCTGTCACTCAGAGAATAGAATTTAAAACAGCTCTGCTTGTGTACAAGTCTTTTCATGGTTTAGCACCAAAGTACATCGCTGACATGTTAGAGCCGTATGAACCATCTCGGGCCCTGAGAACTTCAGGGAGGGGTCTCCTGGTGGTTCCCAGAGTCAATAATAAACACGGTGAGGCTGCGTTTCAGTTTCATGCAGCTAAAATCTGGAACAGTCTTCATGAGGATGTGAGACAGGCCTCAACTCTGACAATGTTCAAATCCAGGCTGAAAACAGCTCTTTTTACCCGTGCATATGAAAACTGAAAGTATTTTATCTGCACTCTTGACTTTTACTGTCATTGATTAACTTTGTGTTGTTGTTTTATTGATTGATTTTAACTGTTTTCTTGTAATTTTTTCTGCAACTGTGAAGCACTTTGAATTGCCTCGTGTATGAATTGTGCTCTACAAATAAACTTGCCTTGCCTTGCCTTACTGAGTACAGAAGATGACTCAGGTACCTTCATTGAAGATGGACAACTCCTGTACGACTGAGAGCTTACACAGACATCTCGTTCATGATAGAAATGTAGAAATGTTTGTTTGCTTCTGTCACCTTTCCTGTCTAGATCTTATCATATCTTTTGCTCTTTTTCCGTTTGCCAGTGGTTAAAACACTCACGCCTCTTCTCTCTGCCTTATCTCACACTATACTTCAAAAACATTAATTCAGCTTCAACATGACTCACACTGAATCTCACCGAAATGTGTAAATATCTCTGTGTGTGAGTGAGGGAGTGAATTAACATGGCTTTTGCAGGCTGGTGTCAGGGTTTGAGAAATGTTTAGAGTGAATGAATAAATAAGTCTGTGAAGTCGTGTAAATAAATTGTGTAGAGATTTAGCGATAAACCCTTTGTGCATCGAATCAGCTGCAAACTTTGCTTTTGAACTATGTCTAATTTTCCTTGTCAATTATAAAAATAAAAATCAGCATTGAAAATACTTTTATTAAATGTTAATGTAACAAATGCAGGATCTTGCAAAAATACAGACATATGCAGTAAGATGTGCAGCACTGGGGCACTACTTTAACCAAGGAAAATGGCAGAAAGCTACTTATTTATTTACGTTTATTTCATTTCATTCATTCATGTATTTGAATAGGACAATGCATATGAATCAGGGCTGTAAATATGCTGGATTTAGCTCAGAGCTCATTTCCATCCACAGTCCCATGGGGTAAAAACATACCACCAACACAGAACATACATGAGCACAAAACACAGCACACATGACAGTACAAAAAACTAACGCTAAATTACTCAAATTAACGGTGCCTTTTCACACATACCAAATATGGTCCCTTGTTTTAAGTGGGACAATGTACATTAATAAACATTAAGACGGTATAAATGTACCCGAGTTAGTCCCACCACCAGATCTCATAAAACATCATAAAAATGTGTTAAAAAGCCTTAAGAGACATAAATGTTTAAAAAGCATGAAATTAGATTCAAACTGGCATCAAATCTAAATTTATTTGGAAAATTATGACATTGCTCAACAATTTTTACTGTATAAGTTCACTGGAAACAACTAAATGATGTAGTTTTGGCTGAAATTTACCACATATTTTTGGTCAAAAGTTGCCCGTTTTGTCCAATTCTCTTTCCTCCATTTGCAAATCTTAAGACATTAAATATATACAGATTTTTTTCTGTGTTTGTGGCATTACAAAGCATTAAATGTGACTTGCTTCTGCCAGTATTAACCCCATTAAGTGTGTATCCAAAATATTCTGTCTCAATGGAGCCTTATTATGTAAAAACTGCTAAGTATTAAAAACAATTTCCTGCAAACAATATGTATAGCACACATGTTTTACTAAACCCTAAAAAACACTGCCCATTGCATTAGTACTTTGTGTTAACGTTGCAGTACAGGGGTTCCTCAGATGGTGCTGCTTGGATGGTGCATGTGTCTGCTCTCTTATTGAACACAGTGCTGTATTGACAGTGAGAGGAGCTGGGTTTGGGCTCAGAGGTGTTGCCACTTTTCCCAAAATCAACGGTCATGTAGTGAAGTGACTCCTTACAGGCATCGGCTGTGGCGTAGACCGTGGTTACTGCCTTCCTTGCGCTTGGCAACTGTATCTCCTCATAGACGTACTCCTCCTTTAGACCAAATCACCAGACTTTAACTTTTGTATTGTTATTATTCATGAACGGACCAAGTTGTACAAACCTGTCTGTTATTCTGTGGTGGAGCGTCATTTCTTCTTTTGCCTGAAGAAATTCACAATAAGAAAACAGTAAACGTTTGACATGTAAAGCCTTAAAGGTGCATTATGCAACTTTTATGTAAAAAAAAAAAAAAGGCTGTATTTGTGAGTATTTGACCTTGTAGTGACCCGGGGGCTGTATGAGTGGTCAGCATGACGTCTTTACTTCTATCACGGTGGTCTCTAGGACGCTCCAGGATCAATTGTTTGGAAGGTTTTCACCAGAAAAACAAGTGATCCTGGAGCGTTGTATTGACCACCGAAAGTAAAGGCAAAAATGCTGACCGCTCATACAGCCGCTGGGTCACTACAAGGTCAAATACGCACAAATGTCCACTTTTTTTTCCACATAAAAGTTGCATAATGCACCTTTAAACTGAACCCTCAAATTGACGCACTGAGTGTCAACAACAGGCCAACATTAAATCAATCAAGTTTTATTTCTAAAGCGCTTTACAACAATTAAAGTTGACCAAAGTGCTGTACACAATAAAATACAATTTAAAAAAAGGCATATAATTAAAAACAGACCAACAACACCTCTTCTCACTCCTTTTCAAATATGTAAAAGCATAGCATTCATGTGACACAATGATATGAAGGTGGGAAAAGCAGCGACGCGTCATACAAGGAGGCGTAACCTCAGCCTGTTCAGACCAGAATGATCCCCTCTATATTTTTTATACAGAGGGATATCAGTCTGGGACCCACGCCCTCCATTTGTGGCATCAGAAAACTCAAACGAGCCCGTGCAATCAGACTTGTTTATTTGTGGTCACGTGTTGTTTGCGAGCAGCGTCACGTGAAAGTCCTCTCAATAACAATCTACGGACGGCGCACAGGAGAGAGAGTGAGCTCTTTTTCTAATCAGCGGTAAATGACAAAGATTCATTGACAGTAGGTGAGTTTCGTGATTTATAATCCTGTGCGAATATTAACGCAGAACCGCTTATGTAACTCCGCATCAACGGCAGACGCCTGCCCTTCACTGATTGGTTTACTCGACTTCCTGCTTGCTTGCCTATGTTTAGCTGTGGAAATGCAGTTGATGTTACGGTCACTATAAACTATAAACATATTTATCACACAAAAATAAAGTCAAGCCAAAATCGGGTCCATATGGATGTGTTTCCACAGCAAATTGTTCAGTAGAAGCGAAAAAAGGGCAGTGATATCTAACGTTAGCATGTGTAGCATGAAGCTAACGCTAACTTCCTGGTTAGAATTGTCCGTTTGTGTTTATGGGCTGTTGAACCACTTTCAAATCCAAACATGGCGTCTGTAACTATATTGATTCCATAAACCGTGAACGCAAACTTTTGAATTTTGCTTGTAGTCACTTCGTGTTGTGTTTGTGTGTTTGCATATTTGAAACAAAATGAAAATAAATCCTATCAACTGTTGGAATACTCACCTTTTCTAATAAGGACGAGGACGACCACCAGCAGCACGAGCACAGCCACGCAAACACACAGGATGGCGATGGAGAGATAAGGAGACGATTCATCTGCAAAAAGTCTAGATCAGTTTGGATCACTTCATTTTAGAGCCTAAGGGTTCACAAACTTTACAGGTCGCGACTCCCAAAATAGCGACGTGAACAACTGGAGACTCCACAGTAAAATGTAACCAGTGCCTGCACTCGTTTCAAGGATTCTATTTAATCTAATTTATTTTAGCTTATGATTTAATGTATGTAAATATCTGTAAATATACTTTAACCTCTTAACCCCGCCTTAACCGAGCGCATTTTCTCCAGTTTAGCTTTACCCAAATCTACAAAACTCATCTAAACGGATCACTTTCCTCACGTTGTTGTCCCTTTTTTTAAAACACTTTTTTCCCACTGCTTTTTTTAATGCATTTTTGTCACTTTACTGTTGATCTTTTGTGGCCTTTTTGTCACATTTTTGTCGCTCTTTTGATGCATTTTCATGCTCGTTTTTGTCTAATTTTTGTCGCTATTTTAACACTTTTTTCAGGAAGCTTTTAGATTTGAGTAAAGCCCAGAGAAAACATTTTGAAATGTATTAAATAATCTCACATCCTCGTGACGACCCACACGCTGTGAAGCCCTGGCCTCTGTAGGATGCTTTGTAATGTGAGCTGTGTCCTAAGTCGTGCTCTATCTGTAAACAAGTTCTTACCAAGACGCAGGTCGGTCGGCTTCAGATCTGAGGAATCTGTAGAAACGTTTAGGAAAGAAGTTCAAGTTTATTACTATTCTTTCAGAGAGTTTTAGTCAATAACGGTTCTACCCTTACAAAATGTTGATTTGTTTACCTCATGTTAGCGAATAATTCAATGATCCAACCACCCAAAAGATCAAAAGGTAAAACAATCAGTTCCCCAACCCCACCCCTCCTATGTTATGTGGACTTAACTGATAAAAGTAACACCACTCACATAGTCTCAGCTCCAGTCGACAGAAGATCTCGGGCTCATCTTCATGTTTTGTGACAATCCCACCTCGAAACCAGTAAGTTCCTTTATCCTCTGCTGTTATGTTGAATATTGTTACATTGATCCTGTTTTCCGAGTCTTCAAACCTAAACTTCCCAGGGTTTGGATCTGGCTTTGAACTGTTCACCAAATGTTTGCAGGTTTGTGGATCTTCCCCTTTACAAAAGAATTTATTCTCTTGGCTTTCCTTTGGATATTCACATGAAAGTTCGATGTATTTTCCAATAAGTCCATACTTCTGATGATCAGAAAAGTCTAGAAAGAATGAAATGCAACATTGTATTTATACATATTAATTTCCTCTTTAAACCAGCTAATGTATGTGTTTTGTGTATTTGTTATGAAAAATGTGTTGTTGTTACTATTTATTTAATTGTGTGTCCTATCCAATTCCTATTGAAACAAACAAACAAAATAGTAATTGACAAATAACTGCTGAAACTACAAATGCTGCTTCGAGATATGCATGGAGTCACATGACCAACACGGCCATAGTCAGTTTGTGTAATGTTACTTGTTCAAGTGGTGCAGTGAGAAAACTTTGCCTCTGACTCAGTTTAAATCTCAGCTGTGACTTCTTCAGTAGTAAATGAATATTGTCTACAGTCACATGACTCCACGCACAGGCCGACCTAAAACTATAGCAGTTGTGTAGGTTCCCAACCTTTTTTTGTGTCACGTACCCCTCGGACGTTTCTTTTATACTTCAAAAGATTAACACTTAGAGATTGTGTTATTAAAACTATTATTACATTAAAACGAACAAAACAAAATCAGCAACATGCATAATTTCTATTGGACTACTTTGAAGCACTTCTCTTTGTAGCAACATAATTATGAGACGTTTTGTGTGGCACTTACCGGAGCGAACAGTGATGTTGAATTTTCTGTACGACCGATCATAGGAACGCTGATCATAGAGATGCTTATGCTCTGCACACCAGTAAATGCCCTGGTCTTCTGCAGTGATGTTGGTTATTGTCACATGTGGATGAATTCCTTGCCGTGACATCGAGTATTTTCCGTGTGGGTTCAATAATGAAACGTCTTTACAATCAAAATCACCAGTTTCTTTGCAGAAATACAACTGTCCATGTTTGTAACTGGAGTCGGGGCGACCACATTCAATTGTAGCCTGGGCTTTGTTGTAGACAGTGCGGTTTATATCAGGGTTTGTGCAATTCACTGGAAGCAAAAGTTGCATATTACAATTTTTATAAACCTACATTATTATCAAAACAAAAGTGATTTCTCTTACTGATTTTAATTTCTTTTCTTTTTGGAGTCGGACAGAGGATTCCATTGTCTTCTGGCTGAAGATTTTTCACCACAACAGTGTTATTGATGATTCTGGTTCTGTTCATTGGGAGGCTAATGTTGTCCAGGCTTTCACAGATGAAGTTGACCCATCCTCCTTGACATCCAACCCCTGTCTCTGCTCGCACTGTGAATAGAAACACCCGTCAGTTACTATTCTCTCTCTATTTATTGTGGAAAATATGGATATAGCCTTGAGGTGTTGTTGTGCATTTGCTGACGCCAAACATGTTACACCATAGCATGAAACATGAAACATTTGTGTGAAAATGTGTCAAATTAGAAGAAATCCATTGAACAGATGTTTTTTTGTCCATTTTTAGACTATTTTGATTGTAGATGAGAGGAAGTTATTTTCTGTGACTAAACCCTTTATAGCTGAGAAAATGAAAAATGGTCCACACAGGAATTGTAGCTCCTAAAAAGGATTTTAATGTAATAAACCATATGTGACGTTTCGGGCCACATGCCCTTCATCAGACATGAAAATGTGTTCGAGACACGTCTGTTTTAGCCAGAACTCAATGATCACCTGACCAGTCAGATCTCATCACAGAAACAATGGTGATTAAAGGTACAGTCCACAGTCTATTTACACTATCTACAATATTTACAAATATACATTAGAACATACAAATATACTGTGATAGCAACATTCACACTAATACCACAGAGTGTGACAGTAGCATGAAAGGCACACACACAACACGCTGGAGCAATGACGTTAACTTTTAATCCAAGGTCTTTTTAAAAGCAAAGACATTTTTTAAAAGGTCACCAGCTTTGCATGAAAACATTACACAAATTACAAAATGGAAAATGGACAGCTGCCCACTCAAACCTTGCTTTTTTAATGCAACACACAGCATAAAGGCTCATCACAAATACATCTAAACATCCTCTTCTTTGTGTGTGTGTGCGTGTGCGTGTGCGTGTGCGTGTGCGTGTGTGTGTGTGTGTGTGTGTGCGTGCATGTGTGTGGGTGTGCTGTGTGTGTCCCTGTGTGTTCCCGTACATGCCGGCCTCTATGTATATGTGGGTGTGCGTTGTAGTTTGATGGCCTAGTCGTTGTTCCTTCACCATTGGATCAATGTTGTTTTTGCTGAATTATTAACAATAATAAAAAATAAAATTGTGAAAATCAAAATTCAATTACATCTGGTCTGGTCGGGTTTATTGGTAAGATTTTTGGATGAGATCCATGCAATTATATTTATTTCTTGCCTTGTGACATATGATGCAGCCATATGGATATTTGCATGTCTGTGTCTAAACATACATGTATATGTATGTATGTATGTATGTATGTATGTATGTATGTATTTAAAAAAATAATTTTCTTATTATTTCTTTCTTTATTTTTATTAATTTAATTTAATTCATCTATTATTTATTATTATATTTTTTTATTTTGACTTCATAATATATCATAAACAGTCAAGCTTTTATTTATTAGGCCCGAGAGCCTGACAGGGTCGGGCCTGTTGTTATTGTACAGGCAGTGCGCGGAGCGCACTGACGAAAGACGTGCGCGTAGCGCACGTCCCAAAAAGAGCGCGGAGCGCTCAAGAAACAGAGCGCGGAGCGCTCCCCATGCATTACACAGTAATAACGACACTCCCGGCACCACGACCTGTCCGGTGATGTAAGCGTGTGCCGCGAAAGCGGCACATTTGTTGCTGCTCGAATAAAAAAAGGTGAAAACCACAGGCAAGGCGCAACATGGATAAAAAAGTAGTCGATGACGAGCGCAACGCGCTCGTCATCGACCATGGCCACTCACCAGCATTCAAAACACTGTTAGAGTGACTCAGGGCATCGAGACCTATCCGATAATATAGGTCTTTGCCGCGAAAGCGGCATATTTGCTTCTGCTCACACAAAAATACGAAAAAAAACCCATTGGGAAATATTGAGAAAGAAGAGGTAAAAGAGGAGCGCAACGCGCTCGTATTTGACAATAAATCCCACGGTTGGATTACTGGACGTGAGACCTTTCCGAATATATAAATATGCGCCGCCGAAGGCGGCGCTATATTGTTATTGTACGGGTTTTTCTTATTATTATTAGGCCCGAGAGCCTGACAGGGTCCGGGCCTGTTGTTATTGTACAAGCAGTGCGCGGAGCGCACTGACGAAAGACGTGCGCGTAGCGCACGTCCAAAAAGAGCGCGGAGCGCTCAAGAAACAGAGCGCGGAGCGCTCCCATGCATTACACAGTAATAACGACACTCCGGCACCCGACCTGTCCGGTGATATAAGCGTGTGCCGCGAAAGCGGCACATTTGTTGCTGCTCGAAGAAAAAAGGTGAAAACCACAGGCAAGGCGCAACATGGATAAGAAAGCAGTCGATGACGAGCGCAACGCGCTCGTCATCGACCATGGCCACTCACCAGCTCAAAACACTAATACAGTGACTCAGGGCATTGAGCCCTATCCAATAATATGGGTCTTTGCCGCGAAAGCGGCATATTTGCTTCTGCTCGCACAAAAATACGAAAAAAAAATCCATTGGGAAATATTGAGAAAGAAGAGGTAAAATACGAGCGCAACGCGCTCGTATTTGACAATAAACCCCACGGTTGGATTACTGGACGTGAGACCTTCCGAATATATAAATATGCGCCGCCGAAGGCGGCGCTATATTGTTATTGTACGGGTTTTTCTTATTATTATTATTATTTTTCTTCTCCCCCTAAAAGTCCACTTTCCCACTGACGAAAAGTCCTGATTCTTTGCACAAAATTCAAACACGTGAAAACAAAATTCTTCACATTTAGAAAATATAAAAAATCAAAAAAATGGCGCGCCAGCGCCCCCTGGAAAATCAAAATTACATTGCGCCTATGGAGATGCCCGAAAACTTGACTTCGTCGTAGACGAAAAAAATTCGGCACAGTGATTGTTCATGTGAAGCCAAACAAAACACATATTACGCGGTTGCTAGGCAACCATCAGGAGGGCGGCCATATTGGCCAGAAGAGCGATCTGGCGCCGAAGGCGCCATTTCGTGCCCTCGCATTTTAACGAACTCGTCCTAGGGCTTTTAACGCAGCGACTCCCCGTTCGCTCCAGATCATCTACACAAGTGGGACATCAAAAGTTATTAAAAACTTTCTAATAGGATTAACGGTGTTGTCATGGCAACGCCATGAATTCGGCGTCCATTTTCAGCGCTCGCCACCGACTTCAAACAGTCATAACTCGCACATTCTCTGGCCGATTTGAGCGAAACTTGAATCGTTGGTCGAGTCCTCGACCCCGGATGTTTTGATATATGAAATTTGAAAATGGGCGCGATAGCGCCCCCTGCAGAGCACCAAATAAAAATTAATGAGGAAAAATTTGAATTTTGTCGTAGAAAAAAGCAATTTGGCACAGACATCCGTCACATGACCCCGAACAAAAAATGCATTGAGGCCACGCCCCTGTCCCACCGTGTTGCCATGGCAACGACCCGATGTCAACTTTGGCGCAGCCAACCAAAATTGGTACACGCGTGTGTCATGACAGTCCGAACAAAAAAGTACATTACATGGTTGCTAGGCAACCAACAGGAGGCGGCCATTTTGGGAAAATGTAGTAATCTGGCGCCGAAGGCGCCATTTCGTGCCCTCGCATTTTAACGAACTCGTCCTAGGCGTTGAACGCAGTGACTCCCGTTCGCTCCAGATCATCTACACAAGTGGGACATCAAAAGTTATTAAAAACTTTCTAATAGGATTAACGGTGTTGTCATAGCAACGCCATGAATTCGGCGTCCATTTTCAGCGCTCGCCAACGCATTCGAAGTGTCATAACTCGCACATACTGTGGCCGATTTGAGTGAAACTTTAATTGTTGGTCGAGTCCTCGACCCCGTATGTTGTGATTTAGGACATTTGAAAATGGGCGCGATAGCGCCCCCTGTAGAGCACCAACAAAAAATGAATGAGGAAAAAATTGAACTTTGTCGTAGACAAAAGAAATTTGGCACAGACATCCGTCACGTGACCCCCAACAAAAAGTCATTGAGCCACGCCCCTTTTCCCACCGTGTTGCCATGGCAACGAACCGATGCAACTTTTGGCGCAACCACACCAAAGTTGGTACACGCGTGCGTCATGACAGTCTAAACAAAAAAGTACATTACATGGTTGCTAGGCAACCAACAGGAGGTCGGCCATTTTGGGAAAAATCGAGTGATCTGGCGCCGAAGGCGCCATTTCCTGCCTTTGCTCTTTTACAATCTCGACCTAGTGTGGCAGGTAGGCGCGGCAGCGCCTCCCGGTTATTGGGCGGTGTGCGGCCACCGGCGTCAACCGGCCAATCGAGACCCTCGAGGGCCTCTAAATGCCGCTTGCGGCTTTAATTATTATTATTTTTCTTCTCCCCTCAAAGTCCACTTTCCCACTGACGAAAAGTCCTGATTTTTTGCACAAAATTCAAACACGTGAAAACAAAATTCTTCACATTTAGAAAATATAAAAAATCAAAAAAAATGGCGCGCCAGCGCCCCCTGGAAAATCAAAATTACATTGCGCCTATGGAGATGCCCGAAAACTTGACTTCGTCGTAGACGAAAAAAATTCGGCACAGTGATTGTTCATGTGAAGCCAAACAAAAAAACATATTACGTGGTTGCTAGGCAACCATCAGGAGGGCGGCCATATTGGCCAGAAGAGCGATCTGGCGCCGAAGGCGCCATTTCGTGCCCTCGCATTTTAACGAACTCGTCCTAGGGCGTTGAACGCAGCGACTCCCCGTTCGCTCCAGATCATCTACACAAGTGGGACATCAAAAGTTATTAAAAACTTTCTAATAGGATTAACGGTGTTGTCATGGCGACGCCATGAATTCGGCGTCCATTTTCAGCGCTCGCCGCCGGCGTTCAAACAGTCATAACTCGCACAAACTGGGGCCGATTTGAGCGAAACTTGAATCGTTGGTCGAGTCATTGACCCCGGATGTTTTGATATCTGAAATATGAAAATGGGCGCAATAGCGCCCCCTGCAGAGCACCAAATAAAAATTAATAGGGAAAAAATTTAAGTTTGTCGTAGACAAAAGAAATTTGGCACAGACATCCGTCACGTGACCCCGAACAAAAAAGTCATTGAGGCCACGCCCTTCTTCTCACCGTGTTGCCATGGCAACGACCCGATGTCAACTTTGGCACAGCCAACCAAAATTGGTACACGCGTGCATCATGACAGTCCGAACAAAAAAGTACATTACATGGTTGCTAGGCAACCAACAGGAGGGCGGCCATTTTGGGAAAAATGTAGTAATCTGGCGCCAAAGGCGCCATTTCGTGCCCTCGCATTTGAACGAACTCGTCCTAGGGCGTTGAACGCAGCGACTCCCCGTTCGCTCCAGATCATCTACACAAGTGGGACATCAAAAGTTATTAAAAACTTTCTAATAGGATTAACGGTGTTGTCATGGCAACGCCATGAATTCGGCGTCCATTTTTAGCGCTCGCCGCCGCGTTCAAACAGTCATAACTCCCACATACTGTGGCCGATTTGAGCCAAACTTGAATCGTTGGTCAAGTCCTCGACCCCGGATGTTGTGATATAGGAAATTTGAAAATGGGCGCGATAGCGCCCCCTGCAGAGCACCAAATAAAAATGAAGAATAAAATTGAACTTTGTCGTAGACAAATGAAATTTGGCACAGACATCCGTCACGTGATACCGATCAAAAAAGTCAATGATGGCCACGCCCCTTTTCCCACCGTGTTGCCATGGTAACGACCCGGTGTCAACTTTGGCGCAGCCAAACCAAAATTAGTACACGCGTGCGTCATGACTGTCTGAACAAAAAAGTACATTACATGGTTGCTAGGCAACCAACAGGAGGTCGGCCATTTTGGGAAAATTGAGTAATCTGTCGCCGAAGGCGCCATTTCGTGCACTCGCATTTGAACGAACTCGTCCTAGGGCGTTGAACGCAGCGACTCCCCGTTCGCTCCAGATCATCTACACAAGTGGGACATTAAAAGTTAGTAAAAACTTTCTAATAGGATTAACGGTGTTGTCATGGCAACGCCATGAATTCGGCGTCCGTTTTCAGGGCTCGCTGCCGCGTTCAAAGAGTCATAACTCGCACAAACTGAAGCCGATTTGAGCGTAACTTTAATCGTTGGTCGAGTTGTCGACCCCGGATGTTGTGATTTAGGACATTTGAAAATGGCCGCGATAGCGCCCCCTGCAGAGCACCAAATAAAAATGAATGCAGAATAAGATCAAACTTTGTCGTAGACAAAAGAAATTTGGCACAGTGTGCGTCACGTGATCCCGATAAAAAAAGTCAATCATGGCCACGCCTCTTTTCCCATCGTGTTGCCATGGCAACGACCCGGTGTCAACTTTGGCGCAGTCAAACCAAAATTGGTACACACGTTCGTTAGGGTGAATCAAACGCCCCATTTTTTTTTTTAACTTCAATGGATCATTTTGTGATCATTCAGGTCGGTGGGGAGTCCTTACCTCAAGTGGAGGAGTTCAAGTATCTCGGGGTCTTGTTCACGAGTGAGGGACGGAGGGAGCGTGAGATCGATAGACGGATCGGTGCAGCGTCAGCAGTGATGCGGTCGCTGTATCGGACTGTTGTGGTGAAGAGAGAGCTGAGTCAGGGGGCAAAGCTCTCGATTTACCGATCGATCTACGTTCCCACCCTCACCTATGGTCATGAGATCTGGGTAATGACCGAAAGGACAAGATCGCGAATACAAGCGGCCGAAATGAGTTTCCTTCGCAGGGTGGCTGGGTGCACCGTCCGAGATCGGGTGAGGAGCTCAGTTACCCGGGAGGAGCTCGGGGTAGAGTCGCTACTCCTTCACGTCGAAAGGAGCCAGCTGAGGTGGCTAGGGCATCTGTTCCGGATGCCTCCTGGTCGCCTCCCTCGGGAGGTGTTCCAGGCATGTCCTATTGGGAGGAGGCCTCGTGGAAGGCCCAGGACACGCTGGTGGGACTATGTCTCCGAGCTGGCCTGGTGTCGCCTCGGGGTCCCCCAGAACAGCTGGAGGAGGTGTGCGTGGATCGGGAAGTCTGGGCATCTCTGCTGAGACTGCTGCCTCCGCGACCCGGCCCCGGATAAAGCGGAAGAAAATGGATGGATGGATGGATGGATGGATCATTTTGTCCCTTGTCTAGTTTTTTTATATATAAAAAAAGAAAATGTATGGCAAAGTTTGGTGAAGTTTGAAGTATATTTAGGTGGTCCACCATTCAACTGAATTTTGTCTAAATATCGAAAATTCGCCATTTGGCATATTTCCATTTCATTTTATGTCATTTTGTTAAATAATATTGCATACAGAGTTGTATATAGATATTGCAATAGTAAATTCTCAGTTTTTATCTGATTATATTCAATAGTATGATGCTACATTTATACAACGGGTGTTAGAAGTGTTCATTATATAACATTAACCATTCGCTACATCTTTTAAAATGTTTCAACTCATCGGAGACAATAGTTTCAACGCAATGAATTCAGATAGTATATGTTGTTTTCAACATTGTTCTAAATGATTTATCCAATGTTTAAAAGTTAAATATAGTTAAATTTATTCTACATTCAGCAATGTTTTAAAGTCAATGGTAGTTATTTGGTAGATTCTTCAGTTAGTCGCTATGTCCTTTGCCTTTTCGCAAGTTGGGCTGTTCTTTACGGTCCTTCTCAACAACTTGCAGCACGTTCTGGTCATGTCCTTCACCCCTTGCTGATGCCAAGAAATCTGAGCTAAGCTTAACACCTGTCTCAAGATTCAAGATTTATTTTTTTAATTTGTCAAACCATGTGAATGATTTGAAATTACATTTCTCTCATTCTTGATTGTGGAGCAGGGGGTGGGGGAAGAGGGGTGGGAGGAGTTCACCTTCCCAATGGCCTTGTGTATGAAACTGTTCTTAAGTCGACTGGACCTGGCCCGTAGATTCCGCAGTCTCCTCCCTGAAGGTATTACCTTGAAGAGACTGTGTGATGGGTGCATAGGGTCCCTGGTGATTCTGACGGCTTTGCGGGTGAGACGGGTGGAATACATGTCCTTAATAGAGGGGAGAGGGGCTCCACAGATCATCTCCGCTGCTCCCACCATGCGCTGGAGGCTCTTTCGGCAGGAGGCAGTGCTGGCGCCGTGCCACACAGTGATGGAGCTGGTCAGGATGCTCTCTATAGTCCCTCTGTAGAAGTGCCACACAGTGATGGAGCTGGTCAGGATGCTCTCTATAGTCCTTCTGTAGAAGTTGCACATAACAGAGGCTGGGACTCTGGCTCTTCTTAACTTGCGGACAAAGTAGAGACACTGATTACTTTTCTTGACCAGTGATGTAGTGTGCATGGTCCAGGAGAGGTTCACTGTGATATGCACACCCAGGAGCTTAGTGCTGGTCACCCTCTCCACTGCAGCACCGTTGATTATTAGAGGAGCATGCTGGACCCGCGCTCTTCGAAAATCCATAACAATCTCTTTTGTCTTCTCCACATTTAGAGAGAGATTGTTCTGTGTGCACCACATGGCCAGACTGCTCACCTCACTCCTGTAGTTTGACTCGTCTCTGTTGCTGATGAGACCCACCACTGTTGTGTCGTCTGCAAACTTGATGAAGAGGTTTGAGTTGTACTTTGGAGCGCAGTCATGGGTCAGCAGAGTGAACAGGAGGGGGCTCAGCACACAGCCTTGGGGAGCCCCCGTGTTCAGTGTGATGGTTCTGGAGGATTTCCGCCAACACGTACAGCCTGTGGTCTCCCCGTCAGAAAGTCCAGCAGCCAGTTGCACAGTGATGTGTTGATCCCCAGGTGGAGCAGTTTGTGTATTAGCTGCTGTGGGATTATAGTGCGACAGTGGCGCAGATGGTAGAGCGGGTCGTCTCATGATCGGAAGGTCGGGGGTTCGAATCCCGCCTCCTGAAGGTGCACATTGTCGTTGTGTCCTTGGGCAAGACACTTCACCCACATTGCCTCCAGTGTCTGCATACACTGGTAGCCCCTAGGAGAGACCAACAGGCCCGGTTTGAACCGTGAGGCCGTCCTTCCGTGGACCCACCACCTGCAGAAGGAGCCATGGGGGCCGGTGCTATGTGACCTGGGCAGCTCCAACTGCCCCCACGACCCGGCAACGGACAAGTGGAAGAAAATGGATGGATGGATGGATTATAGTGTTGAATGCTGAGCTAAAGTCTAAAAACAGCATTCTGGAGACTTGGATGACTCAATCTTAAGATCATCAAAAACATGAGACAGGATAATCTCACCAACATGGTGACGACAGGCTGACCAAAGGAGAACTTGTCCAAGCTGCTTCTGGACTGTCACACAGGCTGCAGTTACGTGACCTGTATTTGATTCTGTGGTCATGAAAAAATTGTCTGAATTATTGGCACTCTACAGCTCAATCCCCAAAACAGAGCGGCACTCATGTGTTAACAGTCAACATGTGCTAAATCTAACAGCCCTGTAATGACTAATAACAGTTTGCATATAACATTTGTAAAACAGGCTCTAGAATTGCGACAACATGAAAGTATAACATAATAAGTTCAATAAAAATTAAAATTAAAAGGTTTAATACAAAATTAGATAAAATTGAAATATTTTGTAAAAACTCACTTTCAAAGATTGCAGACTTCACAAACAGCTTGAATAAACAAGCAAAGAATAGTTATTTTATCAAATTCAGTACCATTGTAAAATATTACATAAGTAAAGAGCAAATAACATTCAACTACATGAATATCGCTATAGAATGCCCATATAACCCAATGCAAATCTTGCTTATTGAGGTGGACCCCCTAAACAATGTTGGAATTAGACAAAAATTGGTAGAAATTCTTTTTATGACCAAAGGAATGTTTTTAAACTGGGGACAGAATAATTGGTTGACATTGGGGCGTTTGATGCACCCTAGCGTGCGTCATGACTGTCCGAACAAAAAAGTACATTACATGGTTGCTAGGCAACCAACAGGAGGTTGGCTATTTTGGGAAAAATCGAGTGATCTGGCGCCGGAGGCGCCATTTCTTGCCTTTGCTCTTCGACCTAGTGTGGCAGGTAGGGCGCGGCAGCGCCTCCCGGTTATTGGGGCGACGTGCGGCCACCGGCGTCAACCGGCCAAACGAGACCCTCGAGGGCCTCTAAATGCCGCTTGCGGCTTTAATTATTATTACAATTATAATGTATTTATTTATTTTTATTTATTTAATTTAATTTAATTTATCTATTTATTTATTTTTCTTTGACTTCTTAATTTATCATAAACAGTCAAGGTTTTTATTTAATTATTTTAATTTTTAATTATTATTACGATTATTATTTATTTATTCATTTTTATTTATTTATTATTTTTCATTTCTCTGGGTGTGGAAAATAATATTGTGTAATTTCTGACATGCTACTTGCGTAATGGCAACATGAAACTTATGACACAATAAAGTAAAAAAAAGAATTATGCCCTGGATTCTTTGCTCTGTGTTCTGCTCTGGTTCACAATTCAGCTAAAACCCTTTAAAGCGAAATAAACCGTCCGAGACGTTGAAACAAAACAGCAGCAGTAACAAGTGTCTAAATCGTCTGCAGTGATGTGACGTTCATGACCAACTCGTTTGAACGGCTCTTTAAGGTGAGCGGTTCAAACCTGATCTCAATTGTGAAAGAGATTTATCTTTTTCTCCAGTTAATTTTACCCAGAACGTCCCCGAACGAACACAAGAATCAGCCCAACAACGGAGCAGGCCACACAAGTGGAAGCTTTTTGCACTAAAGTCAAAGCTTAATGCACTAAAAATGATTTGTCAGTTACAGCCTCTTTTTATTCAGTGCGGCGCAAGATTTTATTCACAAACACGTTTATCAAAGTGTAAATATCAGTCCCTTTGTAATTTTATATGATTTTAATAAAAGGGTCTTTTATCGATCGCGTCTTATATTGTGAGTTATCTGGCATTGAGTTAAATGTATTTTAAAAAGAGCCAGTCTTTTGAACGGCTCTTTGAAATGAACAGATCCCAAAGTCTCGGCTCCTCATAAAGCTCCGTAAATCCCGTCACTAATCGTCTGGTTTGATAATGATGACGGTCATAATGCTCATGTGAGGAGGTCAAATACAGCAGACATGTTAATGTCTGTTCATCATCATTTACACCGTTGATTTTTCCCTCCAGAATAAATAAATATATTCTCAAACTAAAATAAATAAACAAATCGACAAACACATAAACGATGAACACATAAAGCAATCTAACAATACAAACAAATAAATAAGGCTTTCAGAGCAAACTCTTAACACACAAAATATCTGCTTCTGTTGAGAAGAAAAAGAACAGGACAACAAGTGGGACCTAAGATCATGGAGCTACTGGATGCCAGTCATTTTTTCATTGTATTTTCTGCCAAATCTTAGTCAAATCATAATCAATTATAAACTTTAAACGCTGTGTCACCACTTCTATCGTGTGAACCACAAAGAAAAGTGGAGGTAATATGAAATTATTTGTAATTTCTGTCATTTCTCTGGTTTAGTTACATTATGGTAATACGTATAAAAATAGCATTTTTACCTTTAGCCGCTGAAAAAGCAAGAAGAAGAAAGATGATCATGTTGGCGTGTGTCTTCACCTTGTTCATGATAGAAATGTTTGTTTGCTTCTGTCACCTTTCCTCTATATAGATCGAATCATATCTTTTGCTCTTTTTCCGTTTGTGGTTAAAACACTCACGCATGTTCACTCTGCCTTATCTCACACTATACTTCATAAACATTAATTCAGCTTCAACACGACTCATACTGAATCTCACCTAAATGTGTAAATATCTCTGTGTGTGAGTGAGGGAGTGAATTAACATGGCTTTTGCAGGCTGGTGTCAGGGTTTGAGAAATGTTTAGAGTGAATGAATAAATAAGTGTGTGAAGTCGTGTGTTGTAAATAAATAAGAGATTTAGCGATAAACCCTTTGTGCATCGAATCAGCTGCAAACTTGTCTAATGTCTAATTGCATTTTTCCTGTCAAATATTTAAAAAAAAATCAGCATTGAAAATACTTTTATTAAATGTTAATGTAACAAATGCAGGATCTTGCAAAAATACAGACATATACAGTAAGATGTGCAGCACTGGGGCACTACTTTAACCAAGGAAAATGGCATAAAGCTACTTATTTATTTACTTTTATTTCATTTCATTCATTCATGTATTTGAATAGGACAATGCATATGAATCAGGGCTGTAAATATGCTGGATTTAGCTCAGAGCTCATTTCCATCCACAGTCCCATGGGGTAAAAACATACCACCAACACAGAACATACATGAGCACAAAACACAGCACACATGACAGTACAACATACAAAAAACTAACGCTAAATTACTCAAATTAACGGTGCCTTTTCACACATACCAAATATGGTCCCTTGTTTTAAGTGGGACAATGTACATTAATAAACATTAAGACGGTATAAATGTACCCGAGTTAGTCCCACCACCAGATCTCATAAAACATCATAAAAATGTGTTAAAAAGCCTTAAGAGGGACTTAAATGTTTAAAAAGCATGACATTAGATTCAAACTGGCATCAAATCTAAATTTATTGGAAAATTATGACATTGCTCAACATTTTTTTACTGTATAAGTTGGCGACTGTATCTCCTCATAGACGTACTCCTCCTTTAGACCAAATCACCAGACTTTAACTTTTGTATTGTTATTAATTATGAACAGACCAAGTTGTACAAACCTGTCTGTTATTCTGTGGTGGAGCGTCATTTCTTCTTTTGCCTGAAGAAATTCACAAGGCAAGTTTATTTGTAGAGCACAATTCATACACAAGGCAATTCAAAGTGCTTCACAGTTGCATAAAATTACAAGAAAGTAGATCAAATCATTAACACATTAACATAAAAATGAATCAGTTACAGTAAAAGGCAAGAGTGCAGATAAAATACTTTCAGTTTTCATATGCACGGGTAAAAGAGCTGTTTTCAGCCTGGATTTGAACATTGTCAGAGTTGAGGCCTGTCTCACATCCTCATGAAGACTGTTCCAGACTTTAGCTGCATGAAACTGAAACGCAGCCTCACCGTGTTTATTATTGACTCTGGGAACCACCAGGAGACCCCTCACTGAAGTTCTCAGGGCCCGAGATGGTTCATACGGCTCTAACATGTCAGAGATGTACTTTGGTGCTAAACCATGAAAGACTTGTACACAAGCAGAGCTGTTTTAAATTCTATTCTCTGAGTGACAGGAAGCCAGTGCAGAGACCGGAGCACTGGACTAATGTGGTCGTATTTCCTGGTTCTTGTCAGGACTCGAGCAGCAGCGTTCTGGATGTTCTGCAGCTCTAACAGTGAGCAGGCCGTTACAGTAGTCTAACCTGCTGGAGACAAATGCATGGATGAGTCTCTCTAAGTCTGGTTTTGACACTATTCCTCTGATCTTAGCAATGTTTTTCAGATGGTAAAAAGCTGATGATGTTATTGCTTTGATGTGGCTGTTTAAGTTCAGGTCTGAGTCCATGATTACTCCTAGATCTATAGTTTTAGAGAGAGAGACTCGAGGTGACTGATAACACTTTCTCTTTGTGCTTTTTGGGCCAAAAACAATTATCTCAGTTTTGTCTGAGTTTGGTTGGAGAAAGTTGTTTTGCATCCACAAACTGATCAATATGATTTGCTTGTCAAATTTAAATTCATTGTCCACAAACACTCAGACATTCCTTGTAAAAGGCTGACAAAAGGAGGCTGGAGGGCCAATGGCACTGTCACACAATGTTCCAACAACAGTGCTATTCATTATGGACAGCTGAATGTACGGAAATTAGTGGTAGTTAATTATTTGTAATTAATTAATCACACTTAGGGGTTGTGTTTATTTTTGAAAGGTATATTTTAGAAGCTTCTTATTGTATTTTCCTACATTTGAACTTATTTTGGTGGAGCTGTGAGGCCTGTGTGATCATTTCAAACACGTCAAAGACAAAAGCAGTTTGATTTATTTTGGAGAATGATCTTTTTAAATAAGTTTATGTGGCTCAACTGTCGGATAAACAAGTTTAACAGTAAAATAGTTTTTGGCTTCACACCGTGTTCGTCCCTAAGCAACATATAGTAGGTAAAAGGAAGCTGAGAAAGTGTCTGCGCCGCTAAACAAAAGTGTGATTCAGTTCGATTCATATTTTGAATCGCACTAAACATTTTATAATGAATCAATCGGAATTCATCCAAAAAAAGTCCCGGCCCTAATTGAAATATTTAAACAACATTCAAAAATACTTTTTATTGATGTAAAACAAGTTCAGGAAAATACAGACATTTTCATCTTGTGAGTAAATAATTGTGTGAAACTGCTTTAATCACACGCTGCAAGATTAAATGAATAATGAACCCACTTTAAAGCAACACAATGGCAGAAATTGCGATGCACAAAACTTGCACTTCTTCAGGCCGGACAACAAAGTCTTCGTCCGGACTGTAGCCTCTCGAACTATAGACAAACTAAATGATTTCAGCTTTCTCAGAAGATAATGTCTGTGACGGCACTTTTTGTGACCATATTGTTTATTTCCTTTCACATTTTCAGCTCCTAACTGTGTGAGTAAAAACACACACTCTGTATCGGCTGAGCTCAAATTTTACGCAGCTTCTTTCTGTCAAAGTGAGCAGGAAATTAGATTTAAAGGGGAGAGAAAAAATAATAATAAAATGCGTTCGTCTTACCTACAATTATGTGCATTTTTAATGGCTTCACAATTTATCACAATTGAATTATTTGAATTGGCACATTTAATCTCAACAATTATATACATATAGGCAGTACTATATATTTGCAAACAACAAAATATCCTGTTTAATTGAGATCTTATACAAAACCTGCTAACCCTGTAGTTTACACCTCTACAAACATGTTCCGAAATGCACAAGAATCTGTGCAGCCGATATAGCCTAGTGGTTAAGCTGCAGCACATATGGTAAAACACTGTTCTGTCCTCAGCGTTGGGGGTTTGAGTTCTGGCTACAATTTGCTGAATGTCTCTCTACGCTTTTCACCCTGAGCTGTCGTGTCAAACAAAATAAAGCCTAAATCCTTAAATAAGTGAATATATTGTTATCTTTCCTTCTATTACATGAACCATCTGCTTCCCCCAAAACTCTACCCATTGCATTACTTCTTTGTGTCCACATTGGCGTACAGGGCGTCCCCGGATGGTGCTGTGTGGACGGTGCAGTCGTCTTCTCTCTTATTGAACAAAGTGTCGTATTCACAACGATCTGGCATCTGTAAATCCTCATAGACGCGCTCCTCCTATTGACAACACCGTGAGACTCTTTACTTTTTTATTATTATTTGAACAAAACAAGCACAAACCTGTGTGTTGTTCTGTTGTGGAGCTTCATTTCTTCTTTTGCCTGAAGGAAATTCACAACGAGAAAACTGTTGTTACGGCCCGAGGCCTCCAAGATCTTTTTTACTAAAAATGCTAAAATGTCAGAGAAATATACAAAAAGAACTTTTCTAAAGAATAAAGTGAAACACAAACAACTTTTGACACTTTAAGATTTACTCACTGTGGAACAAGTAACTTTTTCTTTTTCTTTTTACTCAAGTTAGATTACAGATACTTCATTATAATATTAGTAGAAGCAAAAAGTGCCATAGTAAAAGTACTCTAAGAAGTACTTCTAAGTACTTCAAGATCAAATGGTAACTTGAGTGCAAGATGCCAACAAAATAGCATATTTTATTCTTCAGCTTCTACTTCCTACTTAGCGCCTGCCTTGATAAATGACCCCCTGTAATTACTGCTTTGAAAAAGTGTCTATTGTCTGTCTCCGTTGTCTTTAGCTTTTAGACACTGAATTCTGCGTG
Organism: Neogobius melanostomus; assembly: GCA_007210695.1. Lineage (NCBI taxonomy): Eukaryota > Metazoa > Chordata > Actinopteri > Gobiiformes > Gobiidae > Neogobius > Neogobius melanostomus. The sequence goes on along the minus strand of VHKM01000458.1, from coordinate 67,450 downwards.
GGTTTGCCCACCTGGGTTATAAGTGGGTTTGTCCGCAGTTTCCATGTGGGCCCCACGTGTGTTGGCCCATGTGGGCTGGACCTTTACAAGTCAAACTTAACCCTTTCTACTCTATAAAGGCTCCAGTTATGGTCCCGGTATTTGGACGCAAAGGGACACAAGGGGGCGCCTTTCCAGCCTTCTCAGTGTAAATGTGAATTTACTTAATTCAGAGTTTGACTTTAGGTCAGACACATGAGTGACAGTAACATGAGGCTAAATTAGGGATGTCACAGTATGAAAATTTTACCTCACGGTTATTGTGACCAAAATTATCACGGTTTTCGGTATTATCGCGGTATTTTTTTTTAATGTGTGTTAATAAGTTCAGAAAGCATTGATAGTCCTACACAAACTGAAATAGTTTCAAAAAAGTGTAACAGTGTTTGTTATATTTAAAAAAAATACAGACAAAGCCATATCAAAAGTGCAACTTTTCACGTCAAAGTAAATTAACTATAACTATGTATTGTTGGTCGTTTGGAGGGTATCCCATGTACTATTTATAGCGCCAGAACCGTGTTAGAATATTGTCACGTTCTCAGTTTGTGTCCTTCCAGTTTGCTTTCACTCTGCAGATTTGGGAAAATGCCATCAGACAGTAATCATTGTTAAATTCATAATAATGCGGCGAGAGTGAATCTATTGCATTGGCGACTTTAATCTGCCCTCCAGGAGCCTGTAACGCATTGTGCCATTTCAATACGGAGGTATCCATGAGGCGGTGGCGCTGCGGCTGCACTATGGGGCGACTCGTTGCGTTCTCCCTCAACCCAAAGTCTACACATCTTGCATTTCAGCTATAACGTTAACTTGCCTTGCATTGGCTATAGAGTTGTGGGTGATGGTCACGCAGATGTGTCATGAGGTTCAAAGTGTTGCTGCCTTTCGCAGAAACTTTTTTTCCTGCACGTCCTGCAAACAGGATAACTGTCTTCTATCAGCTGTCCCTCGGCTTTCTTCAAATACCCAAATTATGCCCAGACTTAAGACTTGGTCCTGTTTGAAGGCTGATAGACGTCCTGAGCGCTGCCACCTGCTTCGGCCATGATTTCAGCTTCGAGAAAGTTTTGTTTTGGTTGCAAACAACACAGTGCGCATGCGCGGCAACTTCAGCAGATGAGACGGTGGCTGGTGAGGCTCACCGTGCCTACACCGAGGGCGCGGTAATCCACCGAGATAATATAGTTTTTCAAAATCAAGACGGTAATTTTTACCGTCAAAATTTTTACCGGGGTTTACCGCTACACCGTTTACCGTGACAACCCTAGGCTAAATACAATGTGCTCTTTGTTTCCACTAAAAAGGCTGAGGCCTCATTGCTCTTCAGCCACAGAGCGACAGGTGAAGAAGGAAGTCATGGAGCTTCTGCTTTAGACAGAACTTAAGCCAATCAAATCACAGTGACTCAGAGTGGGTTGGGCTCAAATGTGACCAAACGCCAAGATCCAAGATCTGAGACTAAAAATAATAAAACCAGAGTAGAAAGGGTTAAGTTTGACTTGTAAAAGTCCAGCCCACATGGAAACTGTGGACAAACCCACTTATAACCCAGGTGGGCAAACCCATGCGGAGCCCACATTGTTTTGCTGGCTGGGTTGGTGGTGTGTTTGTGTGTTTGTATATTTGGAATGGAGCTAAAGGTAAATATATACTTAAACATATAAATCCTCACCAAATGTCGGAGTACTCACCCTTTATAATGAGGACGACCACCAGCACAACCACACAAACACTCAAGGCGACGATGACAGGGAGATTCAGAGAAGCCTCTGCAGAAAGACAGATCAGTTTATCCCAGGTCACTTCAGTGCTTATGGGGTTCCCACATCTTTCAGGTCACGACCCCCAAAATATTGACGTGAACAACTGGAGACTTGCACAATCAAATGTAACTAATGCTTGCACTTGTTTCAAGATTCAGCACATTCAAGATCTATTAGAATTGTATCGCTCAGAGCCTCACGGTGGCCCTGGAAGTCCTGACCTCCACTTGGGAACCCCTGGCCTATAAAGCTTTGTAAAGTCAGATGTTACACAAGTTCTTACCTTGAGGGTCCGGCTCCGGATCGCACAGCCCAACAAAAACAAGTGACACATGCACAATGACAACTAAACAACCTAATCCCAACAGACACACATTTGACCAAAGGGAAAGAAGAACGCACACACGATCATTAGTGCCTTGGACGATGACTACAGTATATTATCCGTAACCTGCACACAGCCTACGACCAAAAACAAAACGCAAACAAATCCAATCAACTGAACACACCACGTTAGCTTACAGCACAACAATGGCCTCGTCAAAAAGCAAACCTCCACTACTTGATAAGCCGTTGCAGTAATAAGCGAGCCTTCTGCTCAGCAAACTCGTTCACTATTGTGGTGAAATCCAGTTTCCTCGCTCAGTTATTTTCAATGTAGAGTTTGGAAAATCCGCGCTACATCCTTCTGTGTTAAAACACGCTCTGAAGGCAAGGAGTTGGTTCGGGAAACGTAATGGTCAGCAGGGCGCTGTGCATGCTTACAGCCAGGGCATCATCAGTCAGTCGCACTGGAAAAGTTCACTGGTTTCACACAGAAAAACGAACCTCTGCAGTAGTATTCAGCTATTCAGAGCAGGAGTGTCCTCTGCCAGACACACACAGGAAGTGTTGCATAATAATGAAGCCACACACACACAATGACACGCCCCCACGGCGTGCTATTTCTCCAACTGAACAAGCTGATTTCAACCTAAAAATATATGCTTTTAAATATACCAATACTGTTATCTAAAACATGGAAAGGCTTCTTCGTGATCTTAACTAACAGATTATCCTAACTTTCCGTGACGGGTCACTATCGCCATACGCCTTTGTCACAACCAAGTGTCGTCAATACCTTTAAATGTAAACTTTCTTCAGGAACAGTTACACAGCACTTCATGTTAAACCTACATGTTGCTGTGGTAATGCAGTCACTTCAGAAAATGTCAAGTGGCATGTGGTTTATTTGGACACGTCTTTTTGTCAAACAATACCTATTGTATTGCAAGACGTATATCGTATCGTCCTAAAGCAGATCGTCCCTAATTATTAGCCAATTACGATTCGACCTTTGGAGGGACTTTACAAAAAAATTTAAATAAATAAATAATATATAAAAGTTTGGGGTCACTTAAAATGTCCTTATTTTTGAGACAAAATCTCTGCTTTTTTCAATGAGGATAACAATAAATTAATCAGAAATACGGTCTAGATATTGTTAATGTTGTGATATTCTAGCTGGAAACGGGTGATTTTTAATGTAATTCCTACATAGGTGTTAGTGATGCGCGGGTTGATCCGAAATGGGCGGGGCCTGCGGTTACCCGCGGTTACGAGTCATCCAAAAGTATTTGTGATGATATTCGGGTCGTGGTCAGTCGGGTCGTTTGAAATAAAGATGCCAATTAAACCTTTGTAATTTATATAGTACTAGTCTAGTACTAAAACATGCGAGCCAGGAAGCGGGTCGGGTGCAATATTTTCTTTTTCTTTTTTTGCGGTCCGAGTTGCGAGCGGGTTAGTTGAAAACTAACTGATAGGTGTGCAGAGGCGCATTTCTAGCAACCATGTCCAGTGTTCTAATGGTACATTGTGTTAGCTAATCGTGTTAGAGGGTAACTGATGATTAGAAAACCCTCAATTACGCGAGCACTGTTGAAACACTGTTATGCTGATGAGAAAAGCTATGGTGGTCTATATCAAAAAGTTGGTCGATTTTGCACATTTTAGTAAAATTTAAGGGTGCACTCACAGTTGTCCATCTTGTGAAGTGTGAGTGTAATCAAACTGTGCCCAGGTCCAGCTCGGTTCTGGACTTCGGACGGCTTTGAAGAGGTGGCCCACAGCTCTGCGCGGTGTCTCATGTATGTGCGCACACACGGAAAAGGCTGTATTTACAACATGTGTCAATCCCACTGTGCTGCGTTTACCTCCCAACTCGCGCTCGTCTCGGGTCGGACTTTACAGGGGACGTCCTGTGCTTCTTCCGCGCTGTGTCCGAGTCTAATTTCTCTGCTACTGTACCCTGGTTTCACCATAGACTTTCATCTGACAGATAAATGCTGCCTGTGCTTTATCTCTTGTGATGTTGGTGCGTTCGTGTTAAGTGCATTCTTGCAACGTAGATTTCCAGGAGTTACAATCCTGTTGAACCGGTGGTTGAAGCAGCGATGAATGACATAAACTGAGCGATATATCTTCTGTTCTCGTAGCCTTTTTCAAGGCTGTATTTTATACATGAATTAATGTAGGAAACAGAGACAGGTGTCTGCTCGACCCACTGCCACAGCAGAGTGGCTAAATTATTAGCTTTATTAAAAGCGACTATTTTACTCATCATAGCCCGTTTTGTTTAAACTGCAGTACAATGCAAAGAAAAGTGGCGTAAACAGATTTGACAACGGGGCTCATAGACCTATTTCATTCTGCTGGGTTTATTTATTTTGTCTTCCCTTCCTCAATAAACATGTTGCGCTGCTGCTGCACATGTACAAACAACTCCTCGTGCTTTGTCCACGGCTCGGTTCATTTGTGCAAGTGTGAGCGCGGGCCATTCAGGGCGTCCAGACCGGTACCATGCCATTTGTCCGACAACCCATTAGTCCGACGTCTCATTATTCCGAAAATGTACCATTGAGCAGAGGTGCCATTAGTCCGACATCTCTAACCCAGTTGTGTTGTGGATTAGAGAGCCATATACAACCATTGGTCCTATAACCTTAAGGTTAGCAAATGTTCCAGTGTTAATGTCACACTGTTTGGTGTCTATATGAGTCCAACCTTCTCAGTGTTAAAATGTGAGTTGACTCTCTTCAGAGTTAGACTGAAGGATAGAGAATCTGACACCATGAGTGACAGTAACATGACGTTAAATAGAATGTGTTCTTTATTTCCAATAATAAGGCTGAGGCCTCATTGGACTTCAGTCTGTCCTAGACTGACAGGTAAAGAAGCAGGAAAATTTGTCATTCAACGAACGTCTAGGACTTCAGCTGGAAGTACAAATTAAAAATTGAAAATCAATCATTAATAATATTAAGATTAAAGGAAGGAATAAAACTGTGTGTATATATATATTTGTTTAAAGCTGTCGAACTGTATCTGATGTAGGGTCATGTGTGTCCCTGTTCCTCTGAGTCAGGGTGGACCACAGCAGATGTGGACAGGACTGTGGTATCCACAGTTTTAATTTGGAGAAAATAACATAACCCTCGAGTGCAGTCTGCTGTAACATAGACCTGTGCACATCAGTCATGGTCCACCCTGACTCAGAGGAACAGGGACACACATGACCCTACATCAGATACAGGTCGACAGCTTTAAAAAAATATATATATAGTTTTACTCTTTCCTTTAATTTAGAGCTCGTGCTTCACAGCTAGAAGGTCACGGGTTCGATTCCCCACCTGGACGGGGTCTTTCTGTGTGGAGTTTGCATGTTCTCCCCGTGTCTGCGTAGGTTTCCTCCGGGTACTCCGGTTTCCCCTACCACTAAAAACATGTACAATAGGCCAGGATGAATGATAGTGTGCTTGAGAGTGCGCATGGGGGACGACGGACGCAAATTAGCCCAAGGCTACAATCCGGTGTGGCTTGTTTACATGCATGAGACCCATGTATGTTCATTAACATGCACTGTCCCGACCAAATAAACCAATAAATAAATAAATAAATTTAACTGTTATTAATGATTGCTTGATTCTCAGTTTTTAATTTGTACTTCCAGCTTAAGTCCTAGACATTCGTTGAATGACAAATTTTCTGCTTCTTTACCTGTCAGTCTAGGACAGACTGAAGTCCAATGAGGCCTCAGCCTTATTATTGAAATAAAGAACAGATTCTATTTAACGTCATGTTACTGTCACTCATGGTGTCAGATTCTCTGTCCTTCAGTCTAACTCTGAAGAGAGTCAACTCACATTAACACTAAGAAGGTTGGACTCATATAGACACCAAACAGTGTCACATAAACACTGGAACATTTGCTGTGTGGAGTCTTGCCTGAACCTAATTTTATTGTTCAACCCCTACTCAATGGGACATTTTAGGAATAATGACACATCGGACTAACGGGTTGTCGAACGAATGGGACGACCCCGTCCAGACCTTTCCTCAAACGAGAGGCTTCTTCTTAACGTCTCTGCTGCTGTAAAACGCTCCACGGTGGCTCTGACATATGTTATACATCCTTTTCTCACATTTTTATCGTGACAAATGCAGGTGCTCATTTAACAGCTCCCTAACCGTGTGCGCATGCATGACCAACCGGGCCGCACTCTGGCCCACCTCCTCCCAGCGTCAAAGTCTGGAACCGAGCTGGACCAGAGCGCGGTTTGATTGTGATCACACACAAACAAACCGTGCTGAAAGAGCTTTACGCACTTTGGCACGGTTTGGATGGACAAGTGTGAGTCAGAGGAGATCAAGCAAAGGGAAAGCAGTAAGCGCTTGTTGAAGTCAGCGCTGCTTTGTGCAGGGCTGTAGCCTCGACCAAGACTGTTCTTGTGCCAGGCAGAAGATCGGGCCCAATGTGTTTAAATCTTACGTAAAAAAAAGGTTGTAGCATGGCTTTAAAAACTTTAAACAAATGTGTTATTTTGACTGTAAGCAAAGTAGTACAGTATATTTTTTTTAATTCATTAACAATAGAATTCAGACATGCATGGATAGTACAACATATTTTTGTGGGACAAAAAAAAGTAAAAATGTCAGGTCTTACCAGGGTGTGTTGTAGATGGAGGGGTTGTCATGTTGGCTTTAGATGAGATAGGACAGGATGTTAAAGAGATCGAGCCGCTGTGATTGAAGCTAATGTGTAAAATGAAGTCATGCTCACCCACGGTCAGCTCCAGTTTGTGGAAGAAGAGATTTCCATTTCCAGTCCTTTCAGTCCCAAACCAATAAGATCCGCTGTCTTCAATGGTTACATGTCGAATAGTTAGGATAATCATCCAGTTTAAAGTTTGATCTTTAAATGTAAACCTCCCATTGGACCTGTGGGACGTGCTGACGAGTTCTTCACACGTTTGAAGTGAAGACTCTCCTTTACACACAAACATCTTTGGAGAAACATTTACATTGGTATAGTTGCATCGATGGGTCAAGTTCTGTCCAGGGTTGAGACTTCTCTTAGTGACTTCCACAACTACAAGGAGATTGAGATGAGATGAATAGAGACATTGACTAAATTGTTGTTTTATAAATTTGTTCACTGTTTGATGGATTGTGAGCGACTGAAGAAGTTTGCAGCTCATATGGTACAACATAATGTATGTAACAACTAAATATTCATATATTGTAATAAATTAGTGTCAATATTAAAATAATAAACTGAACACATCTCTAGTATGTTAACCTCTTAAGCCCAGGGTTTTATTATTTTAGTCTCAGAGCTTAGATCATGGCGTTTGGTGCCCATTTGAGCCCAACCCACTCTGAGTCACTGTGATTTGATTGGCTTCAGAGTTACACTGTAGATCAGACACCATGAGTGACAGAAACATGACGCTAAATAGTGACCCTTTATTTTCAATAGAAAGGCTGAAGCCTCATTGCTCTTCAGTCACAGACTGAGAAGTGAAGAAGGAAGTCATGGAGATTCTCATTTAGAACATTACACTTCTGCTGGATGTAACAAACAAAAGATAGAAATTCAAGTATTCCTTAGTAATAGTTGAGAAATTACTCTCATTCTACAAAAACAAACCCTTGTCATTTGTATCTGCTGTAGAGTCATGTTTGAGTTGTGGTGCAGCAGGACTGATGTGGACAGATGTTACAGAAGAAGCTCATGAGGTTCATTTCTTCAACACAGTTACTATAGTAACTATTTCACCAAAGTAAAACTACATCTACCACAGTCCTGTCCACATCTGTCATGGTCCACCATGACCCACCATGACACATGACACTCCATCAGATATAATTGTCATGCTTTTGTTTTTTTTTTTTGTAAAATGAGAGTAATTAATAATTAACTAATATTTTAATGATATAATTTCAGGATTTTCACATTTGTATTTTTACATTTTTGATTGGAAAAATATTTTTTGTATATTTTTTGTTTTTACTATATTTTTGAGTTTCAGAATAAGATATGACTCTTATATCCAGCAGAACTCTGAAGTTCTGTCTAAAGCAGAATCTCCATGACTTTCTTCTTCACTTCTCAGTCTGTGACTGAAGCGCAACGAGGCCTCAGCTTTTTACTGACAATAAAGAGCTCACTATTTAGCATGATGTTACTGTCACTCATGGTGTCTGACCTAAAGTCTAACTCTGAAGAAATTCAATTCACATTTACACTGAGAAGGTTGGAAGAGCGCCCCCTGTGTCCAAGTGCGTCCAACTGCCCGGACCGAATTTTTACTTATTTTGGTCCCACAGGTGGGACCGTAGGGCTGAAGAGGTTAAGTAAGTATTATTTTTTTGTTTTCATTTAATTGACCCCTCTGTGTCTGGAGTAGTGATTCTCAACTGGTGGGTCGTGGAACCACTTTCAGTAGGTCACGAGCCTATTCCCGGAAACATTTTTCCACATTTTCCATCTGAAACTTCATGGAAACACATGGAGTCTGTTCAAATTATTGTTACTGTTTTGTTTTGATCCTAATTTCAGTCTTAAAGGCATATCTGCAGCTTGTTCAATAAGAACTTGTGTGCAAAATATACAATATTTTATGCGATAAGTGACAAATTACAATTTTATTTGGGTCAAATCTTGCCATCCTGTAGGGTAATGTTGGGTCCCGAAGCCATATCACTTGAGAACCACTGGTCTAAAATATATAGATATTGAAAAAACAGTAATACTGCCATATTAATCTTGATCAATCATTTAACGTTTTTCTTTTTGTGTGTATTAATGAGTTCTCTCCCATACCAGCTTAACTGCAGTGTTTATACAGAAATAATTCACATTACATAATGTAAATAAATGAACAGATGTGTTGAGAGCAGATCTTTTCTTACCTTGAAGGTCTATTTTTTTCCGTGACACCTTGTAACCTTTAGGTGACTCGTACCCGCACCAATAGACCCCTGGTCCTGTCGACTCACATCACTGATGCGATAAACAAGCTCTGGACCTCGGGACAGTATGTCACAGGTCTGGGGGCTTTGTTTACAGATAAAGTTTACATCACGGTGAGTGCAGCTGATGGTGGTATCTGCTCCGACGTAAGCAATTTGTGAGTGTTGGGGACAGACAGGTTCATCTAAAACAAATCATTAATGTCACTTTACACTTCACTGTCACACATTGGGAATATGCTAAAATGCCCAAAAGCTTTAACCATTATATCCAATTGTTTAAATGTGTTTAATCTCACCATGTGTCAGGTCTATTTTTCTTTTATTGCACTTGTATTTCCAAAAGTCATTCCTGGTAAGTTGTGTCACAAACACTCTCCAGTATTTCCCAGTTGTGTTGTGGTACATGAATCGTTGTTTGTCCACAGCCGTCCATTTATTGTCTTCAATATTTTGGATCCTTATTGGTGTGTTATGGGGGCCAGTTACTTGGAAATCTGTTTCATTTTTATAATTGCATGTGAATTCAAACCAGCATCCACGGCATCCATCGTCCTCACCCAAATAAGCACATACTGCAGGAGACAATGTCAAAGTGAGTCACTCCTAAATCATGAGATAAACATATGTAATAAAGCAACAAAACATACCGGAAAAGTATGAATAAGGCGGCTTTTGGCATGCTTTAGCACAGTGGTTCCCAATCTTACCAAAAAGAATTGCTAATACTTATTAACAAATAAACTGAATTTGGAAGGTTTAATGTCTCCTTTAGATTTGTGCTCCATGATGGATATGGGCTACAATGGGTTTAGAAAGTGTTCAGGAAACTGTAAATTATCTGTACTTTATAGCAGTCGGACGCTAAACTCATGTACATTTCTTACTGCTAAAAGAAAAGGAAAGTACACCATACAATTACAGGTATGGGAACTCTTGGGGGTATACGAAAGCACTTAGCAGGGGGTGCTTGGAAGGCTATAAAATTTGTATTTCAATAATATTCTCTATTAAGGAAAAGTGGGTATATTTTAATTGAGATTGATAAAAGGTGTACATAAAACAAAAGGAACCACAGCCCTAAAATGTGCTCTACTTGCAGAGTTTTGCAAGCCTGGATCCAAATCATCTCTTGGACTCTTTTGCTTGTGGATCCGATGATTACTCTTCCACCAGATTCTTTCAAACTTTCTATATATGTTATCGTTATTTTTCCCAGTTATCAGTAGTAATAGTCATATTATTGATATCTGATATTTATTGATATATCTGACTCGTAGGAAAATAGAGTCCTTGATATTTCCAAATCAAGTGCTGACAATGCAGCACTTCTTCAAAACGCCAGGAGATAATGTTCCCGTCTGGTACTTATTCTCTTTCTGTTTAGATTTTATCCATTTTCAGGTTTATTGGTGTGAAGCACAAGATAACATGACGTGTATAATGTTTGATATGTATTAGAGCAGCAACAGCTGATGAATTTCCCATGTGGATTAATAAAGTAATTTAACTCTGATACAATCAATTGATGCGTGCCCAAACTGCAGGAGATCGTAAAACAGAAAACATTTGAAAAGTGGTTATTGTATGCCCCTAAGGACACAAAACATTTAGTGTTTTCTGTACTGTACTCAAGATTTTTTTTTGTCCTATTATATTACTGTAGTTTTAACCCCTCTAGAAGAAAAAAACTTAAGAAAGGTGAACCTAATGGGCCTGTCAAACAGATCGAAAAAGAGGCAACCTGTAAACTCTACTTTGTAGACTTAGGGTTCTGGTGTATGGGAACACACCAACAATGCGAGGCCCATAGACTTTGTGGGGTCCAAAATTCTGGGCCACACACACAAAACCCACAAAAACAGAGAAATATCAAAAAGGCCAAAATACCAAACTAATATGCAGCCAAGGAGGACCCACAATTGGATGATGCTTCTGTTGTCTTTTGTCTGTCATGATGTAGACCTGCTGTGGTACTTGCAGAGGACCCCTTTAAGATGCAAAAACTGATAATGTGGTGTGTACACAAAGATGGGCCACACAAGTATTTAAAATTAGAAACGGACCCCAAAAGTGATAAAAAAAAATACAGTGTGAACATTTTGGAATTTGGGTAAATTTAAGTGATACTTGTGGCAAGATTTAATTCACAAACACGTTTTTCAAAGCGTAAATATCAGTCCCTTTGTATTTTTATATGATTTTAATAAGAAAGGGGCTTTTATCAATCACGTCTTTTATTGTGAGTTATCTGGCATTGAGTTAAATGTATTTTAAAAAGAGCCAGTCTTTTGTAAATCCCGTCACTAATCGTCTGGTTTGATAATGATGACGGTCATAATGCTCATGTGAGGAGGTCAAATACAGCAGACATGTTAATGTCTGTTCATCATCATTTACACCGTTGATTTTTCCCCCAGAATAAATAAATATATTCTCAAGCAAAAATAAATAAAACAAATCGACAAACACATAAACTATGAACACATAAAGCAATCAAACAATACAAATAAATAAATAAGGCTTTCAGAGCAAACTCTTAACACACAAAATACCTGCTTCTGTTGAGAAGAAAAAGAACAGGACAACAAGTGGGACCTAAGATCATGGAGCTACTGGATGCCAGTCATTTTTTCATTGTATTTTCTGCCAAATCTTAGTCAAATCATAATCAATTATAAACTTTAAACGCTGTGTCACCACTTCTATCGTGTGAACCACAAAGAAAAGTGAAGGTAATATGAAATTATTTGTAATTTCTGTCATTTCTCTGGTTTAGTTACATTATGGTAATACGTATAAAATTAACATTTTTACCTTTAGCCGCTGAAAAAGCAAGAAGAAGAAAGATGATCATGTTGGCGTGTGTCTTCACCTCGTTCATGATAGAAATGTTTGTTTGCTTCTGTCACTTTTCCTGTCTAGATCTTATCATATCGTTTGCTCTTTTTCCGTTTGCCAGTGGTTAAAACACTCACGCCTCTTCTCTCTGCCTTATCTCACACTATACTTTAAAAACATTAATTCAGCTTCAACACGACTCATACTGAATCTCACCTAAATGTGTAAATATCTGTGTGTGAGTGAGGGAGTGAATTAACATGGCTTTTGCAGGCTGGTGTCAGGGTTTGAGAAATGTTTAGAGTGAATGAATAAACAAGTGTGTGAAGTCGTGTGTTGTAAATAAATTGTGTAGAGATTTAGCGATAAACCCTTTGTGCATCGAATCAGCTGCAAACTTTGCTTTTGAACTATGTCTAATTTTCCTTGTCAAATATTTAAAAAAAATCAGCATTGAAAATACTTTTATTAAATGTTAATGTAACAAATGCAGGATCTTGCAAAAATACAGACATATACAGTAAGATGTGCAGCACTGGGGCACTACTTTAACCAAGGAAAATGGCATAAAGCTACTTATTTATTTACTTTTATTTCATTTCATTCATTCATGTATTTGAATAGGACAATGCATATGAATCAGGGCTGTAAATATGCTGGATTTAGCTCAGAGCTCATTTCCATCCACAGTCCCATGGGGTAAAAACATACCACCAACACAGAACATACATGAGCACAAAACACAGCACACATGACAGTACAACATACAAAAAACTAACACTAAATTACTCAAATTAAACTGTGCCTTTTCACACATACCAAATATGGTCCCTTGTTTTAAGTGGGACAATGTACATTAATAAACATTAAGACAGTATAAATGTACCCGAGTTAGTCCCACCACCAGATCTCATAAAACATCATAAAAATGTGTTAAAAAGCCTTAAGAGACTTAAATGTTTAAAAAGCATGAAATTAGATTCAAACTGGCATCAAATCTAAATTTATTGGAAAATTATGACATTGCTCAACAATTTTTTACTGTATAAGTTGGCGACTGTATCTCCTCATAGACGTACTCCTCCTTTAGACCAAATCACCAGACTTTAACTTTTGTATTGTTATTATTTATGAACAGACCAAGTTGTACAAACCTGTCTGTTATTCTGTGGTGGAGCGTCATTTCTTCTTTTGCCTGAAGAAATTCACAAGGCAAGTTTATTTGTAGAGCACAATTCATACACAAGGCAATTCAAAGTGCTTCACAGTTGCATAAAATTACAAGAAAGTAGATCAAATCATTAACATAAAAATGAATCAGTTACAGTAAAAGGCAAGAGTGCAGATAAAATACTTTCAGTTTTCATATGCACGGGTAAAAAGAGCTGTTTTCAGCCTGGATTTGAACATTGTCAGAGTTGAGGCCTGTCTCACATCCTCATGAAGACTGTTCCAGATTTTAGCTGCATGAAACTGAAACGCAGCCTCACCGTGTTTATTATTGACTCTGGGAACCACCAGGAGACCCCTCCCTGAAGTTCTCAGGGCCCGAGATGGTTCATACGGCTCTAACATGTCAGAGATGTACTTTGGTGCTAAACCATGAAAAGACTTGTACACAAGCAGAGCTGTTTTAAATTCTATTCTCTGAGTGACAGGAAGCCAGTGCAGAGACCGGAGCACTGGACTAATGTGGTCGTATTTCCTGGTTCTTGTCAGGACTCGAGCAGCAGCGTTCTGGATGTACTGCAGCTCTAACAGTGAGCAGGCCGTTACAGTAGTCTAACCTGCTGGAGACAAATGCATGGATGAGTCTCTCTAAGTCTGGTTTTGACACTATTCCTCTGATCTTAGCAATGTTTTTCAGATGGTAAAAAGCTGATGATGTTATTGCTTTGATGTGGCTGTTTAAGTTCAGGTCTGAGTCCATGATTACTCCTAGATTTATAGTTTCAGAGCGAGAGACTCGAGGTGACTGATAACACTTTCTCTTTGTGCTTTTTGGGCCAAAAACAATGATCTCAGTTTTGTCTGAGTTTGGTTGGAGAAAGTTGTTTTACATCCACAAACTGATCAATATGATTTGCTTGTCAAATTTAAATTCATTGTCCACAAACACTCAGACATTCCTTGTAAAAGGCTGACAAAAGGAGGCTGGAGGGCCAATGGCACTGTCACACAATGTTCCAACAACAGTGCTATTCATTATGGACAGCTGAATGTACGGAAATTAGTGGTAGTTAATTATTTGTAATTAATTAATCACACTTAGGGGTTGTGTTTATTTTGAAAGGTATATTTTAGAAGCTTCTTATTGTATTTTCCTACATTTGAACTTATTTTGGTGGAGCTGTGAGGCCTGTGTGATCATTTCAAACACGTCAAAGACAAAAGCAGTTTGATTTATTTTGGAGAATGATCTTTTTAAATAAGTTTATGTGGCTCAAGTGTCGGATAAACAAGTTTCACAGTAAAATAGTTTTTGGCTTCACACCGTGTTCGTCCCTAAGCAACATATAGCAGGTAAAAGGAAGCTGAGAAAGTGTCTGCGCCGCTAAACACAAGTGTGATTCAGTTCGATTCATATTTTGAATCGCACTAAACATTTTATAATGAATCAATCGGAATTCATCCAAAAAAAGTCCCGGCACTAATTGAAATATTTAAACAACATTCAAAAATACTTTTATTGATGTAAAACAAGTTCAGGAAAATACAGACATTTTCATCTTGTGAGTAAATAATTGTGTGAAACTGCTTTAATCACATGCTGCAGATTAAGTGAATAATGAACCCACTTTAAAGCAACACAATGGCAGAAATTGCGATGCACAAAACTTGCACTTCTTCAGGCCGGACAACAAAGTCTTCGTCCGGACTGTAGCCTCTCGAACTATAGACAAACTAAATGATTTCAGCTTTCTCAGAAGATAATGTCTGTGACGGCACTTTTTGTGACCATATTGTTTATTTCCTTTCACATTTTCATCTCCTAACTGTGTGAGTAAAAACGCACACTCTGTATCGGCTGAGCTCAAATTTTACGCAGCTTCTTTCTGTCAAAGTGAGCAGGAAATTAGATTTAAAGGGGAGAGAAAAAATAATAATAAAATGCGTTCGTCTTACCTACAATTATGTGCATTGTTATTGGCTTCACAATTGATCACAATTGAATTATTTGAATTGGCACATTTAATCTCAACAATTATATACATATAGGCAGTACTATATATTTGCAAACAACAAAATATCCTGTTTAATTGAGATCTTATACAAAACCTGCTAACCCTGTAGTTTACACCTCTACAAACATGTTCCGAAATGCACAAGAATCTGTGCAGCCGATATAGCCTAGTGGTTAAGCTGCAGCACATATGGTAAAACACTGTTCTGTCCTCAGCGTTGGGGGTTTGAGTTCTGGCTACAATTTGCTGAATGTCTCTCTACACTTTTCACCCTGAGCTGTCGTGTCAAGCAAAATAAAGCCTAAATCTTTAAATAAGTGAATATATTGTTATCTTCCTTCTATTACATGAACCATCTGCTTCCCCCAAAACTCTACCCATTGCATTACTTCTTTGTGTCCACATTGGCGCACAGGGCGTCCCCGGATGGTGCTGTGTGGACGGTGCAGTCGTCTTCTCTGTTATTGAACAAAGTGTCGTATTCACAACGATCTGGCATCTGTAAATCCTCATAGACGCGCTCCTCCTATTGACAACACCGTGAGACTCTTTACTTTTTTATTATTATTTGAACAAAACAAGCACAAACCTGTGTGTTGTTCTGTTGTGGAGCTTCATTTCTTCTTTTGCCTGAAGGAAATTCACAATGAGAAAACTGTTGTTACGGCCCGAGGCCTCCAAGATCTTTTTTACTAAAAATGCTAAAATGTCAGAAATATACAAAAAGAACTTTTCTAAAGAATAAAGTGAAACACAAAAAACTTTTGACACCTTAAGATTTACTCACTGTGAAACAAGTAACTTTTTTTTCTTTTTACTCAAGTTAGATTACAGATACTTCATTATAATATTAGTAGAAGCAAAAAGTGCCATAGTAAAAGTACTCTAAGAAGTACTTCTAAGTAGGGATGGCCGTCTTGAACCACGGGATTCGACACTGTGTCGAAGTCTCATGGCGCATGCGTGTCGAAACACTGCTTCAAAACAAGGTTCAAACCGCACATGTCACGTGACTGGATCTGAGAAACGTTTCATGAAACGCCGCTGTTTGGCAAGTGTTTCACTAGGGGGCACCCGTGCCGAACACACAGGAGTTTCAATGAACCACAGAAAAGCGCACCTGTCTCAACCTATCTCCCATAAAGTTTTAAAGCACATCTGTCCCTTGTGGGTTTTGTGAGAGACGAGAGAGATTCCCACATTTGTTCATTCTCTCAAAAAAATACTTGTGTATGCCAGCGACAAGTGTACCTTGTGTGAGAGTGTTTTCTAAAGCAGGAGAAGTTCTTAGTAAGAAAAGAAATAGACTAAGTCCTTCCACAGCATAGAACATTATATTTCTGAAAAAAAATCTTGAAAGCAGCCCATGTAAAAAGAGCGTTAAAAAATGACGAAGTCATACTTGAACCGGGGACCTCGTGCACCAGAGACTAGCGCTCTATCACTGAGCTATAGACCCACAGAACAGTGGGCCGGTCTTCTCTAAATTGTCGGGCCGAAATGGTCCCAGCACGCCACTGACCGACCATGCTCGCATGTGAGAAGAGAATCAAAGGACACTCGTAAATTACGGGTTATATCTATTGAATCATATTGTTGACAAGGTAACTTTGCCCAAAGATGTGGGTGTCTTTTTTTTTCTTTTCTTTTTTTTTTTTAATGTTTGTTTACGTTGATTTAAAGCTTACACTGAATGAAGGATAACTGAAATAGCAAAAGGGCACAGGGCAACAACATTAACTCACACATAAGCCTACTGAAAAACAAAAACGACAACAAAGAAAGCAAAAGATACAATAACAAAACAAAAACAGCCACTGTGGAGTCGGTTTCGAACTGTGTTTCGAAGCTTCGGCACAATCGCTTCAAATGCTTTGGTGTTTCATGAAGCTTCATGTTGCCCATCCCTAGTTCTAAGTATTTCAAGATCAAATGGTAATTAAGTGCAAGATGCCAACAAAATAGCATATTTTATTCTTCAGCTTCTACTACTTAGCGCCTGCCTTGATAAATGACCCCCTGTAATTACTGCCTTGAAAAAGTGTCTATTGTCTGTCTCCGTTGACTTTAGCTTTTAGACACTGAATTCTGCGTGGGTTTGCCCACCTGGGTTATAAGTGGGTTTGTCCGCAGTTTCCATGTGGGCCCCACGTGTGTTGGCCCATGTGGGCTGGACCTTTACAAGTCAAACTTAACCCTTTCTACTCTAAAAAGGCTCCAGTTATGGTTCCGGTATTTGGACGCAAAGGGACACAAGGGGGCGCCTTTCCAGCCTTCTCAGTGTAAATGTGAATTTACTTATTTTTGAGTTAGACTTTAGGTCAGACACCATGAGTGACAGTAACATGATGCTAAATTCAATGTGCTCTTTGTTTCCAGTAAAAAGGCTGAGCCCTCATTGCTCTTCAGCCACAGAGCGACTGGTGAAGAAGGAAGTTGTGGAGCTTCTGCTTTAGACAGAACTTAAGCCAATCAAATCACAGTGACTCCGAGTGGGTTGGGCTCAAATGTGACCAAACACCAAGATCCAAGATCTGAGACTAAAAATAATAAAACCAGAGTAGAACTTGTAAAAGTCCAGCCCACATGAGGCCCACATGGAAACTGTGGACAAACCTACTGCTGGCTGGGTTGGTGGTGTGTTTGTGTGTTTGTATATTTGGAATGAAGCTAAATGTAAATATATACTTAAACATATAAATCCTCACCAAATGTCGGAGTACTCACCCTTTATAATGAGGACGACCACCAGCACAACCACACAAACACTCAAGGCGACGATGACAGGGAGATTCAGAGAAGCTTCTGCAGAAAGTCAGATCAGTTTATCCCAGTTCACTTCAGTGCTTATGGGGTTCCCACATCTTTCAGGTCACGACCCCCAAAATATTGACGTGAACAACTGGAGACTTGCACAATCAAATGTAACTACACAGTAAATATTCTAGAGTAATTTTACTCTGTTCAGACTGTATTTGGTCCCACTCTTCTCAGAGTAAATGTGAGTTGACTCTCTTCAGTGTTAGACTGAAGGATAGAGAATCTGACACCATGAGTGACAGTAACATCACGCTAAATAGTGAGCTCTTTATTGTCTGTAAAAAAGCTGACGTTTCATTGCTCCTCAGTCACAGACTGAGAAGTGAAGAAGGAAGTCATGGAGATTCTGCTTTTGACAGAACTTCAGAGTTCTGCTGGATATAAGAGTCATATCTTATTCTGAAACTCAAAATATAGTAAAAACTAAAAATACACAGAAAATGATTTTTCCAATCAAAAAAGTAAAAATGAAAATCCTGAAATTATATCATTAAAAATATTAGTCAATTAATAATTACTCTCATTTTACAAATGCTTCAGCCTTTTTACTGAAAATAAAGGGTCACTATTACTGTCATGTTACTGTCACTCACGGTGTCGGACCTACAGTGTAACTCTGAAGCCAATCAAATCATAGTGACTCAGAGTGGGTTTGGCTCAAATGGGCACCAAACGCCAAGATCCAAGCTCTGAGCCTAAAATAATAAAACCCTGGGCTTAAGAGGTTAAGTTTTTATTTGCTGATAAAGTCCTGGAAGCTCTGTCTAATACAAAACTAGCAGGTCTTCATTCTTCACCTGTCGGTCTGTGACAGACTGAAGTGAGGCCTCAGCATTTGATACTGAAAACAAAGAGCACATTGTATTTAACGTCATGTTACTGTCACTCATGGTGTCCGATTGTCTAACCTAAAGTGTAACTCTGAAAAGAGTCAACTCACATTTACTCTGAGAAGAGTGGGACCAAATACAGTCTGTTCAGCACATTCAAGATCTATTATAATGTTATCGCTCAGAGCCTGACGGTGGCCCTGGAAGTCCTGACCTCCACTTGGGAACCCCTGGCCTATAAAGCTTTGTAAAGTCAGATGTTACACAAGTTCTTACCTTGAGGGTCCGGCTCCGGATCGCCTCCATCTGCAGACATGTGGGAGACAAGAGGGTCAAGTTTGACATGATCAATACTGTACTGATCATGGTGTCAAATCTTTCAGTAATTATCAGTAGGGCTGGGACAATATATCGTTTTTGCAAATTGTGACCCGTCACGGAAAGTGAGTGTGACGGTGCGCCCACTAGGGGCGCAACGTAAAATGTATAAAAGGTCACGCCTATCTTCACTCTGCCTCTGGTCTTTGTTCTTCCAGGTTGTCAGGCCGGCGTCCGCTCGTGTTTGGAGCAACAGGCTAACAGGTAGAGCGAAGTTTCTTTCAAAATTAACTAAATTGGTTTGGCCCTAACAAGGACTGCTTTATAGCGCCGAGGGCACAACTATCCGGGGGAGCGCTTCAGCGCAATGCGCGTAGGAACCACTGTGTATCGGGTGTGGAGGTCCCAAAGGTCCGGTGGACGTAGCATTTGTATCCCAATCCCGGGTGACACTGCGCCTCGGAGAGCGGTATGTTCTGGTTTTGGTCGTAGCTAAAGTGCGGCGTTATGAATTGTTTTGTGACCAACTATTTTATATATTTTAGGTCCAATTAGCAGTGATCAGCAATGAATAGGACATAACTGACCGATACTGGGGTTGAGCAGGTCGTTAGAGACGCTCTACTTCAAAAGTGTTTACCCACAGGTGAGAGTAGCTGTGATTAGAGGGGAGGAGCCAACCCCAACTCCTCCCTGTGGTCTTTATCTACGCTGCGTGCTGAGCGGGATTTTGTCCACTGACGAAGGCTTTTGGATGAGAGGCGAAACGTTTAGAGACTTCAACTACCGAGTACAGAAGATGACTCAAGTACCTTCATTGAAGATAGACAACTCCTGTACGACTGAGAACTTACACAGACAAACAGGTAATATATATAAATAAATGTCTCTTGCCTAAATCCACTTCCTATAGAGCCTACCGCTACAGCCCAACAAAAACAAGTGACACATGCACAATGACAACTAGCAACGTAATCCCAACAGACACACATTTGACCAAAGGGAAAGAAGAACGCACACACGGTCATTAGTGCCATGGACAATGACTACAGTATATTATCCGTAACCTGCACACAGCTTACGACCAAAAACAAAACGCAAACAAATCCAATCAACTGAACACACCACGTTAGCTTACAGCACAACAATGGCCTCATCAAAAAGCAAACAGACACGATGGCACAGCGGCCACCACTACTTGATAAGCCGTTGCAGTAATAAGCGAGCCTTCTGCTCAGCAAACTCGTTCACTATTGTGGTGAAATCCAGTTTCTTCGCTCAGTTATTTTCAATGTAGAGTTTGGGAAATCCGAGCTACATCCTTCTGTGTTAAAACACGCTCTGAAGGCAAGGAGTTGGCTCGGGAAACGTAATGGTCAGCAGGGCGCTGTGCATGCTTACAGGGCATCATCAGTCAGTCGCACTGGAAAAGTTCACTGGTTTCACACAGAAAAACAAACCTCTGCCGTAGTATTCGGCTATTCAGAGCAGGAGCGGCCTCTACCAGACACACACAGGAAGTGTTGCATAATAATGAAGCCACACACACACAATGACACGCCCCACAGCGTGCTATTTCTCCAACTGAACAAGCTGATTTCAACCTAGGGATGTCAAGATTAACCGGTTTTACGATTACCACGATTATAAAAGGACGCGGTAGGTTTTCTGTAAGAATTCAGAAGCCACGGTTTACCGCGGAAATTTTTCACGCTGACACACGAGCAGCTGCACCCCATAAACAGCGCGTAAACTCACCGGTAGTTGAGCAAGGCAGAGGGACGCTCTCCTCCAGTGTTGTATCCACCCAAAAACGATTGAAGTCAGCAGAGTGGGACCTCTTTAGGATCCAAAACATGACCAAGGCGTTGTTGTTGTCGATGGAACATCCGTTATGCAACCCTGTCGTCAGAAAGTTGCAGCAAAAGGCGCTGATATCGGCTACGTCGAATATAAACAACATCTTGGAGATAATCCTTCGCTGTAAATGTCCAGGTCAAGGTAATAAACTGCATAATTCCCAAAAAGTTGTCCAAATGTTTGGAAATAGCCACAACTGGCTCAGGATGTAAACAAAAGCTAACGCGCTCCGCTCTGCTTCAGCGTAACAGAAAGGAAAGTGAAACCGCGCACATGTGGAAATGAGCTGTTCTAAAGAGTCTCCTTAGTCATTTGTAAACACGTTTCATTCTCTGTTCATCAAAACATCTGACAAATAATTAAGCAGCAGCAGAACTTTTGAGAACAGGAAACCTAGCCTAGACTGTGGCCTAATAATATATAGTAAAATAATTATGATGATTATGGTCATTATAAAGTAGTAAAGTTGACATTGTTTGTATTATTCAATGTAGGCCTATTTATTTTAATACAAAACAATCTAAAAATATCAGTTCTTTCCTGTCATTCGGTCGATAATCGTGAATAATCGTATAATCGCAATATTTTCTTCACAATAATCGTGACTCAAAAAATTGAAATCGTGACACCCCTATTTCAACCTAAAAATATATGCTTTTAAATATACCAATACTGTTATCTAAAACATGGAAAGGCTTCTTCATGATCTCAACTAACAGATTATGCAAAAAAAAATCACCAATTTAACACTTTTCGCTCATTTTGCTCGCAAGTTGTGCTGCCGACTTGTGTCCTCACTTTCCGTGACGGGTCACTATCGCCATACGCCTTTGTCACAAACCAAGTGTCGTCAATACCTTTAAATGTAATCTTTCTTCAGGAACAGTTACACAGCACTTCATGTTAAACCTACATGTTGCTGTGGTAATGCAGTCACTTCAGAAAATGTCAAGTGGCATGTGGTTTATTTGGACACGTCTTTTTGTCAAACAATACCTATTGTATTGCAAGACGTATATCGTATCGTCCTAAAGCAGATCGTCCCTAATTATTAGCCAATTACGATTCGACCTTCGGAGGGACTTTACAAAAAAATAAAAAAAATAAACAATATATAAAAGTTTGGGGTCACTTAAATGTCCTTATTTTTGAGGGAAAAGCGCTGCTTTTTCAATGAGGATAACAATAAATTAATCAGAAATACGGTCTAGATATTGTTAATGTTGTGAATATTCTAGCTGGAAACGGGTGATTTTTAATGTAATTCCTACATAGGTGTTAGTGATAGCGGGTTGATCCAAAATGAGCGGTGCCTGCGGTTACCCGCGGTTACGAGTCATCCAAAAATATTTTGGATATTCGCATCGCGGTCAGTCGGGTCGTTTGAAATAATGCCAATTAAACCTTTGTAATTTATATAGTACTAGTACAACCCATTAGTCCGACGTCTCATTATACCGAAATTGTACCATTGAGCAGAGGTGCCATTAGTCCGACATCTCTAACCCAGTTGTGTTGTGGATTAAAGAGCCATATACAACCATTGGCCCTAACCTTAGGGTCAGTGGACTCTTGCCTGAACCTAATTTTATTTTTCAGCCCCTACTCAATGGGACATTTTAGGAATAATGAGATGTCAGACTAATGGGTTGTACTAGTACTATATAAATTACAAAGGTTAATTGGCATTATTTCAAATGACCCGACTGACCACGACGTGAATATCAAAAATATTTTGGATGACTCGTAACCGCGGGTAACCGCAGGCACCGCTCATTTCAGATCAACCCGTGCATCACTAACACCTATGTAGGAATTACATTAAAAATCGGCACATCGGACTAACGGGCTGTCGAACGAATGGGCCGACCCCGTCCAGACCTTTCCTCAACGAGAGGCTTCTTCTTAACGTCTCTGCTGCTGTAAAACGCTCCACGGTGGCTCTGACATATGTTATACATACTTTTCTCACATTTTATCGTGACAAATGCAGGTGCTCATTTAACAGCTCCCTAACCGTGTGCACATGCATGATCAACCGGGCCGCACTCTGGCCCACCTCCTCCCAGCGTCAAAGTCCAGAACCGAGCTGGACCAGAGCGCGGTTGATTGTGATCACACACAAACAAACCGTGCTGAAAGAGCTTTACGCACTTTGGCACGGTTTGGATGGACGAGTGTGAGTCAGACGAGATCAAGCAAAGGGAAAGCAGTAAGCGCTTGTTGAAGTCAGCGCTGCTTTGTGCAGGGCTGTAGCCTCGACCAAGACTGTTCTTGTGCCAGGCAGAAGATCGGGCCCAATGTGTTTAAATCTTACGTAAAAAGAAAAAGAAAGGTTGTAGCATGGCTTTAAAAACTTTAAACAAATGTGTTATTTTGACTGTAAGCAAAGTAGTACAGTATCTTTTTAATCCATTAACAATTCAGGCATGCATGGATGGTACAATTTTGTGGGACAGAAAAAGTAAAAATGTCAGGTCTTACCAGGGTGTGTTGTAGATGGAGGGGTTGTCATGTTGGCTTTAGATGAGATAGGACAGGATGTTAAAGAGATCGAGCCGCTGTGATTGAAGCTAAACTGTGTAAAAATGAAGTCATGCTCACCCACGGTCAGCTCCAGTTTGTGGAAGAAGACATTTCCATTTCCAGTCCTTTCAGTCCCAAACCAATAAGATCCGCTGTCTTCAATGGTTACATGTCGAATAGTTAGGAAAATCATCCGGTTTAAAGTTTTATCTTTAAATGTAAACCTCCCATTGGACCTGTGGATGTGCTGACACGTTTTTCACACGTTGCTGAAGACTCTCCTTTACAGACAAACTTCTTTGCAGTAACAATTACATTGGTATAGTTGCATCGATGGGTCAAGTCCTGTCCAGAGTTGAGACTTCTCTTAGTGACTTCCACAACTACAAGGAGATTGAGATGAGATGAATAGAGACATTGACTAAATTGTTGTTTTATAAATTTGTTCACTGTTTGATGGATTGTGAGCGACTGTAGAAGTTTGCAGCTCATATGGTACAACATAATGTAAGTAACAACTAAATATTCATATATTGTAATAAATTAGTGTCAATATTAAATAATAAACTGAACACATCTCTAGTATGTTAAGTAAGTATTATTTTTTGTTTTCATTTAATTGACCCTCTGTGTCTGGAGTAGTGATTCTCAACTGGTGGGTCGTGGAACCACTTTCAGTAGGTCACGAGCCTATTCCCGGAAACATTTTTCCTTATTTTCCATCTGAAACTTCATGGAACACATGGAGTCTGTTCAAATTATTGTTACTGTTTTGTTTTGATCCTAATTTCAGTCTTAAAGGCATATCTGCAGCTTGTTCAATAAGAACTTGTGTGCAAAATATACAATATTTATACGATATGTGACAAATTACAATTTTATTTGGGTCAAATCTTGTCATCCTGTAGGGTAATGTTGGGTCCCGAAGCCATATCACTTGAGAACCACTGGTCTAAAATATATAGATATTGAAAAAACAGTAATACTGCCATATTAATCTTGGTCAATCATTTAACGTTTTTCTTTTGTGTGTATTAATGAGTTCTCTCCATACCAGCTTAACTGCAGTGTTTATACAGAAATAACTCACACTACATAATGTAAATAAATGAACAGATGTGTTGAGAGCAGATCTTCTCTTACCTTGAAGGTCTATTTTTTTCGTGACACCTTGTTACGTTACGTGACTCGTATCCGCACCAATAGACCCCCTGGTCCTGTCGACTCACATCACTGATGCGATAAACAAGCTCTGGACCTCGGGACAGTATGTCACAGGTGTGGAGGCTTTGTTTACAGATAAAGTTTACATCACGGTGAGTGCAGCTGATGGTGGTATCTGCTCCGATGTAAGCAATTTGTGAGTTTTGGGGACAGACAGGTTCATCTAAAACAAAATCATTAATGTCACTTTACACTTCACTGTCACACATTGGGAATATGCTAAATGCCCTAAAGCTTTAACCATTATCCAATTGTTTAAATGTGTTTAATCTCACCATGTGTCAGCTCTATTTTTCTTTTATTGCACTTGTATTTCCCAAAGTCATTCCTGGTAAGTTGTGTCACAAACACTCTCCAGTATTTCCCAGTTGTGTTGCGGTACACGAATCTTTGTTTGTCCACAGCCGTCCATTTATTGTCTTCAATTTTTTGGATCCTTATTGGTCTGTTTCTGGGGACAGTTACTTTGGGATCTTTATAATTTTTATAATTGCATGTGAATTCAAACCAGCCTCCAGGGCATCCACCGACCTCATCCGAATACACTTTTACTGCAGAAGACAATGTCAAAGTGAGTCACTCCTAAATCTTGGGATAAACATAGTATGTAATAAGCAACAAATATATCAGAAAATGTGAATAAGGCGGCTTTTGGCATGCTTAGCACAGTGTTTCCCAATCTTAGCAAAAAGGATTGCTAATAAATACTTATTTCAAACAAATAAACTGAATTTGTAATGTTTAATGTCTCCTTTAGATTTGTGCTCCATCATGGATATGGGCTACAATGGGTTTAGAAAGTGTTCAGGAACTGTAAATTATCTGTATTTTATAGCAGTCGGACGCTAAACTCACGTACATTCTTACTGCTAAAAGAAAAAGGAAAGTACACGATACAATTACAGGTATGGGAACTCTTGGGGGTATACGCAAGCACTTAGCAGGGGGTGGAAGGCTATAAAATTTGTATTTCAATAATATTCTCTATTAAGGAAAAGTGGGTATATTTTAATTGAGATTGATGAAAGGTGTACATAAAACAAAAATAACCACAGCCCTAAAACAATACATACATTCAAATAATTAGAAAATGAAGAGAAATAAAAATAAAACACTTCAGAGTCTATTGCCCTGAAAATTCATCAAATCATACTCAAACATGAGCATATAAATCTAAAGTCAAACATGATGACATTGGATTAACTCAATACTTCCTGAACCCACTGGAGAGTGAGTTGAAAATGAATGCATTAGAATCCATGCAAAAAATAATAATCAATGTTTACCTGAGTTGAGAAGGACAAAGAGTAGTACAATCTTCATGTTGAAAGTGCTGCTATTTCTTTCTTTTTGGTGATATTTCAGTTTGTCCTGTCATTTGGTAAATATATCACCAAATTCAGTTCTTCCCCTTTGTTTCACGTCAGCCTCTCATGCCCATAAAAGGTTGTGCACTACACTGAGGGGGAACTTCTGTGAATCCAACAAGAAAACAATGATTCAAAGTATATTTTTATATTTTTTGAGAGTCCAATTTTAGAACACAATTGTTTTTCCTGATCAGTGTTGGGCAGGTTACTTTGAACTGTGGTGTGTGTTATAGTAGCAGCTACAGCCTTAACATGTAATGGGTTTTGTATTGCATGTGCTGTTTCGAAAATGTAGCTGAGTTACACTACGTTTCTTAACACTTTGACAAGATATGGCCTGAAATGGTGGCGATGTCACAGAGCCGGGGTTCAGTCAAAGACTTCCTATTCCCCATTCTCTCGTGTTTTGTTTTGACGTTGGCTACAAGCTCCTGCAGATCTCGTACATCGGTGCATTTTCTTTGTTTGTAACTCGAGTTACTTGAATTGTAATGACTAATGTATTGCTGTAGTTTGTGTAGGTGATATGTTGTATTCCTTGGCTACTGAAAAGCAATCTATTTTGTAGCTTGTTACTTTGTAATATTTTATCCCCAACACTGCATCTGACACTGCTCTGATGTAGCAACAAATGCAATGTGTGAAACTGTGAAAATAAACTAAAACTAAACTAATAAACTTATGGCGCAATAATGCTTTTCTTAAAGCTGGGGTACCTGATTTTTCCTGTTCAAACAGTGACATTTCTCACAGTCCCTCCTGTTTATTCACATTGTTCAAACAATGTAATTACATGCACATTTCACACCCACATACAGCATTGAGTGGTGACAAAGTGAAGCTGGGGCGGCCACCCCCAAGATAAATTCCACTAATTTAGATTAGACTTCTATCATCCATTGCTCAATTAAACTTTAGGTGAAGCAGTGGCGCAAAAAGGGCATATGCAATATATGCCTTGCATAGGGGCGCCGAAAGGACGGGGGGCGCCGTAAGGACGGGGCACTATACGATAGTGATGGGATCGGTCGCGAACGAGTCGGTACAAAGAGCCGGCTCTTTTAAGTGAACGATGAGAGCCGAGTCTCACTCGTGAGCCGTTTTTTTTTTAATGTGGCAGTATGCCTGCAGGCGGGCACTGCCACTTGCAGTTTTGATGGTGATTGGCTGTGCGCGCCGGCCGTCACCTGATAAATAGCCCTTCCGTTTATTATTTGACCTCTGACTTCCTGTACGCCCAGTCTCCGGTGTTGTGGTTGTTGCTCTCGTCACTCTCCAGTCCAGGTAGTATCATATTGTCGCTAAATGTAAATCTTAAGTTGGTATTAACTATAGTCCTTGTTAACGTTTAGTTTGTCGCGGCGCCGTCATGGGCCCGCGGTCTCCCTGTAACTGGTCATGCTAGTGGTTGAGTGGATTGGCTGCGTTGACTCGGACTCCGCTGTCAAAGCCCCGAGCCATGCAAATGCCCCGCTCAGGTTTGTGGCGTGGTTACTCTAGAAATAACTATCGTAAGTGATACTTGTAGTGATGTGCCTTCTTACTTCTGTAGACGTCTAGGACCAAGGAGGGTCGTCACTGCCGCCTGCCTTTTTGCCTTTTATCACCTTTTCCTCTGCCTTTTGGTTCGCCTGTTCTGTTATTATTCCCTGTCACTGGATTCGTGGAGCGCCGTAGGTGCGCAACGTCATGGGTAGACTGTGGTAACTGAAAGATGGACTGAAAACAAGTAACTAAACGAACTGTAAAACGAACTTTGGACAAACATGATTTTAACTAAAGAATGTGAAAATAAATGTAAAACTTTCTATACAGTGCCTGGCCTCTGTGATCCATCTACTCAACAACGAACCTACGTGCTTTACTTAGTTTCTGGTGCTGGCCATCTCCAGCTGGCGTTGTCTGGCAATTTTATGTTTAAACAGCTAAGTTAACCCTCGCATTGCCACATTTGGCGCTGCAGGCAGGATGTTGATATGGTAAACAGAGGCCTGTGTTTCAAATTGGATGAATGTACAGCTAAAGCTAAAGTAGCCTACGCTAAATTGTTTCTCATGTGTTAGTATAAACCAAGATTGACCAATATATTGTGTTTTGCTGTGTATATATTGCATGGAATGTTTTTTGTTACTGTTATGATTTTGCATCTATGTAAATTATTTTGTGTTTAACATTGTTTTGTGGTCACATTTTGATTTTTGGACTTCACATCTGAAATGCTAAAGTTAATGCTACTGCGAAATGCTTTATATAGCTGGATAAATTGACATTGGAAAGAAAAAGTAATATTTGTGTGTTTTAAAAAGGCAGGCGGTGGTTTTGTCATGGTGGTGACGGGGAGCGCAACTGGACTGGATGTGCAGGAGGTCACAGCAATTGGCTCCAATAGTAGGACCTGTACTGATGGCTTCCTCAGGGTGGCTCAAACCCACCCTGGCAGTAGTGTATAAGTTGAGAGGTAGGAGCTGCTATGTGTGGGGCAGTATCCGGGTGGTCTCGCTTATCAATGGCGGTCAACGCAGCTATTGTTTTAATGGAAAAGCCAGTGCAGTTTTATTTTTGGGCCAAGTTTTATGTGGTTCAGCTAGTACTAGCCGTCAAGGCCCCACATCCCACCTACTTATAGGTGGATGATGTGATGGCTGTTCGTGTTTTTAAGCGTCCGTTGGTTCACGGCGTTTTCTGGGACAGTGGTCGGTTTAGGGTAAGCCCTTAGCTCATAGCGCCGTCGCTGTAGTCATGGGGGTCATTATACACCCTTTTAGTACGTATGGCTTAGCACTCAACACGCCCTTCTGTAGCCGTCAAGGCACCTCTTCCAGCCCGCGACTTGGGTGTTGGGTCAAGACTTAAGCAGTACCTGGTAGTTGGCTGCAAGCATGGTATGCATGTGTGCGTTAAAGTGTGTGTTTTGGCATCGCCGGGACGACGATGCATTTTGGGGGGGGCATATGTGGCAGTATGCCTGCAGGCGGGCACTGCCACTTGCAGTTTTGATGGTGATTGGCTGTGCGCGCCGGCCGTCACCTGATAAATAGCCCTTCCGTTTATTATTTGACCTCTGACTTCCTGTACGCCCAGTCTCCGGTGTTGTGGTTGTTGCTCCTCGTCACTCTCCAGTCAGGTAGTATCATATTGTCGCTAATGTAATCTTAAGTTGGTATTAACTATAGTCCTTGTTAACGTTTAGTTTGTCGCGGCGCCGTCATGGGCCCGCGGTCTCCCTGTAACTGGTCATGCTAGTGGTTGAGTGGATTGGCTGCGTTGACTCGGACTCCGCTGTCAAAGCCCCGAGCCATGCAAATGCCCCGCTCAGGTTTGTGGCGTGGTTACTCTAGAAATAACTATCGTAAGTGATACTTGTAGTGATGTGCCTTCTTACTTCTGTAGACGTCTAGGACCAAGGAGGGTCGTCACTGCCGCCTGCCTTTTTGCCTTTTATCACCTTTTCCTCTGCCTTTTGGTTCGCCTGTTCTGTTATTATTCCCCTGTCACTGGATTCGTGGAGCGCCGTAGGTGCGCAACGTCATGGGTAGACTGTGGTAACTGAAAGATGGACTGAAAACAAGTAACTAAACGAACTGTGAAACGAACTTTGGACAAACATGATTTTAACTAAAGAATGTGAAAATAAATGTAAAACTTTTCTATACAGTGCCTGGCCTCTGTGATCCATCTACTCAACAACGAACCTACGTGCTTTACTTAGTTTCTGGTGCTGGCCATCTCCAGCTGGCGTTGTCTGGCAATTTTATGTTTAAACAGCTAAGTTAACCCTCGCATTGCCACATTAAGTTTACATGTTTATCAAGCTCCACGTGCACCGGTCTGAGCTACACTCACCTCAGAGAGAAAGAGAGAGAGAGAAAGGGAAAGATAATGGGGTCGGGGAGAGAGAGAGAAAGGTGTTGAAAACTTGCAGCCGCAGCCCGTGTGCGAAGAACGAACCTGCTGTTTACAAATGAAGAACTCTACAAACGTATACTCATCCATGAATGTAATCAGCGCATCTCTAGCTTTAAGTCATTTTTTATTTGAGAACATCCGACTCATATGTTCGGTTTTATGGTTAGATTGAGTTAGGCTGGGTTTGTGGAGTGAAAAGTAAACGATGCATCACACGCGCGGGGCGGCGATACATCGCCTTTTGTTGGCCTTTTCCTCATGTGTATGAGCTCATTAAAACAGCAACAAAAGCAGTACAAGAGAAGTCCTGCTAAAGTTTGGACTTCAGTGATGTCTGGAGTCTGAATCCCTCTCTCAGTGTGAGGCTGCAGGAGCTACGGAGCAGGAACAGGGGCGGAGCTACAGGCAGCTGAGGGACTGGGGAGAAACACTAGGATTTTAACAGCGCCGGCTTTGTGTCTGCATATCCCCCAGAAGTGGGTAGTTGCACCCCTGAGGTGAAGACAATACAACAAGGTCTGTGTTTTGCTGTATTTACAACATAATCTGAGGTGGCAAAAATAAATGTTTTCTACAACACCAAAAAATCAGGTACTCCAGCTTTAATCACAATACTAATGTTTGTCATTACAACATTAACCTACAGTGTATTTTTATTAGTTACAGTATGATTATCTTCTGGTAGAAATGTTAACTTGTAAAATCTTCATCTACAAATTCATAAAGATGAGAACAGGCAGTTTGTACGTCAGTATTGAAATACTCAGTGCTCTTCAACATAGTTTTAAATGGTAAATGGTCTCAACTTATACAGCACTTTTCTATCTTCATTAGGCCCAAAGAGCTTTACAGCAAGGAACCAGTCACCCATTCACTCTCTCATTCATACACCAATGTACGCAGACACTGGAGGCAAGGTGGGTGATGTGTTTTGCCCAAGACACAAAGGCCGCGTGGACACCTGCTGGAGCTGGGATTCAACCCGTGACCTTCCGATCATAAGACGACCCGCCACCCTCGACCTTTTAGTTTAATACTGGTATTTCTATTCTATACTATTTCTATATTAACGCAATCTTAAGATCTGAAACCTTCCTGTTGCAAACAGCAGTTTCCTGTGGTTTTCTGTAGAAATAAGTTCAGATTTCCTGTTGACTAAAGATCTGACGTCATTTCAATGTTAAGTTGGTGTATCATGTACAGTAAGTCGAGATATTAAAAACTCCAGTTCAAATTAACTATAGGGACAGGACAAGATTGGACATCATAAAGCGGTATTGCAATATAAATCTTGGAAAACGGCTGGAAGTACATTGCAGACGGTTGTATGACGTTTGAGTGATGAGGGAGAGTCAGTGTTCGCCCACAGACCAGGGAGTAGTTCTCTGTTTATTTTAGCAGGAAAAACCTGTCAAAGCCGCCACCGCAGACAGACCGCCTTCGGACTTCACAACTGTCAAACCAAAGACCATTTTTTAAACACAGGCTCCAGGTGACTCTGAACACTAAACATTAGACAGGATTCCAGACTATTTTGTTGCTTTTAAACCGGGCAGATTCAGAGGATCAGATCAGAAGAAAGACTGTCCGCACTGTTTATTACCTTTTCTCTTGATTATGCTTCCTAAATTAATCTCTACAACCGAAAATATGAGGCCGAAGTTTTGTACTCCACCTATTGACAAAATCGAGAGACTTTTGATTATTATTATTTGAACAAGCACAAACATGTCTGTTGTTCTAATGTGGAGCTTCATTTCTTCTTTTGCCTGAAAGAAATTCACGACAAGAAACCTGACTTTTTATGCCTTAAACCGTTTTTTGTTGAGGGTTTTTTGTTTTGTTTTGTGTATCTTGGCTGCAGACGTGGGCAGAGTAGCTAAAATATTTACTCAAGTAAGAGTAACGATACTTTGAAATTATTTTACTCAAGAACAAGTGAAAAGTAGTGACCAAAGTAACTACTCAAGTTAGTAAAAAAGTACCTGTGGAGTAAAGCTGCTTGAGTAGTGTGAGTACTGAGTAACTGTTTGAGCGTTTGAGATTTATGATTCATCAGTGATATAAATTATTAGAAACAAAATATGAAATGTTAAGAAAAGAAAATACCAGAAAAATATACAAAAGTACATGAAATACAAACTACTTTTGACACTTTAAGATTTTGTCACGGTGGAACGAGTAACTTTTTTTTTATTACTCAGGTTAGATTACAGATACTTCATTATAATACTACTCAAGTAGAAGTAAAAAGTTCCATATGCTAAAAGTACTCTAAGAGGTACTTCAAAAAGTTACTCAAGTACATGTACTGAGTACTACCCGCCTCTGCTTGTCTGCGCCTGATTGGTGGGGGCTCCTTAACACCGGGCCAATCACGCTGCCCACCGCAAGTTCCTGCATAAGGTGTGAATACATTTAGTTCACCTGCTGTTCTGGGCTGCTGGTCCTTGAGGCCATTGTGTTTCTCCTGTGACTTTGTTTTGAGACCTGTGTTTCATTTTTGACTTGTGGTCATTTTTGAAGTTAAATACTATTTATTATCCTTTGTCTAAATTTACTTTTTACATTCCTTTTGTTACATTTCAATTTTATTTAACAACTGTTTTTGTTGCTTTTTTTTTTTTACACCTGTCGAGTTGTAACTCTGTGGAGGTCATTCACCAAACGTTTGCTCATGTGCAAAGTGATTAGCAAAGCAAAAGTGGATCGGTAGCAAAGTCATTTATGCATTTGTTACTCACGCAACTTTGTCTTATTTACATATCAGATTTGTGGATATAATACTGTATTACAGGTAAGATCAATTGGTAACTAAATGCAATATGCCAACAGAATAGCATATTTGTTTATTTATTTGTTTGTTTGAGCAGTTAACCTGCTCAAGGGAGTGGGCTGAAGCCAAAGGCTTATAAGCGCCCACCCCAAAATAAAATAATAACATTACATTTAATATTTACAAGGTAGCAAATCATAAACAAAGGAACATAGGGCAAAGTAACAATAAATGATGAACAAGAATAAAACAAAAACAACAGCAAAATAAAGAACAAAGAACAAAAGAATGTGCTACTTTTATGTTATAAAGGTTCATTAATACATATTATATTCTGAGATCTTGCTACTTCCCAGTTGTCATTACCATCCTCAATATAATTTAATTTGGGTTTAATTATCATCATTATTATTATATTTGTTTAATTGAGTTATATGTGAAGTATGATGTAAGCCCTGCATAGTGTGGTGCATTAAAAAGCCAGGGTGTAGAGCGGGCCAGTTGAAGAGGGCAGTAACTCCCCTCAACAAACCCCCACCCAGCTGCCCTAACAGCTGATTTTGTAGATGATGTTCCTATGCTGAGTGGTGCATTAAAAGACAAGGTTTTGAGCCCGTTGGGAGGGTCCCTCTCAACAGATTCATAACTTGCCTACCCTAATTCTCAATTTGTAAATTTGAGCAATAGAATGACAACGGTTCCAAGCAGCAACACTCTTCCTTAATTATAGAGGAAATACACATAATTGATCCTACTGCGCCTCCTAGTGGTAACACATTTCTTGTTCTCTGTATGTTTCAAAAGTCTTTTGTTTGTATTTATATTTGAACAGGTTGATATTTGGACTTCGTTTCAACTCCATTTCCAGTTTATTCCACAATTGTACACCATTAACTGTTGGGCTAAAACTTTTCAAAGTTGAGCTATGTTTCTGAGTCCTAAAGTTTAATTCGTCACGTAATTCATAACAACCAGTACGTTCTTGGAACCTTCTTTGTATTTGGCCCGGTAACAGTTTGTATCTTGCTTTGTATAACATCTGTACAGTTTGGAACTCAACAATGTCACAGAACTTCATGATCTTTGATTTTAAAAATAATGAGTTTGTGTGGTCCAAAACCCAACTTTATGAATTACTCGGATAGCTCTTTTTGCAACAATACTATTGGTTTTAATGTGTTTTTATAAGTACTACCCCAAACCACAGTACAATAATATAAATATGGCAAAATCAGAGAACAGTATAAGATATGTAGAGCTTTGATGTTTAAAATGTGCTTTGCTTTTGCTATTACTGAAATGCTTCTAGAAATTTTCGTAGATATATATTTAATATGAGCTTTCCAAGTAATTCTGTCATCTATAATAACACCAAGGAATTTGATTTCATGCACTCGCTCTATGACAACACCCTCTATCTGAATTGCTTCCTGAGCATTGGAATTACGATTGCCAAATGTCATCATTTTGCTTTTACTCAGATTTAGAGATAATTTATTTTGTTTGAACCACTTATTGACACTTTTGAGTTCCAAGTTAACAATCCGACACAGTTGCTGTAAGTCGTCACCTGATGCAAAAATATTTGTATCATCAGCAGACAAGATAAATTTAAGTACTTGAGACGTTTTACAAATGTCGTTAATGTACATGTTAAACAATTTTGGGCCCAGAATGGAACCTTGAGGTAAACCACACACAATTTCTTGACAACTCGACTGATAATCACCTATTTTCACACATTGTTTTCTATTTTTAAATAACTGGTAACCCACTGTAGAGCTACCCCCCTAATCCCATAATGTTCTAGTTTATTAATTAATATATCATAGTTTATTGTATCAAACGCTTTACTCAGGTCAATAAATAACCCTATTGCATATTTCTTGTTATCTACAGCATTAGTTATTTCTTCAATTATATCAAAGAGAGCGTGTGAAGTTGAGTGATTATTCCTAAAACCAAACTGATTGTCCGAGAGTAAATTACACCTTTCAATAAAGCTGTCAAGTCTAGAGTTATAAACCTTCTCTAAGATTTTAGAGAATTGTGGTAAAAGGGAAACAGGCCTGTAGTTTGTGAAGAGATGTTTATCTCCTGCCTTGAACAGAGGAATCACTTTTGCTACTTTCATACTTTCAGGAAATTGTCCAGTTTGCAACGATAGGTTACAGATGTATGTTAACGGCTTAGAGATACTTTCAATAACACTTTTTAAAGTTTTCATATCCATGTCATAATAATCTGTCGAGGTTTATTTTTACACCCTTTAACAATGTCCAGTATTTCCTTTTCCTCCACAGGTTTGAGGAACATGGACAGAGGATTTGTGTCTATCAGTTCACAATTATAGTTCTCAACATTTGTAATTTTAGCAGCAAGATTTGGTCCAACATCTACAAAGAATTTATTAAATGTATCGACTACTTCATTCATATTATTTAAAGTATTATCCTCATCTTTGAAATATTTTGGATAATTAATTGTTCTCGGTTTATTTCTAATTATACTATTTAAGATGTTCCATAAACCTTTAATATTATTCTTATTGCTATCTAACAACTTATTATAATAATCCTGTTTACATTTTCTAATGATACCTGTCAGTTTATTTTTATATTTCTTATATTTATCCTCAGCTTCTTTTGTTCTATCATTTATACATTTTTTGTAGAGTGAATTTTTTTTCTTGCATGCATTTAGTAATCCCTTAGACATCCATGGGTTTTCTTTACACTTTCTGTTTTTACAATATTTTTTCATTGGGCAATTTTTGTCATATACTTTATGAAATATTCGCGTAAACTCATCATATGCCTTATTAGTGTCATTCTCTCTGTATACAATACTCCAGTCTTGAGCTAATAGTTCCTTTTTAAATGCATCAATAGTTTTTTCTGTTTTTACCCTTCTAAACCAATAAATGTTTTCATCATCAATATTTAAATATCCATTTTTGTACAATACAAAAACTGGCAGGTGATCACTAATATCATTTATCATTAATCCACTGATTGTATCACTATCTATTTCATTTGAGAAATGTTATCAATCAAAGTCGCACTATGGGTTGTGATTCTACTCGGTTTGGTTATTAGAGGAAACAGACCTATACTAAATAAAGTATTTATAAATTCGTCTGTCTTTTTATGTTTATATGGGTTTAACAGATCGATGTTAAGGTCTCCCCCCACAAACATGACTTTATGATTTAAACCCGAGAAGTGCTCCTCCATCCAATTAGAAAAAACATCTATATCAGAGCCAGGTGTTCTATAAATACAA
Organism: Neogobius melanostomus; assembly: GCA_007210695.1. Taxonomy (NCBI): domain Eukaryota; kingdom Metazoa; phylum Chordata; class Actinopteri; order Gobiiformes; family Gobiidae; genus Neogobius; species Neogobius melanostomus. The sequence continues at coordinate 31,408 of VHKM01000458.1, read as the reverse complement.
CTTACAATAATATTTTTCTTTTTTTGTCTTGTAATTTCTACAGTAAGGCATTCAAGTGCATCATCCACTGCCATAGTCTTATTTTCCATTACTTTATAGCTGTAGTTTGAGTCTACAAACATAGCTACGCCCCCCCATGCTTGTTTCTTCTGTTCATACTTATAAATTCATAACCCTCAATAGAAAACTCAATGTCTCTGTCATTATTAATCCATGTTTCTGTGATTAAAATTACACTAAATGGTTTAGAAAACTGTTTTAAGAAGCTTTTGATGTGGTTAAAGTTTGCATAGAGGCTTCGACTATTGAAGTGGATTACAGTGAATGCCTTAATGTTCTTAAGTTTACTATTGTAAAGATCCTCTGTATAATATTGACAGTCATTAGTAGCTCTAGTAAAGAAGTTATTTTCAGGGTCGATGTCGATCTCAGTGTTCTGTAAGTCATATTGTGATAATGTAAAGTCCTGGTTATTTGCTTCAGCAATTCTCCTTAATGAAAGGTCCAAGTCGATGCTTCCTATAGAACTATATGTATTACAGGACATGTGAAGTTATGTGCTTTTACATACCAAATCCATATGTTTTTGTTTTTCCCGGTTGTTACGACCCGGCTCTGCTAGGTTAAAAGGAAGTAACAAAACCAAGATGTAAAATGGTAAAACTAAAGTTATAATTTATTTTAAAAGGAATGCAAAGGTAAAGTGAACAAATGTTGCAAAAAGGTTCAAAACAAAGCTCAACAGGATAAAACACAAACCCAAGTAATAACTAAAGAAAGCACAAAACAAAACCAGTCTCGCACTAAGTCAGAAGGACTACGAGTGTCTCTACAAAAGTCCTTTCAGGAACACACACAAAGAGACACAGAACAAAGTGGCATGCTGTTCACATCAAATCCCAGCAGCCCCGAATGACCGGGTGGCAGGTCCTTTAAAGGTGTGGCAACTCAGGTGGAATCCCAGGGTTGGCCAGACTCTGGGGCAGTGCACCAATCACAAGCAAGGGAAGCAGGATGACCGTTAGCCCATCAGGAGCCAGGCTCAGAGACAGTCCACCAATGGCTGAAGAGGACTTCCACAGCCACATTTAAATACACAAAACAAGGGTTCAGCACACAAGATGACACCACACAGGGATATGGCCAAAATGGAGGATTTGGAGGCCTGGGGCCGTAACACCCCCCCCTTAAATTACAAACCACGTTTGTAAAAGAAATATCCAAAAAAAACAAAGCCATACTTACATCCAAACAAGTCATCGCACTTACAACCGTCAACCCAGACTAAGGCAAAAAAATAGTAAGCACCATCAGCACTGCAAAAACACACAAAGAGGAGAAACAAAGGAACACAAGCAGAAAAGGACTAAACTAAATGGTGTTAATCAAAACGAAGAGACTGGACAGGAGACTAATATCAGAACACAGCTAAACTAACCAGGCGCTACAATTCTACAAACCTGAAATTTTGAGCCACATTGGAAAACGCAAGGAGTGAGTCCTCTGAGCTGACTACAGCTTTTGTTATGAGGCAACATGACAAGTTTGGGGCTGTGCTGGTAAGGTTCCATACACAGACTGCTTCTGGATCTCAGACTAGAGGTTCTGCTGGACACAGGACTCTGAAAACGGGCTTGGGACCCTTCACCAGCAGAGCAAGATATCACACACGGGGTATCTGAAAAAGGCGGAAAAGAAAGACAGTCACAATTACATTGACAGAGTGCTGATCAGATGCATTGCCAAAAGGGGGTACCAAGTTATCAGAAACAGAGGTCTCAAATTGGACTCAGACTTTTGGATGGTGCTGGTGGCTAAGGACTTTGGCTCGGACCGGATCATGCCAGCACCATTGGTTTGGGATGCAGAGCGTTCTGCTTTTCGTTTCAGGGAAGGACAGTTAGCGATGAGGTGTCCAGACTTATGGCAGTAGAAACATTTTCTTTGGTTTCTCTGGCTGTTGGGCTTCAAGGACACAAAAGGACCAAAGTTTGAGCAGCTTCCAGGTGGAATGACAAAACGGTCACTTTGATGAGCAAACACGAACTCATCAGCTAACATGGCAGCATCAGAAAGGGTTTGGACCCTTTTCTCATTTAGATACAAAGAACACGATCAGGCAAACATTGTTTGAAGTCCTCCAACAAAATTAGCTCTCGGAGTGCACTGAAATCAGTAGCCTTAGCAGAAGTGCACCATTTATCAAAGAAAATTCCCTTCTCTCGAGCAAACTGGGTGAAACAATGGCTCTGAACTTTGGAGTGCTGTCTGAATCTTTGTCGGTAGGCTTCGGGAACCAATTGGTAACAATTCAAAATTGCAGTTTTCACCGTGTCATAACATAAGGTTTGGTCAAATGGTAAAGCAGCAACAATGGCTTGAGCTTTGCCAACAAGTTTGGTTTGCAACAAAATGGACCAAACATCGCGGGGCCATTTTAAGGCAGTTGCGATGCGTTCAAAGACTGTAAAATAAGAATCAATTTCAGTTTCCTGAAAGTTTGGAAGAAGAGGAATGCAGTTACTCACGTCAAAAGGTGCTGAAGACTGGAAGGTGGAAGGCAGGTCAGACCCAAAACCAGAGCAAGGGCTTATTAAGTGGGTCTGAGACTCGAGCTCAAGCTTCCTGAGCGTTATGGCTGTCTCAGCCTCAATCTCAAGCCTTCTGATTTCCAGCTCAAGCTGAACCATGCGCACTCTCTCCCGTTCGTCAGCCTCCATTTTGAGACGGGCCAGGCGCATTTTGAGCCGAGCCCCGTCCCAAGGAGAGCTTGAGGGCTGGTGATGAGAAGAGTGTTCGAAGGGTTAGGTCGCCCATCTTCCTCCACAGCATTCACAAGCACACTCTCACACACAATAGGCTCCCCAACCACAGCCACAGACGAGGCCAAGGACTACCACGTTCCACCACCCGGTCCGAGACCACAGACACCATTTTAGAAAAAAAATCCAATCAAAACTTACCTACTACAATCCAATTACAATTGTATTACAACTTTAGATGGGATAGGGTAAAGATCCCGGACGAGCCCCCAATTGTTACGACCCGGCTCTGCTAGGTTAAAAGGAAGTAACAAAACCAAGATGTAAAATGGTAAAACTAAAGTTATAATTTATTTTAAAAGGAATGCAAAGGTAAAGTGAACAAATGTTGCAAAAAGGTTCAAAACAAAGCTCAACAGGATAAACACAAACCCAAGTAATAACTAAAGAAAGCACAAAAACAAAACCAGTCTCGCACTAAGTCAGAAGGACTACGAGTGTCTCTACAAAAGTCCTTTCAGGAACACACACAAAGAGACACAGAACAAAGTGGCATGCTGTTCACATCAAATCCCAGCAGCCCCGAATGACCGGGTGGCAGGTCCTTTAAAGGTGTGGCAACTCAGGTGGAATCCCAGGGTTGGCCAGACTCTGGGGCAGTGCACCAATCACAAGCAAGGGAAGCAGGATGACCGTTAGCCCATCAGGAGCCAGGCTCAGAGACAGTCCACCAATGGCTGAAGAGGACTTCCACAGCCACATTTAAATACACAAAACAAGGGTTCAGCACACAAGATGACACCACACAGGGATATGGCCAAAATGGAGGATTTGGAGGCCTGGGGCCGTAACACCGGTGTTTAAGCTTTCTTTGGTGTACTGGTGCGTGGACGTACAATGAGTTTGTCATAGCGCAAAAAGGCTATGTCCCCTCGTTCTCTGGCAGCTCTCAGCTCCGGCATCAGCTCTTTTCGTTTCCTTTTGATGGTGTCCGTGTAATCCTGGTTTATATAGATTTTGGTCCCTTTGAGATGTTTGGCTCGTTGCAGTATTTCTTCCCGATCCTTCCAACGCAGTAGTCTGGCGATTATGGGTCTCGGCCAGTCTCTCCCTCCGTCTGGTTTGCCTACGCGGTGAGCTCTTTCGACCTCCACCGGATGTTGTAGATGTAGCTTTTCCTTCAGTAGATGTTTGATTTTTCCTCTGCGTCAACCCAGGTCTCCCCAGGCGTCTCCAACACTCCCTCAAAGACCAGGTTATTTCTGCGGCTCTGTCCCTCCAGATACTCCAGTTTGTCCGTGATGATGTGCAGATTTTCGCATACTTTGTAGAAATCGTTATGAATTGTGTCCGTTCGCTCAGTGAGTTTTCTTTTCTCTTCTTTTAGAGTGTCCACCTCACCTTGCGTGAACTGCAGGCTTGTTTTTAGTTCTTGTATGTCCTTTAACTGTAAATCCAACCGGGTGTTTGTTGATTCCATGATAATTTTAATGAATCCTTTAAAGTTCTCCTGTTGTTGATGTATTATTTCCTTGAACATATCCCTCTGCTGCTCCATTAGTTCTGTGACTCGACTGAGGCCCACATAGTCCTCCTCAGTTGCGGACCCTGCCTGCCGGGGTTTCGGCATTTGCTTTGCAAACTTTGTGCTGTCTTCAGCTGGTTCTTGTTTCAGGTGATTTCTGGAGCCTCTTTCGCTGAACTTCCGGTCCTCTGCCCCCGAAAAAAAAACTTGCGTGTCCGTCAGCAAATCCGGCTTCGATCTTGTTGTTTTGGTGAATCTATAGAATAGCCACTCAGCACTGGTGCTCCTCCGACTTCATTTCATCTCAGCAGGAGGCAACTCTCACACTCTCACAGGGTTCTGGGCGTGGCTGCTGGCACACCTGGCTTTTATTCTACAGCTTGCACATGCTACGTAGCACCTGCCTTGATAAATGACCCCCTGCAGATTTTTTATGAATGTTTTGGTAGTAGCTTTTCTCCCCAACACAAACTTGTTTTCATGAAATAAAGCGGCGTACACTGAAAAGTAGGATGTCTGTCTTTATGGACATTGAACTACAATAAGAAAGTTATGCTCTTTAGTATTAGTACATCAATACTGTAACATAGGTTTTATTCTTACATAAAGGGAAGCTTGTGAGTCTATGCCACCACTTTTTTAAACCTATAATGTAAACAGTGTCGTGTTATTAAACAACTTCCTACGATGCAAATAATGTCAATGACACATTTTTGATGACTGAAAGACAAGCGGTCCACTCACTTTGCTAAAAATAATATTTATTTAGAGAAAACATCTTGGGATTATACATATACTGTACGTTCTTACTGCAAAAGATTTTTATTCATACATTTCCATTAAATTAAAGGCAAAGAACAAAACTAAAATAGACTAAATAAGAACAATTTAAAAAAGCATTTGTCTTACAGTATTATGGCATTAGCAAATCGCAAAGATTACAATTATGCAGGGTTTCCGTGAGGTATTAAAAAGCATTAAACTAGACAAATTTATTAGAAAAATATGACATTGCTCAACAATAGGTTCACCGAAAACAAGTAAATGATGGACTAAAACATACTCAATCTTTTCTCCGTTTGCAAATCTTAAGAAATTAAATATATATATAGATTTTTTTTCTGCGTTTGTGGCATTGAAATATAGTATTTGGGCATTAAAATGGACTTGCTCCTGCCAGTATAAACCCTGTTATGTACAGTATGTATCCAAAATATTCGGTTTCAATGGAGCCTTATGTACAAACTGCTCAGTATTTTCACAAAGTCCTGCAAACAATATGTATAGCACACATGTTTTACTATACCCCAAAAAACACTCCCCATTGCATTAGTACTTTGTGTTAACGTTGCAGTACAGGGGTTCCTCAGATGGTGCTGCTTGGATGGTGCATGTGTCTGCTCTCTTATTGAACACAGTGCTGTATTGACAGTGAGAGGAGCTGGGTTTGGGCTCAGAGGTGTTGCCACTTTTCCCAAAATCAACGGTCATGTAGTGAAGTGACTCCTTACAGGGATCGGCTGTGGCGTAGACCGTGGTTACTGCCTTCCTTGCGCTTGGCAACTGTATCTCCTCATAGACGTATCCTCCTTTAGACCAAATCACAAGAATTTAACTTTATTGTTATTATTATTCATGAACGGACCAAGTTGTACAAACCTGTCTGTTATTCTGTGGTGGAGCGTCATTTCTTCTTTTGCCTGAAGAAATTCACAATAAGAAAACACTAAATACATTGAAAAGTTTGACATATAGTGAGTACAGCACAGTCCAAAACAATAGAGTTTTAGAGTGACGCACTGAGAGTCAACACCTCTTCTCACTCCTTTTCAAATATGTAAAAGAAAGAAGAAACGTGTTTGCATTTATGTGACATAATGCTATGACGGTGGGAAAAGCAGCAACATGTCACACAAGGAGGCAGGACTTAGCCGAGGGGGAAGAAAACCTCTCATGGGAATTACAATTTTCATCCGTTTTCTGGCAGACAAACATGTTTATCACACAAAATTAATATAAATCCATCAACTGTTGGAATACTCACCTTTTTTAAGAAGGACAATAACTACCACCAGCAGCACCAGCACAGCCACGCACAGGATGGTGATGAAGAGATAAGTAAGAGCTCTGCAAAAAGTCTAGATCAGTTTGGATCACTTCATTTTAGAGCCTAAGGGTTCACAAACTTTACAGGTCGTGACTCCCAAATAGCGACGTGAACAACTGGAGACTCCACAGTAAAATGTAACTAGTGCCTGCACTGTTTCAAGGATTCTATTTAATCTAATTTATTTTAGCTTATGATTTAATGTATGTAAATATCTGTAAATATACTTTAAATTACAAATGCAATGTAATTATTTTTGAAAATTATTCTCTCAATAATCTCACATCCTCACGACGCCACAGGGAGTCATGACCCACACTTTGGGAAGCCCAGGCTCTGTAAGATGCTAAGTTGTGCTCTATCTATAAACAAGTTCTTACCACGACGCTGGTTCGGCTTCAGATCTGAGGAATATGTAGAAACGTTTAGAAAAGAAGTTTTTAGTTGATTTGTTTACCTCATGTTAGAAAATCAATTAAAAATATGGATATAATAAATGGATATAATAAAATATGTATTTATTGGTTTATTTGGTCGGGACAGTGCATGTTAATGAACATACATGGGTCTCATGCATGTAAACAAGCCACACCGATTGTAGCCTTGGGCTAATTTGCATCCGTTGTCCCCCATGCACACTCTCAAACACACCCTCATTCATCCTGGCCTATTGTACATGTTTTTAGTGGTAGGTGAAACGGAGTACCCGGAGGAAACCTACGCAGACACTGGGAGAACATGAAATAAATGATCCAGCCGCTCAAAAGTAAAAAATGGATCAAAAAGTAAACCAATCAGCAACCCACTCGGGACCTTCTAGCTGTTCAGACTGTATTTGGTCCTACTCTTTTCAGAGTAAATGTGAGTTGACTCTTTTCTAAAACATCTCCTCTATTACCTTTTACAAGACAAATGTGTGTGAAGTTGTTATAGGGTTATGTGTGTCCCTGTTCCTCTGAGTCAGGGTGGACCATGACTGATGTGCACAGGTCTATGTTACAGCAGACTGAACTCCAGGGTTATTTTATTTTCTCCAAATTAAAACTGTGGATACCACAGTCCTGTCCACATCTGCTGTGGCCCACCCTGACTCAGAGGAACAGGGACACACATGACCCTACAATAGATACAGTTTGAGAGCTTTTTAAAATATATATATATATTTTTTGATTTTAAGTTTTTAATTTGTACTTCCAGCTGAAGTCCTAGAAATCATTAATTGAATGACAAATGTTCCTGCTTCTTTACCTGTCAGTCTAGGACAGACTGAAGTCCAATGAGGCCTCAGCCTTATTATTGGAAATAAAGAACACATTCTATTTAACGTCATGTTACTGTCACTCATGGTGTCAGATTCTCTATCCTTCAGTCTAACTCTGAAGAGAGTCAACTCACATTAACTCTGAGAAGAGTGGGCCCAAATACAGTCTGAACAGACTAAAAATTACTCTAGAATATTTACTGTGTATGGCGTCGTTCAGTCATCGGGTCATGACGTTGTGTGAAGTTAAGCGATAGAAATGATGCCACTCACCTAGAGTCAGCTCCAGTCGACAGAAGATCTCATGCTTGGGCTCTTTTCCATGTTCTGTGACATTCCCACCTCCAAACCAGTAAGTTCCTTCATCCTCTGCTTTTATGTTGATTATTGTTACATTGATCCTGTTTTCCGAGTCTTCAAAACTAAACTTCCCAGGGTTTAGATCTGGCTTTGAACTGGTCACCATATGTTTGCAGGTATGTGGATCTTCCCCTTTACAAAAGAATTTATTCTCTTTGCCTTCCATTGGATATTCACATGAAACATCGATGTTTTCTCCAATACGTCCATTCTTCTGATGATCAGCAAAGTCTAGAAAGAATGAAATGCAACATTGTATTTATTATACATATTTATTTCCTCTCTTGCAGCTAATATTTGCGTTTTGGGTATTTTTTATGATTTATACTAAATGGATTGTTATGTGATTATGATCATTTCCTAATATCCCTCATATTCACCGTCTCTGTCATAATCTTTCTTTTCTTTTCTGTGCTGTCTAATATTTAAGGTTTTGCCAAAAATGTTACCAAGTTTTCTTTAAATTGATAGTTGATGTTTATAGTTTCACTTCCATATTGGACACTGAAGAGGAAGTGTCATAGATAGAGGCAAACAATTTTAAATGGTTGCCGTGCCAACCATATTATGTCAATACGTTTGTTAAGTGTAACATCACACACAATAATAAGCTACTTCTGGGTCCAAACTGTTAAGAGTTCCATAGATAAACACAGCAAATAAAATGCAACTTTATCTGAATCTCCTGCTGAAATAACAACAGAGAAAAGGCCAAAAAACATTTTACACCTAATTAGAATAATATATCTCACTATTTCTCCAGGCAAAATGAAGATATATTTGTATTCAAAATAGGAAAAAATAATTTGATAATGTAAGAAAAGCAAAATCTAAAGAAGAAAATCCAGAGTAAAGGTTCAAAATATACTGTCAATGGTTGGACCCGGAAATGGAGCGATGACATCATCACTTAACAAATGTACAGGAAGTGAGTGAGTCAAACTGCTATGGAACTTCCTCTATGTCACTTCCTGTTAAAGAATTCAAATAAAAATAACTTTTCTTCTTAAACATTTCTTCATTAAAACTGCTTCACTGAAATAAAAATGATGATTATTATTTATAACTGATGTTATTCTTCCAATTAAGTCATATTTTCAAAAGCATTAAATCCTGTGCTTTAAATCTCAGCTGTGACCACATCAGCAATTTCACCTAAAAGCAGTCGTAGTGAGTGAATACTGTCTACGGTCATGTGACTCCACGCACAGGCCGACCTAAAACTATAGCAGTTGTGTAGTGGTTCCCAACCTCTTTTGTGTCACGTACCCCTCGGACGTTTCTTTTAAACTTCAAGAGATAAATACTTTAAGATTGTGCCAATTATATAAAAAAAGATCAACTAAAGCTCAGATTATGTTCAAATCGAGGCTAAAAGACTCAAATCCATGCTTTTTATTGCATAATATAATTGTAACTGCATTCCTTTGTAAAAAAAAACATGAATAACATGAAATAAAGTACCCTCTGAACCCCCAGGGGTCCCCGCCCCTCTGTTTGCAAAAAACTGTAGAAGAATTTAAGAATAATTTCTATTGGACTATTTTGAAGCACTTCTCTTTGTAGCAACATATGAGACGTTTTGTGTGGCACTTACCGGAGCGAACAGTGATGTTGAATTTTCTGTACGACCGATCATAGAGATGCTGACGCTCTGCACACCAGTAAATGCCCTGGTCTGCTGCAGTGATGTCGGTGATTGTCACATGTGGACCATGTCCTTCCAGTGACATCGAGTACTTTCCGTGTGGGTTCAATAATGAGACGTCTTTACAATCAAAGTCACCAGTTTCTTTGCAGAAATACAACTGTTCATAATTGTAACTGGAGTCGGGGTGACCACATTTAATTATAGCCTGGGTTTTGTTGTAGACAGTGCGGTTTACCTGAGGTTTTCTGCAATTCCCTGGAAGCAAAAGTTGCATATTACAATTTTGCTAAAACTACATTATTATTCAAACAGAAGTGATTTCTCTTACCGATTCTAATTTCTATTCTGTCTGGAGTCGGACAGAGGGTTCCATTGTCTTCTGGCTGAAGATTTTTCACCACAACAGTGTTATTGATGATTCTGGTTCTGTTCATTGGGAGGCTAATGTTGTCCGGCTTCCACAGATGAAGTTGACCCATCCTCCTCGACATCCAACCCCTGTCTCTGCTCGCACTGTGAACAGAAAACACACACATTTTCCAGGTAATTTACTAATTACTCTTTTGCTCTGTATTGAGAATGTTGTGACGTGTGACGTTACCACCAAATGTGTCAGATCTGTGCAGGTTTAACTCTACATCTACAACTTTACTTGAGTTGTATATTATTGAGAACTCTTTTATTTATATCAGAGTGATATTTAACCACTAGTATTCTTTTACCTAATTAATGAAGTACTGCACGTTGTCCATACGGTGCAACATAAAACATTTGAGAGTTGCTTAGGGTATTTTCTTTGTAACTCAGAGGAAGTTATCTTCTACGACAGAGCCCTTTGTAGCTAAACAAACTGTCCCAGACTTTGAATCCATAATATCATCCGTCTTATGTCCATTTAAGTGTCATTGTGCACATGTGAAAAGGTGCATTTACATCTGCGTTACATTTGAATTGAATTTCAATGAAAATACAGCTTCCATTTGACGTCCGTGAGTTATATTTCACACAGCTGATTACTGGAAATACCTGCTTCAATTTAAATGACATCACAGACCCTGAAAATGTTCACTTTAAACGCTGTGGTTAACTTATGATATGGTAATACATATGAAAAACATATATTTACCTGTAGCCAGTGAAAAAGCGAGAAGAAGAAAGATGATCATGTTGGCGTGTGACATCGCCTCGTTCATGATAGAAATGTTGGTCTGCTTCTGTCACCTTTCCTGTTTAGATTGAATCTTATCTTTTGCTCTTTTTCCGTCAGTGGTTAAAACACTGACGCACCTTCACTCTGCCTCATCTACACGTCTTATGAAAACACTAATTCAGCTTTAACATAGTTTACTCTCAGTCTGTCTCAGCTCTAGAGACTTAAATATGGACTAGATTATTGGAGACCAGTCGATGATCAAGCAGACACAGCTCCCTACTTTATTTACTTATTTATTTGATATGGGACGATGCACAACTGCATTGAAACGACAAAAACAGACGTAAACATGACCGATTTTACCCACAGGGCTAATTTACATCCATAGACCCATGACAGAAATACAGAAAATACAACAAACAATGTGAATTAAATGAATAAATGCAAGAAATGTAAAGAAGAGTCACTTAATGGACTGGTTTGCTTTAAGCCACACTTTGAGTTTGGTTTTAAACATGTGGGACATTCCCTGACAGTGAGGGGGAGACTGTTCCATAACTTCACAGACAGAGCATTTAGTCTAAAGCTGTTCTTCTGAAAGGCTCCTCACAGTCACCTCTAGAGGAGGCCCGTGTCCCGGCATCTCTGTGAGTCTTTGGTTTACAGAAGTCTGACATGGAGGTGTGGCTAATCCATTTAACACTTTGTAAACAAAACATGCATATTTAAAAAATAAATAAAAAATAAATCTCTAGGCTCCATAGATTATGTTTTTGTAAAATATTACAGACTTTTAAGAAATGTTTATAAAGCAATTCTACTGATTTAAGTTTGTTCACACCAGTTACCTTATAAACAATATTCAATATGTGATGAGATCATAGAATGTAAAAACATTTTGGCCCCAAATGATGAATTTGTCTAAAATTTTAAATTTAACTGAATTCGATTCTTTTTATTGTTTTCTAAAACGTAGAGCAACAGAAACTTGCCCTTCTCCTCTCACTTCTTCAGGCCGGGCAACAAAGTCTTTGTCCAGACGAAAGCCACTCGAACTAGACAAACTTTATTCATCCATGAGGGAAATTGAATTGTCACAGTCGCTCAATAATAGAATCTTACAAACGGTAGATTAGATTCGATTGGTTTATTTGAAAGTACAATTTCATATAACACATGAACAAACATGTTAAAGACAGAATTAGCCAGGAGGCTATTTTTCATCCTCTGGCCAAGATGTAAAAAGGCATTAAAATACAAGCATAACAATATATTTACAAGTCTTTGACAAATCAGTAACAACAATATAAATGACACTGTAAAATAGCTAAAGGCACACACCTGTTACAATATTAAAACACACAAAAAACACATGTTCAAAAGGCTACGTTATCCAAATATACAATACAGCGCAACAGGTTTGGCTCTTAATGTTGGCAGACACACATGTTAATGAGCCAAATTTAAATAAAATATGTAAAGGCCTTGTAAGTGCTGAGCTGTTTAACCTCCTCAGGTGTTGAGTTCCACTCAGCGGCGCCTCCTCACTGACCAGGCTGAGTGACTGAAAGCACTCCTGCTCAGAGGGACGACACAGTCGCCTCTTACAGAGCCTCCAGTGACTCAGAGATGTTTCTTTGGCTGATGAACTCTGCCAGAGGAGCTGGGGCCAAATCATGTCTTACTTTGTATATGAGTCAGAGACTTGGTTTTCTGTCCATGACTTTAATGGCTTTGTTTGTGTAATGTTTACAAAGGTCTTTTTGCCTCTGACTTCCTGAGACCAACTTGTTAGGCAGTAGTTAAAGCGGATGAAAATCATGGAAATTATTGCAGCTTTGGTTGATATTTTATTTCGGACTGAGCGGAAATTTGCGAGATTAAACTTGATATTTTTACATAATTTGTCAATATGGGCTTTAAAGGAGAAGTGTGAATCTATTACTAACCCAAGATATTTGTATTGATTTACACATTGTAATTTCTCTCCAGCAACCAGTATGTCGGGATTAGATGAGGCTCTGTTTGTTTTACTGAGAATCGTACTTACAGTTTTTGAAATGTTTAGCTGCAGGCAGTTCTCCTGCAGCCAGGATGTGACATCGCTTTAGTTTATCTCAATGTCCTTGGAGCGACCGTGAACACATAACACGGTGTCATCTGCATACATCAAACATTCAACTTCAGTTAAACAAGTAACAGCAACACCAGACAAAATGAACAAAATAATAAAACAATAATTAGTAGAAAATGAATGCGATATGAACACATTTACAAGAAAACAAACTTTAAATATTAACGGCTTGAGGAGCGGATGAGCGCTGTCCCCAAAGATCGTTTGCAGATTTCATCGTCTGCTCAAAGCACAGGGTGGGCGGAGCTCTGACAGGGCAGCCAATCATTTTAGAGCAGACGCTGAAAGTGTTCATGAGACGATTACAGTCCTGGATGTTTAGGGAGAAGAACCAGCAAGTGAAGAAGAAGGTTGTGATACAGTATACTCTCAATGAAAGAGTAATGTTGTCAAGATTATAGTACAAACACTAATGATTTCAGCTTTCTCAGAAGATATTGTCTGTGACGGCACTTTTTGTGACCATATTGTTTCCTTTCACATTTTCAACTCCTGTGTGAGTAAAAACACACACTCTATATCGGGTGAGCTCAAATTTTACGCAGCTTCTTTCTGTCAAAGTGAGCAGGAAACGAGATTTAACAGAGAGATAAAAAATAATGCATCCGTCTTATCTTGTATTCATTTAACAACTCATACTTCAGTCTCAAATGTGAAGAGTAAATATTTGTGAATATATTGTAAAAATATCGCACTCTGCTTCCCCCAAAACTCTACCCATTGCATTACTTCTTTGTGTCCACATTGGCGTACAGGGCGTCCCCGGATGGTGCTGTGTGGACGGTGCCGTCGTCTTCTCTCTTATTGAACAAAGTGCCGTATTCACAACGATCTGGCATCTGTAAATCCTCATAGACGCGCTCCTCCTATTGACAACACCGTGAGACTTTAACTGTTTTATTATATTATTATTATTTGAACAAAACAAGCACAAACCTGTCTGTCGTTCTGTTGTGGAGCTTCATTTCTTCTTTTGCCTGAAGGAAATTCACAACGAGAAAACTCTTGTTAGCTCCTGACTTTTTGTATCTGACTTTTTTATGCTTTAAATGTTTTTTGTTGAGGGTTTTTGTTTTGTTTTGTGTATCTTGGCTGCAGACGTGGGCAGAGTAGCTAAAATATTTACTCAAGTAAGAGTAAAAAAGTATCTGTGGAGAAAGCTGCTTGAGTAGTGTGAGTACTGAGTAACTGTTTGAGCGTAAAAGTCTGATTCATGACTCATTAGTGATATAAATGATGAGAAGCAAAATATGAAATGATGGAAAATCCTCGTTTTTCCAAAGAAAATACCAGAAAAATATACAAAAAGAACTTTTCAAAGAATAAAGTACATGAAACACAAACTACTTTTGACACTTCAAGATTTACTCAAACAAGTGGAACGAGTAACTATTTGTTTTGTTTTTTACTCAGGTTAGATTACAGATACTTCATTATGATAATACTCAAGTAGAAGTAAAAATTGCCATATGGTAAAAGTACTCTAAGAAGTACTTCAAAAGGTTACTCAAGTACATGTACTGAGGAACACTGGGGTCGCAGTCCCTGACCAGTGGCTAGGACCCAGAAGCAGAGCGAGCCGACACAGCCTGGACCCCCTGGAGAGGAGCTACAGCAACACGTGTACTTCCAACTCCTCTGAATGCACAAAACTAACACACTCCAATCCATTCCACTGGCTCCATTATTGTAATAAAACTCCTAAAAACGTCCTGATCCTCATGGTATCATTCATGGTCCTGGTGATCTTAACATAAGGGGCGTTACAGTGCCATTGTGCCATACGACGGTGGTGTCTAGGACACTCCAGGATGAATTGTTTGGAAGGTTGTCACTGCTGACAGACCTTCTCACTTGCTTTAGTTTCAGAGTTTACAGCACATGTTTAAAGTTCAGTCTAAAGCAGAAGCTCCATGACTTCCTTCTTCACCTGTCGCTCTGTGACAGACTGAAGAACAGTGAGGCCTCCGCCTTTTTACTGAATATAATGGCCACAATGTATTTAGTGTCATGTTACTGTCACTCATGGTTTCTGACAGAAGTCTAACTCTGAAAAAAGCCCGGCCCATAACAGCAGGTCCTATAAGGCTCAGGTATTTAAGGGGCTATTGATTAAGAGTAAACTTTACTCTAAGTCATTAATGAAACCTTACTCTTCTCAAAGCAAACTTTACCTTGTAAAGAGTAAGGTTTCATGAATCATTTAGAGCATGCTTTAATTGTAATGTAATAATGACGGAACTGTTACTGAAATTGTGGCAATTTGTGTCTGCAATTTTTGTTGAGCCACCTTTACTAATCACAACTTACAGTGTACCAACTCTTGGAAAACGTACCTTTTCTCATACGGACGATGACGACCACCAGCACCACCACCAGCACCAGCAGAGCCACGAGAACACACAGGACGGCGATGGCGATGGGGATATAACTCACTGCAAAAAGTCCTGATCAGTTTGGATCACTTCATTTTAGAGCCTAAGGGTTCACAAACTTTACAGGTCGTGACTCCCAAAATAGCGACGTGAACAACTGGAGACTCCACAGTAAAATGTAACTAGTGCCTGCACTCGTTTCAAGGATTCTATTTAATCTAATTTATTTTAGGTTATGATTTAATGTATGTAACTATCTGTAAATATACTTTAACCTCTTAACCCCCGCCTTAACCGAGCGCATTTTCTCCAGTTTAGCTTTACCCAAACTCATATTAACGGATCAGTTTCCTCGCGTTGTTGCCCCTTTTTTAAAACTTTTTTTTCACTGCTTTTTATAATGCATTTTGTCACTTTTTTGTCTAATTTTTGTCACTATTTTCACGCTTTTTTCAGAAAGCTTTTACATTTCGGTAAAGCCCGTATTCTCTCAAATAATCTCACATCCTCGCGACGCCCCTGGGAGTCACGACCCACACGCTGTGAAGCCCTGGCCTCTGTAGGATGCTTTGTAATGTGAGCTGTGTCCTAAGTCGTGCTCTATCTGTAAACAAGTTCTTACCAGGAGGCAGGTGATACGGATCTGAGAAATAAAAACATTTAGAAAAGAATAAGAAGTTTAGTCTTGTCTCCAGTATGGCAGTATTACGTTATGTGAAGTTAACTGATAGAAGTAACACCACTCACATAGACTCAGCTCCAGTCGACAGAAGATCTCGGGCTCGTCTTCATGTTTTGTGACATTCCCACCTCCAAACCAGTAAGTTCCGTCATCCTCATATGTTAGGTTGAATATTGTTACATTGATCCTGTTTTCCGAGTCTTCAAACCTAAACTTCCCAGGGTTTGGATCTGGCTTTGAACTGGTCACCAAATGTTTGCAGGTTTGTGGATCTTCCCCTTTACAAAAGAATGTATCCTCTTGGCCTTCCTTTGGATATTCACATGAAAGTTTGATGTCTTCTCCAAAACCTCCATACTCCTCATGATCAGCAAAGTCTAGAAAGAATGAAATGCAACATTGTATTTATACATATTAATTTCCTCTTTATACCAGCTAATGTATGTGTTTTGTTTATTTGTTATGAAAAATGTGTTGTTGTTGTTGTTGTTGTTACTATTTATTTAAATGTGTGTCCTATCCAATTCCTATTGAAACAAACAAACAAAATAGTAATTGACAAATAACTGCTGAAACTACAAATGCTGCTTCGAGATATGCATGGAGTCACATGACCAACATGGCCATAAAAGATCAGTTTGTGTAATGTTACTTGTCCAAGTGGTGCAGTGAGAAAACGTTGCCTCTGACTTAGTTTAAATCTCAGCTGTGACCTCTTCAGTAGTAAATGAATATTGTCTACGGTCACATGACTCCACGCACTGGCCGACCTAAAACTATAGCAGTTGTGTTGGTTCCCAACCTTTTTTTGTGTCGCGTACTCCTCAGACGTTTCTTTTATACTTCAAGAGATAAATACTTTGAGATTGTGCCAATGATTTAAAAAAAATATCAACTGAAGCTCAGATTTGGCTCAAATCAAGGCTAAAAGACTCAAATCCATACTTGTATTGCATAATATGAACCTGAATTTAAAATAACATTTAATGAGTGAGCCTCTTTTTCCAATCTGAAATCATTCGAAGTACCGATGAGTGCTTGCGAACCCCCAGGGGTCCCCGCCCCTCAGTTTGGGAAACACTGTTTTGAGTTCAAATAATTACAGCAACATGCATAATTTCTATTGGACTATTTTGAAGAACTTCCCTTCGTAGCAACATATGAGACGTTTTAATAATAATAATAATAATAATAATGCATTTTATTTCTTAGACGCCTTTCTAGACACTCAAGGTCGCCTCACATCTACAAGTAAATTAACATCAACAATTAAAAACAGTTAAAATACAATGTTAAAACAGCATGAATAAAAAAGGACGATGGAGTTGTGGCCACAGTGAGTAGGCTTGTCTAAACAGATGAGTTTTGAGGATGGATTTGAAGTGTGGGAGTGAGTCAGTGTTACGGAGGTCAGGAGGGAGAGTGTTCCAGAGCTGGGGAGCAGAGCCACTGAAGGCTCTACTCCCCATGGTGACGAGATGGGCGGGAGGGGGGGCAGTGAGCCGGAGAGAGGAGGAGGAGCGGAGACATGGAGGAGGTCAGTCAGGTATGGAGGGGCGAGCTTGTGAATTGCTTTGAATGTGCACTCAAAATAAGTAAACTAGTGGGCTGTTACATTAACTAAATTGTAACATGTATTATGGAAGCAATAATTTCACGTTTCCAAGATGAACATGATTAAATCATGATGGGATGAATGAAATCAGAAATAACTCTTTGAATGAACGTAAAAAATCATGGAAAGTATTTCCACATGATAAAATGGCTTTCTTTCAGCATTAAACAATTGTGTTAGTCCAACGTGATGCACTTGAGTAGGTTCAACGCAAAATATTAGGATTGAGCGGGTGCCAGTTAGGTCCGGGCAGTTGGACGCAATTGGACACCAGGGGGCGCCCTTCCAACTTTGTCAGTGGAAACGTGATTTGACTTTCTTCAGAGTTAGACTTTAAGTCAGACACCATGAGTGACAATAATATGAGGCTAAATACAATGTGGCCTTTATTTTCAACAAAAAGCCAGAGAACATGTGCTTCAGTCTGTCACAGACCAACAGGTGAAGAAGGAAGTCATGGAGATTCTGCTTTAGACAGAACTTCAAACTTCTGCTGCATATAGAAGTTCAGTCATATTTTGACTCAAACATATTACATACTTAAAAATGTAGTAAAATCACAAAATATATGGACAATTATTGCTACAATTACAAAGAGCGCACACCTGATCCATGCATATAAAGGTTAAAATATCCTGAATTTATATGATTAGAATATTACTTATTAACTAATTATTAATTACTCTCATTCTTTAAAAAAAACAAAAAAAACACTTGTCATTTGTATCTGATGTGGAGTCATGTGTGTCCCGGTTCCTCTGAGTCACGGTGGGTCATGGTGGACCATGACAGATGTGGACAGGACTGTGGTAGATCTACTTTGACTTTGAAGAAAGTAGTTACTATAGTAACTGTTGAAGAGAAGAACCTTAAGAGCTTCTTCTGTAACAGTCCTGCTGCACCACGACTCAGGAACTGGGACAGACTTTACTCTACAGCAGATACAAGTGACAAGGTGTTTGTTTAAGAATGAGAATAATAAAATCATATTTAAATATATACAGAATTTTCCACACATACATCACAAAGGAATACTGTGAAATTCAATCGTTCATTCTTACGTCACACAGAAGTATGAAAGTTCTGACTAAAGCAGAAGCTCCATGACTTCCTTCTTCACTTCTCAGTCTGTGACTGAAGAGCATTGAGGCCTTAGCCTTTTTAGTGAAAATAAAGGGCTCACTATTTAGCGTCATGTTACTGTCACTCACGGTGTCTGACCCAAACCTAGTAAATAAGTTCAATCAACCCTAATATATGGCGTTGAACCTACTCAAGTGCATCACATTGGACGAACACAATTGCTTCATGCTGAAAGAAAGCCATTTAATCATGTGGAAATACTTTCCATGATTTTTTTACGTTCATTCAAAGAGTTATTTTTTTAGTGTACAAGTATGGCAGTGGTGTGAGGGGAGAGAGAAGGGCGGAGATGGCGGATGTTTCTGAGGTGGAAGTAGGCGATGCGGGTGATGCTATTGATGTGTGCGTTGAAGGAGAGGGTGCTATCGAGGATGACACCCAGGCTCTTTGCCTGAGGGGAGGGGGAAATGGAGGAGCCGTCACTGGGAATGGAGAAATTGGCAGTTCGTGAGAGAGGACGTTTTGTGTGGCACTTACCGGAGCGAACAGTGATGTTGATTTTTCTGTACGACCGATCAAAGAGATCCTTACGCTCTGCACACCAGTAAATGCCCTGGTCTTCTGGAGTGATGTGTTTAATTGTCACATGTGGACCACTGCTTTGCTGTGACATCGAGTATTTTCCGTCTGGGTTCCATAATAAGACGTCTTTACAATCAAAATCACCAGTTTCTTTGCAGAAATACACCTGTCTATAATTGTAACTGAAGTCGGGGCGACCACATTCAATTGTAGCCTGGGCTTTGTTGTAGACAGTGCGTTTTTTATCAGGATTTCTGCAATTCACTGGAAGCAAAAGTTGAATATAACAATTAGCTAAAGCTATATTATTATTCAAACAAAAGTGATTTCTCTTACTGGTTTTAATTTCTATTCTGTCTGGAGTCAGACAGAGGGTTCCATTGTCTTCTGGCTGAAGATTTTCACCACAACAGTGTTATTGATGATTCTGGTTCTGTTCATTGGGAGGCTAATGTTGTCCAGGCTTTCACAGATGAAGTTGACCCATCCTCCTTGACATCCAACCCCTGTCTCTGCCCGCACTGTGAATAGAAAACACCCGTCAGTTACTATTCTCTCTCTATTTATTGTGGAAAATATGGATATAGCCTTGAGGTGTTGTTGTGCATTTGTTGACGCCAAACATGTTACACCATAACATGAAACATGAAACATTTGTGTGAAAAATGTGTCAAATTAGAAGAAATCCATTGAACAGATGTTTTTTTGTCCATTTTTAGACTATTTTGATTGTAGATGAGAGGAAGTTATTTTCTGTGACTAAACCCTTTATAGCTGAGAAAATGAAAAATGGTCCACACAGGAATTGTAGCTCCTAAAAAGGATTTTAATGTAATAAACCATATGTGACGTTTCGGGCCACATGCCCTTCATCAGACATGAAAATGTGTTCGAGACACGCCTGTTTTAGCCAGAACTCAATGATCACCTGACCAGTCAGATCTCATCACAGAAACAATGGTGATTAAAGGTACAGTCCACAGTCTATTTACACTATCTACAATATTTACAAATATACATTAAAACATACAAATATACTGTGATAGCAACATTCCCACTAATACCACAGAGTGTGACAGTAGCATGAAAGGCACACACACAACACACTGGAGCAATGACGTTAACTTTTAATCCAAGGTCTTTTTAAATGCAAAGACATTTTTTTAAAAGGTCACCAGCTTTGCATGAAAAATTACACAAATTACAAAATGGAAAATGGACAGCTGCCCACTCAAACCTTGCTTTTTTAATGCAACACACAGCATAAAGGCTTATCACAAATACATCTAAACATCCTCTTCTTTGTGTGTGTGTGTGTGCGTGTGTGTGCTGTGTGTGAGCGTGCATGTGAGCATGCATGTGTGTGTGTGTGTGCGTGAGTGTGTGTGTGTGCGTGTGTGGGTGTGCTGTGTGTGTGCGTGCATGTGAGCGTGCATGTGAGCGTGCATGTGTGTGTGTGTGTGTGTGTTGTGTGTGCGTGTGTGTGTGTGTGCGCATGTGTGTGTGTGTGTGTGTGTGTGTGTGTGTGTGTGTGTGTGTGTGTGTGTGTGTGTGTGTGTGTGTGTGTCCCTGTGTGTTCCCGTACATGCCGGCCTCTATGTATATGTGGGTGTGTGTTGTAGTTTGATGGCCTAGTCGTTGTTCCCGTTGACACTTCACCATTGGATCAATGTTGTTTTTGCTGAATTATTAACAATAATAAAAATAAAATTGTGAAAATCAAAATTCAATTACATCTGGTCTGGTCGGGTTTATTGGTAAGATTTTTGGATGAGATCCATGCAATTATATTTATTTCTTGCCTTGTGACATATGATGCAGCCATATGGATATTTGCATGTCTGTGTCTAAACATACATGTATATGTATGTATGTATGTATGTATGTACAGTATGTATGTATGTATGTATGTATGTATGTATGTATTTAAAAAAAATAATTTTCTTATTATTTATTTCTTTATTTTTATTAATTTAATTCATCTATTATTTATTATTATATTTTTTTATTTTGACTTCATAATATATCATAAACAGTCAAGCTTTTATTTATTATTATTACAATTATAATGTATTTATTTATTTTTATTTATTTAATTTAATTTAATTTATCTATTTATTTATTTTTCTTTTGACTTCTTAATTTATCATAAACAGTCAAGGTTTTTATTTAATTATTTTAATTTTTTAATTATTATTACGATTATTATTTATTTATTCATTTTTATTTATTTATTATATTTCATTTCTCTGGGTGTGGAAAATAATATTGTGTAATTTCTGACATGCTACTTGCGTAATGGCAACATGAAACTTATGACACAATAAAGTAAAAAAAAGAATTATGTCCTGGATTCTTTGCTCTGTGTTCTGCTCTGGTTCACAATTCAGCTAAAACCCTTTAAAGCGAAATAACCGTCCGAGACGTTGAAACAAAAACAGCAGCAGTAACAAGTGTCTAAATCGTCTGCAGTGATGTGACGTTCATGAACAACTCGTTTGAACGGCTCTTTAAGGTGAGCGGTTCAAACCTGATCTCAAATGTGAAAAGAGATTTATCTTTTTCTCCAGTTAATTTTACCCTGAACTTCCCCGAACGAACACAAGAATCAGCCCAACAACGGAGCAGGCCACACAAGTGGAAGCTTTTTGCACTAAAGTCAAAGCTTAATGCAGTAAAAATGATTTGTCAGTTACAGTTACAGCCTCTTTTTATTCAGTGCGGCGCAAGATTTTATTCACAAACACGTTTATCAAAGTGTAAATATCAGTCCCTTTGTAATTTTATATGATTTTAATAAAAATGGACTTTTATCGATCGCGTCTTATATTGTGAGTTATCTGGCATTGAGTTAAATGTATTTTAAAAAGAGCCAGTCTTTTGAACGGCTCTTTGAAATGAACAGATCCCAAAGTCTCGGCTCCTCATAAAGCTCCGTAAATCCCGTCACTAATCGTCTGGTTTGATAATGATGACGGTCATAATGCTCATGTGAGGAGGTCAAATACAGCAGACATGTTAATGTCTGTTCATCATCATTTACACCGTTGATTTTCCCCCAGAATAAATAAATATATTCTCAAACAAAATAAATAAAACAAATCGACAAACACATAAACTATGAACACATAAAGCAATCAAACAATACAAACAAATAAATAAATAAGGCTTTCAGAGCAAACTCTTAACACACAAAATACCTGCTTCTGTTGAGAAGAAAAAGAACAGGACAACAAGTGGGACCTAAGATCATGGAGCTACTGGATGCCAGTCATTTTTTCATTATATTTTCTGCCAAATCTTAGTTAAATCATAATCAATTATAAACTTTAAACGCTGTGTCACCACTTCTATCGTGTGAACCACAAAGAAAAGTGGAGGTAATATGAAATTATTTGTAATTTCTGTTATTTCTCTGGTTTAGTTACATTATGGTAATACGTATAAAAATAGCATTTTTACCTTTAGCCGCTGAAAAAGCAAGAAGAAGAAAGATGATCATGTTGGCGTGTGTCTTCACCTCGTTCATGATAGAAATGTTTTTTTGCTTCTGTCACCTTTCCTCTATATAGATCGAATCATATCTTTTGCTCTTTTTCCGTTCGTCAGTGGTTAAACGCCTCTTCACTCTGCCTTATCTCACACTATACTTTAAAAACATTAATTCAGCTTCAACACGACTCATACTGAATCTCACCTAAATGTGTAAATATCTCTGTGTGTGAGTAAGGGAGTGAATTAACATGGCTTTTGCAGGCTGGTGTCAGGGTTTGAGAAATGTTTAGAGTGAATGAATAAATAAGTGTGTGAAGTCGTGTGTTGTAAATAATTGTGTAGAGATTTAGCGATAAACCCTTTGTGCATCGAATCAGCTGCAAACTTTGCTTTTGAACTATGTCTAATTTTCCTTGTCAAATATTTAAAAAAAATCAGCATTGAAAATACTTTTATTAAATGTTAATGTAACAAATGCAGGATCTTGCAAAATACAGACATATGCAGTAAGATGTGCAGCACTGGGGCACTACTTTAACCAAGGAAAATGGCATAAAGCTACTTATTTATTTACTTTTATTTCATTTCATTCATTCATTTATTTGAATAGGACAATGCATATGAATCAGGGCTGTAAATATGCTGGATTTAGCTCAGAGCTCATTTCCATCCACAGTCCCATGGGGTAAAAACATACCACCAACACAGAACATACATGAGCACAAAACACAGCACACATGACAGTACAACATACAAAAAACTAACACTAAATTACTCAAATTAACTGTGCCTTTTCACACATACCAAATATGGTCCCTTGTTTTAAGTGGGACAATGTACATTAATAAACATTAAGACGGTATAAATGTACCCGAGTTAGTCCCACCACCAGATCTCATAAACATCATAAAAATGCGTTAAAAAGCATTAAGAGGGACTTAAATGTTTAAAAAGCATGACATTAGATTCAAACTGGCATCAAATCTAAATTTATTGGAAAATTATGACATTGCTCAACAATTTTTTACTGTATAAGTTCACTGGAAACAACTAAATGATGTAGTTTTGGCTGAAATTTACCACATATTTTTGGTCAAAAGTTGCCCGTTTTGTCCAATTCTCTTTCCTCCATTTGCAAATCTTAAGACATTAAATATATACAGATTTTTTTCTGTGTTTGTGGCATTACAAAGCATTAAATGTGACTTGCTTCTGCCAGTATTAACCCCATTAAGTGTGTATCCAAAATATTCTGTCTCAATGGAGCCTTATTATGTAAAAACTGCTAAGTATTAAAATCAATTTCCTGCAAACAATATGTATAGCACACATGTTTTACTAAACCCTAAAAACACTCCCCATTGCATTAGTACTTTGTGTTAACGTTGCAGTACAGGGGTTCCTCAGTTGGTGCTGCTTGGATGGTGCATGTGTCTGCTCTCTTATTGAACACAGTGCTGTATTGACAGTGAGAGGAGCTGGGTTTGGGCTCAGAGGTGTTGCCACTTTTCCCAAATCAACGGTCATGTAGTGAAGTGACTCCTTACAGGCATCGGCTGTGGCGTAGACCGTGGTTACTGCCCTCCTAGCGCTTGGCAACTGTATCTCCTCATAGACGTACTCCTCCTTTAGACCAAATCCAAAGAATTTAACTTTATTGTTATTATTATTCATGAATGGACCAAGTTGTACAAACCTGTCTGTTATTCTGTGGTGGAGCGTCATTTCTTCTTTTGCCTGAAGAAATTCACAATAAGAAAACAGTAAATACATTGAAAAGGTTTGACATGTAGTGAGTACAGCACAGTCCAAAACAACAGTTTGGCCTTAAAGGTTCATTATGCAACTCTTATGTGGAAAAAGTTTATATTTGTGCGTGTTTGACTTTGTAGTGACCCAGCGACTGTATTTGTGGTCAGCATGACGCCTTTACTTTCCATCACGGTGCTCTCTAGGACGCTTCAGGATCAACTGTTTGGAAGGTTTTCACTGCTGATGGACTCTCTCACCAAAACCCACAAAACAAATGATCCTGGAGCGTTGTAGAGACCACCGTGATCGAAAGTAAAGTGCCATGCAGACTGCTCATACAGCCACTGGGTCACTACAAGGTCATATAGGCACAAATATACACTTTTTTTCACATAAAAGTTGCATAATGCACCTTTAAACTGAACCCTCAAAGTGACGCACTGAGTGTCAACAACACCTCTTCTCACTCCTTTTCAAATATGTAAAAGAAAGAGAAGAAAAGTGTCTGCATTCATGTGACACAATGCTATGAAGGTGGGAAAAGCAGGCAGGACCTAGACAAGGGGGAAGAAAACCTCTCATGGGAATTACAATAGTTCACAATTTTTAGAAGTTTTTTTTTTAGACTATTAACATATTTATCGCACGAATATAAAGTCAAGCCAATATCGGGTCAATATGGATGTTTTTCTCACAGCAAATTGTTCAGTAGAAGCGAAAGAAGGCAGTCGTAGCTAACGTTAGCATAATGTAGCATGAAGCTAATGTTAACTTCCTGG
The DNA here is from genome assembly GCA_007210695.1 of Neogobius melanostomus. Taxonomy (NCBI): domain Eukaryota; kingdom Metazoa; phylum Chordata; class Actinopteri; order Gobiiformes; family Gobiidae; genus Neogobius; species Neogobius melanostomus. The sequence continues at coordinate 6,092 of VHKM01000458.1, read as the reverse complement.
TTAGCGTTGTCTGTTTTTTAAGTATTTATGAGCTGTTGAAGCACTTTGCTCCTCCCACGTCTCTGTATCTTTATTTAATTGAAAATATATGAATAATTCAGCAATTGGTAAAGTAATGGTGGAGTGATGTGAGAAAGTTCTGTTTTCTCCTCACTTTGTTTTCCCCCTCTGGCTGCTTTCAACATGAGTTATGACCGTATATGGGCAATTCCAAACATGCCGTCTGTATCTACTGTATATTGAGTAAGCCGTCGCTTCGTGTTGTTTTTGTGTGTTTGCATATTTGAAACAAAATGAATACAAATCCTACCAACTGTTGGAAAACGTACCTTTTTTAATAAGGACGATGCCGACCAGCACCAGCACCAGCACCAGCACAGCCACGCAAACACACAGGATGGCGATGAAGAGAACAGGAAAAGGTTTCTCTGCAAAAAGTCCTGATCAGTTTGGATCACTTCATTTTAGAGCCTAAGGGTCCACAAACTTTACAGGTCGCGACTCCCAAAATAGCGACGTGAACAACTGGAGACTCCACAGTAAAATGTAACTAATGCCTGCACTCGTTTCAAGGATTCTATTTAATCTAATTCATTTGAGCTTATGATTTTAATTAATGTAAATATGCTTTAAATTACAAACACAATTTGATTACTTTTGAAATGCATTCGCTCAAATAATCTCACATCCTCGCGTCGCCCCTGGGAGTCACGACCCACACGCTGTGAAGCCCTGGCCTCTGTAGGATGCTTTGTAATGTGAGCTGTGTCCTAAGTCGTGCTCTGTCTGTAAACAAGTTCTTACCAAGAAGCCGGTTGATCTCCTCAGATCAACTGCGAAGAAAGGTTTAGAAAAAGAAGTTCAGGTTTGAGACACTTTCAGAAGGTTTTAGCCAATAACGGTTCTACTTTAACAAACTGTTGATTTGTTTACCTCATGTTAGCGAATAAATAAATGATCCAGCCGCCAAAAAGCAAAAATGGATCAAAAGGTAAACCAATCAGTGGCGTGCACAGACAAGTTGCAGCCCGCCTCCTCCAGACGGCCATTATTTGTTAACAATTTAGACTTGTCTCCAGTATGGCGTCGTTCAGTCGGCGGGCGTGACGTTATGTGAAGTTAACTGATAGAAGTAACACCACTCACATGGTCTCAGCTCCCATCGACAGAAGATCTTGAGTCCATGTTCTGTGTCATTCCCACCTCCAAACCAGTAAGTTCCTTCATCCTCTGCTGTTATGTTGAATATTGTTACATTGATCCTGTCTTCCGAGTCTTCAAACCTAAACTTCCCAGTGTTTGGATCTGGCTTTGAACTGGTCACCAAATGTTCGCAGGTTTGTGGATCTTCCCCTTTACAAAAGAATGTATCCTCTTGGCCTTCCTTTAGTTTAGTTTAGTTTAGTTTATTTATTTGTTTGAGCAGTTAACCTGCTCAAAGGGAGTGGGCTGAAGCCAAAGGCTTATAAGCGCCCACCCCAAAATAAAAATAATAACATTACATTTAATATTTACAAGGTAGCAAATCATAAACAAAGGAACATAGGGCAAAGTAACAATAAATGATGAACCAGAACAAAATAAAAACAACAGCAAAATAAAGAACAAAAGAATGTGCTACTTTTATGTTATAAAGGTTCATTAATACATATTATACTCTGAGATCTTGCTACTTCCCAGTTGTCATTACCATCCTCAATATAATTTAATTTGGGTTTAATTATCATTAATTATCATTATTAAAGGTGCATTAATACATATTATATTCTGAGATCTTGCTACTTCCCAGTTGTCAATACCATCCTTAATATAATTTAATTTGGGTTTAATTATCATTATTATTATATTTGTTTAATTGAGTTATTATGTGAAGTGTGATGTAAGCCCTGCATAGTGAGGTGCATTAAAAAGCCAGGGTGTAGAGCGGGCCAGTTGAAGAGGGCAGTAACTCCCCTCAACAAACCCCCACCCAGCTGCCCTAACAGCTGATTTTGTAGATGATGTTCCTTTGGATATTCACATGAAAGTTTGCCGTTTTCATCAATAACTTTATCAGAAAAGTCTAGAAAGAATGAAAACCATTATGTTTTGCCTGTATTTGTTTTGATGGTATTTAGTAGCATCTTCTCTGGTTTAAGCACTTTTCTTTAGCAGCAACAACAGTAGCCTTTATGAGAAGAACTTTTGTGTGGCACTTACCAGAGCGAACAGTGATGTTGAATTTTCTGTACGACCGATCATAGAGCTGCTTATGCTCTGCACACCAGTAAATGCCCTGGTCTGCTGAAGTGATGTTGGTGATTGTCACATTTAGACCTTGATTTCCCTTTGACATCGAGAACTTTCCGTGTGGGTTCAATGACGAGACGTTTACACAATCAAAATCACCAGTTTCTTTGCAGAAATGCACCTCTCCATAATTGTAACTGGATTCGGGGCGATCACATTCAATTGTAGCCTGGGCTTTGTTGTAGACAGTGCGGTTTATAACAGGGTTTGGGCAATTCTCTGGAAGCAAAAACTGAATATTACAATATTGCTGAACCTGCATTATTATTCAAACAACAGTGATTTCTCTTACCGATTTTAATTTCTTTTCTTATTGGAGTTGGACAGAGGGTTCCATTGTCTTCTGGCTGAAGATTTTTCACCACAACAGTGTTATTGATGATTCTGGTTCTGTTCATTGGGAGGCTAATGTTGTCCAGGCTTTCACAGATGAAGTTGACCCATCCTCCTTGACATCCAACCCCTGTCTCTGCTCGCACTGTGAATAGAAACACCCGTCAGTTACTATTCTGCCTCTATTTATTGTGGAAAATATGGATATAGCCTTGAGGTGTTGTTGTGCATTTGCTGACGCCAAACATGTTACACCATAACATGAAACATGAAACATTTGTGTGAAAGATGTGTCAAATTAGAATTATTTTGTCCATTTTTAGACTATTTTGATTGTAGATGAGAGGAAGTTATTTTCTGTGACTAAACCCTTTATAGCTGAGAAAAAAATAATCTAATACACCATATGTGACGTGTCTAAATCGTCTGCAGTGATGTGACGTTCATGACCAACTCGTTTGAACGGCTCTTTAAGGTGAGCGGTTCAAACCTGATCTCAATTGTGAAAAGAGATTTATCTTTTTCTCCAGTTAATTTTACCCAGAACTTCCCCGAACGAACACAAGAATCAGCCCAACAACGGAGCAGGCCACACAAGTGGAAGCTTTTTGCACTAAAGTCAAAGCTTAATGCACTAAAATGATTTGTCAGTTACAGTTACAGCCTCTTTCTCAGAGGTCGACTTCATAAAATTAAGAACTACAGTGGGACAAGGTCAGGGCAAAAACAGGGCAATGTTAGGGCTTTTGCGAGACTACATCCAAATCGGGCGCTACTTCAGGAAAACATGAGAGACTCGATCAGCTCAGCAGCTCCTCCTCACAGCTGGGTCGACATATAGGCTGGATAACACAACACCTGTGGAGCCTCTGTTCTCCTGTCCAGCCCTTAAGCGTTCTTATGAGAGGGCGCGCTCGTGTTTGCATCCACATTTATTCAGATTCAGCTACACCCAGTGGCGCCACCAGGCCAGTGTTAATTGTAGTACTGTAGTATCAGTTAGGAATATTTTCAGCCCAAATTCACAGCCAGCCAGGCAAGCCGCTCTAGACCTTTGATTGTACGCTGTAGCCAGCTCTCCCCCCTCCCCCTCCCTCTCCCTGCGGCTGTTGCAATTGTGAAATTATGGCTGATAGTTTTGGTTTGGTTTGGGGGGCGACAATGGCGCAGATGGTAGAGCGGGTCGTCTCATGATTGGAAGGTCGGGGGTTCGAATCCCGCCTCCTGAAGGTGCACATTGTCGTTGTGTCCTTGGGCAAGACACTTCACCCACATTGCCTCCAGTGTCTGTGTACACTGGTAGCCCCCTAGGAGAGACCAACAGGCCCGGTTTGAATCGTGAGGCTGTCCTTCCGTGGACCCACCACCTACAGAAGGAGCCATGGGGGCCGGTGCTATGTGACCTGGGCAGCTCCAACGGCTGCCCCCACGACCCGGCAACGGACAAGTGGAAGAAAATGAATGACTGAGTTTTGGTTTGCCACCCCAAGATTTTAAGTGGCCCCATCTGGCCACCCCTATGAACAATTTCTGGAGGCGCCACTGGCTACACCCGTTAACTCCTGCCATCGCAAAGAAACATCTCAAAGCTTGTATCTTCACATTTCCCACAAACGCAGATAAAATTGAGTCAAGGGATAAAGGAAGCAAACATTTATCCGTTAAATGAATAATTCAGATATTATTTGGTTAGACTCCAGACAGCGAAGTTTAACATGCGTATTGACCGGTTGAACACTCGTGCTAGCGCGGTGCAGTTTCCCCAAACTCACGCTACATCAGTTTCATCACTCGCTTTACAAACACATCCAAAACTGATGTTCCTTACCTTAAAGTTACTGCTCAGGCCCTTTGTACCGATGAAGACAGGGAAACACGCTGTCCACCTGCTGAGGACCGCGAAAAGTCCTGCTCCTCCATGTGATAATCCGAGAAAAACTCCGAAGACACGATGCACGAGTGTCCTTGTGCTTTGGTTTGGTCAAATCTGTCAGTCCGTCCAACGATAAGCCTCCAGTATTCTCACTTTAGCCGTTTTTCAGAGGTTTACAGAGCCATGTTTACATTTCAGCCGCTCTGAGGTGATGGTGGCGTAGCTGCATAAACACAGCTACGCAAAGCGGAGCGTATGCGCCGCGGAGCGACCCGATACTGGCGCGGATAATGCCAAAAATAATGTTTTTTATGGAAAATAAGGCGCGGGTCATACACTGTAAATGCAAACATTGAGCTTACTAGGATATACATTTTAAATATTACTTGGTTTTTCTCAAAAAATTGATCTTACTTGCAAAAACATAGTATAGAGCCTGTTTAGACACCACACTTGGAAAGGGCATTGAGAGACACTGGACCATTTCAAGTAAACTCTACTTTAGTCTGTTTTAGCGCTATACCATGCCAGGACGCTAGGTGGTGACATGGAGCACTCCAGTTAGTTTGTACTGCACCCTGTGCTGTGCAAGTGCAGAACTAGTATTTGAATTTGAAAACCAGAAATGTCTCTTCAAATGGAGTGGAAAACACGGTGGAAACTGCTTATTTTACCATGTAAGTAAGATATTAAAACTTTGATGTAAATTATGCATTTTGTGAGAGAAAGAAACATGAAGTAGCCTATATAGAATAGGCCAAGTATATTTAGTTAACTGTGATTTTTGACTGCAGTGCATTTTTACTGTCATCTTAAAGCGCTTTTAAAAGAGTTACCAACATTTGATTTGGGAACATTATTTTTAAAGATCTGTTTTCTTTTATGCTTGGTTTCAGAAACAAATATACAAAGTTGCTAACAATACAACATCTTTGACTTACTGTATGTCTTTTATTTTATTTTATCTAAATATTGTTTGTGTTCTCTCTCTTTTAGGTGACTGATATTGTAAGTATTCCATATTTTGTATGAAGTTGAAAGGAAAGCATAACTGAAATACACTCTCGGGCTGCCTATTGAAAAGGTCCAGTCTAAACTAGTAAATGTAAATAAATTAAAATTCACGTTGTGAAAGTGGAGGGGACCAAACAACCACTTTTCAAAAGTGGGGGGACACGTCCCCCTCACAATGAATGGTTCCGACGCCCATGGATGACGGTCATAATGCTCATGTGAGGAGGTCAAATACAGCAGACATGTTAATGTCTGTTCATCATAATTTACACCGTTGATTTTCTCCCCAGAATAAATAAATATATTCTCAAACAAAAATAAATAAACAAATCAACAAACACATAAACTATGAACACATAAAGCAATCAAACAATACAAATAAATAAATAAGGCTTTCAGAGCAAACTCTTAACACACAAAATAACAACAAGTGGGACCTAAGATCATGGAGCTACTGGATGTCATTTTTTCATTATATTTTCTGCCAACTTTTAGTCAAATCATAATCAATTATAAACTTTAAACGCTGTGTCACCACTTCTATCGTGTGAACCACAAAGAAAAGTAGCATTTTTATCCTTTT